>WBMZ01000199.1:0-280716 GCA_013400975.1 Atrichornis clamosus
GGGGGTGGGCAGGGAAAGGGAAGGACACCTGTACTTTAGGAAAAAGTTCACATTCCAATCCCAGGTTGACAAAATGGATCTTCAAATACTGAAAGCTACTGTGAGTGATAAGTATTTACAAGGAGGGTAAATCAACTTTGTACATAACAGTGCGATAGAGGCTTGGTGTCAACTGGTTTTAGGGTGCTTTTTGTCGTCCTTTGCATCCTCAGTTTAGGAGTCCAAAATTACACCAGGTAAAAGGAGAAAACAATAGGCCTCTCAAAGAGTATTAATGGAGTCAACCAACACTTCCAATTTGCACTCCACCCTGTTCTCCTCCAAACTGCAGCCCTACGCAGGAACCTATTTAAATCCAGTTTCTAACCATGTACAGAATTTTCTTCCTTTCTTTTGCAGTGAACCACACTTGATCATTCACCAATTCTGTTACTGGGCAATTCTGGTCCTAATAAAGGCAAGGTGATTTTGTAAACAAGAAAACTGATCTAAAAGGCAGGCTTCAGATGTGCAAACTCAGAGCATTTGTGACAGTATTAAGGCCAATTATCATTTTATCCAAGTGATTACAAGTCTGCCTTTGGTCACAGCTCATGGTTTATTTCTCACTCTGCCATCACTATCCAGCACAAAAGAGAAACCTTAACAGTTGGCTTCTGATCTCTGCTCTGCTGTAACTGGAGAGGACTGAGAATGAAAAATGTTGGGAAAAGAATAGGTTCCAAGCAAATGCAGAAAGCTATGAGCCTGTTCCTTCTCATGTGTCTCAGTATAAAGAATACTCATTGCAGATTATCTGACATGGGGTTTGACTTAATTTCTGTGAGGTAAACAATCCTTGTTGTAAAGAAGATAAGAAATCCTATAGTTATCACTTTTATGAGATATGTGCATTTCTGTTACAGAGACCACTTGAAATAATTAATTTAATAAAAACACTTCTATCATTTTTATTTTGCTTTATCTTCACATCACTATTGTAAACATTGTTTTCAGCAGTACCAAACATCCTTTAAACTGAAATCTACTCCATTTGAAAAACTAATTTACTTCAATCTAAAAAAACACCTGAAGATGTTAAGTTATTGGACACCAATCGCAGTAAAATTCTCATATTTGATAACTGACTGTACCTTTCTACAAACGAAATTCAATCCCCTTGGTTTTTTTCTTCCCCTCCTCTTCTTGTTCTCCTCTTTCCTGGCAGGTTTTCTAATGTGAACAGGAGTGGCTTTTCCAACAGCACAATTCTCTGCAGGCTGCCTCAGTGGGAGGCCCCTGACTCTGACCTTCTCAGTAGCCCACATATGCTTATCAATAACTGCCTGACCTCCTTGTGATTCCTTCTCCAACAGTGAATTCTTAGGGCAGCCTGCAGTGCTGTACAGACCACAGAAATACCTCTCCCAATGCACCACAGAAATCTAAAAGACCATCTGCCAAGGGGAGGCCTGACTTCAGTGTTTGTCTAAAACTCTTGTAGACTTGAGGATAATCAATCTGACCATTCCTGGTCACAACCTTGGATTAAAAAAAACCCCAAAAAACACCATAGTCATAGACAAAGAGAAAGGCTTAGAAAAAAATCAAATTCACTGTTCAGAATGAGCTTAGCCTATTTTAATTTATTTTATCTTCAATTATTTGAGTTTTCCCTTATTTATTCAGCATGGAATTTACAGGCACTATTCACACACTTGATGCAGTGCATGTGCTAGATTACTTTGCTGAATCAGTGTCTTGACTTGGAAATTGCAAAGACATCTGTGCACATAGTATATCAGTGTATCAGCCTGAATATAATGCAAGTTTAAACAGAAACTGAGATTTGGAGGAATCAGTTTCCTCCTGTAATTCTGAAGTACTCTGCAAGCATTGATTCACCATGTAAGAGTCCAGGTCTCCTCTTACAACAGTCAGTTCAACCACATGGATCAGCACTGAAGCATCCCATTGCAGGGACTTCCTCAAAGAGAAAGTCAAACTGATGCTAATGGGGGTTTGGAAGGATTCATTTCCAGTTCACCAAGAAACCCTTATTTCATCTGTATCTATCCAGGGCTTCTAGAGGATAGAGCAAATGGAGCTGGACACAATCCTGTACAAATTCACCCCAGTTACTTATAAAGTAACTCACACCGTCACAATTGGAGACTGCAGATATCTGGCAAGCAGATGATGTGAGAAGTAGGTTAAAAAAAAAAAAAAGACAAAAAAAAAAAGACAGGCCTAGGTTCAGAGCTGGTGAATGAGGCAAGCTGTCAGGCTATGACCTAAAGGATCAATGTTTCTGTATTTCGTAAAGTCAGGGTCAGCACTATATCATAGAGACAAATGCTGCAGTTCTGCTCACAACACACTGCGTACAGTCTTAGAGCCTGAATTTCCAGAGGAACTTCATTATGCCCAAAAGTATTTCTTCATTTCAAAAGATCTGGGTTTTTACCCTTCTGGACTGTCTTAAGGATGTAAAAGATGATTGTCCACTCCTGTTTTCTTAATGCTTGCCACAAACAGGAGAACAAGACCTGAACAACATCATGAATGTGGGCTGACCTACTGGAATGCAATGCTTGGGGGACCTACTGGATCCCCAAAACTCCAGGTTTTGCTAGAGAAAGTCTAGCAAAAGGAGGACTGGGATTAACTAGTCTTTCACAGGAGGATGCAATGGCTGGTTGAGTGACCAGAAAAAGCTGTTCAGCACTAGCGCAATTCAAAATGAGGACCAGGAAAATATTTCTCTGAATTTTTACTATTAGACTCATAATCAAGAGTTTAAGAATATCTCTTTAATAACATAAATTGTTATGTTATTAATTGATGAAGCATTGATTAGTACTACATGAAGACCCGCTACACACTGTGACTTAATCTAAAAGCCTGAACAAGTTCCATTTATGTGGTCACCAGAAAAGCCCAAAGATAAAGACAATTCTGTACACAGTGTAAATTTATTTTCATTAGATCACAGAATATGTTAGGTTGCAATATGACCTCTGGAGGTCCTCTAATCCAATCTCCTGCTCCAATCAGGTCCAATTAGATGAGATTGTTCAGGTCCTTGTGCAGTTGGGTTCTGAATATTTCCAAGGACAGAAATACCACAGCCACTTTGGATAATCTGTTCCAATATTTGACCACCCTAAGGGTAAAATATTTTTACTTGCACTTAATTGCAATTTCCTGCGTTACAACTTGTCCTGTTACATATCATCCTATCTCTGCAAGACCTGTCTTGACTTCAAGGCTCTGCCTTCTCTATACCCTCCCATTAGGCAGACATAAACAGCAATAAAATTTCCTCTTAGCTTTCTTTTCAAAAGCTCCATAAATCCGTTTCTTGTCTGTTGTGTGCTCCATCCTCCTAATCATTTCAATGTCCCTCTGCTGAATTGCTGCAGTGTGTCAGTAGCCTTGTCCTGAGGCAACCAAAGCTGGACATCTCTCTGTGACATCTCATAGTTGTCAAGTCCAAGGCACCAGTCACTCAGCGGGGCCCATGGCAGCACTGTCCAACAGCAGCTGGGGCACAGCTGGCAACTGCAGAGAGGTTCCACTGCTGACTCATGCACACCACCTTTCCCAGAGGAACTCCAAAGCCTGCAAAGCTGCTTCCCAGCTGGTTAGCTCTCCACATCCACAGTACAGCATGGTGTTATTTCGTTCTAGATTCAGGACATTTTACCTGCCTTTGTTGAACTTCATGAATTTACAGTCAGTCCATTTCTCCAGGCAGTTGAGGTTCCTTGCAGTATTAGCCCTATCCTACAGGCAGTCAGGTACTCCCCTGATTTGGGTATCACCTCCCAGATTCCTCAAAATGTACTCTATTCTATTGTCCACCTTGTTAAGAAAGACACAACACTTGACAGTCCAATCAATTCTTTTAGCCACCTCACCATCCCCTAATTCAGTTTATATCTCACCACTCTAAGAATATTATGGGAGAGTAAGCTCAAGTCATAGAAAATTTTAAGGTAAACAAAGCCAAAGAAACCACACCAAAACAAAACAGAAAACCCCAACAGAAAACAAAAAACCCAACTCCACTCCAAACCCCAAAGACAAACCCCAAGCAAAACACCAAAAAACCAAACAACATCCTGCCCGCTGCCAAAAAAACACCAAATCAACCCACCCCAAAACACCTTAACTTCACTGCTTCCTCTCCACCACAAAGCCAGACATCCCACCAGGAAAGTCACTCAGGCCCATCACACAGTTTGCTGTTGATAAACCTATGCCAGGTGTTCCCAAGCACTCTTTTTTCCTTCCTGTGCCAAGAGGTGCCTTCTAGGAGGGTTTGCCCCATAGAGAGTGAGGTTCAACTGCCCTGTAATTTCCCAGTTCTCCCTTCCTGCTCTTCCTGAAGAGACTCTTCCAGTCCTCAGGAATTGTGGTTGTCATGTCCTTTGAATGATGAGAGGGAACAGCCCCAGAATGACATCAGCCAGCCCTCTCAGCACACTTGGATGCCTCTCATTGCAGGATTATTCCTGTTACTTCTGGATGTCAGTCTGCAGTTACAAAAACTAGAGCCATGTTTTGCAAGTGCTTAGCTCAGTACAAGCCTTTAAAGCTGTTGTGGTTTCCACTACCCACAGGATGACACATATATTAGAGTGCCTAGGAAATGAACACAGCAACTTTTATGGTCTACATATTTTTGAGAACAAATGTTAGGAAACTGATTCGAAGTGACACACAGACCAAGTTATACTGACTGAGATTATTCCACCTCTGTAGGATAACATGTTATTTTAAAAGCAGAACACTGAACACTACCACTTTAGAAGATTCTGTTTGGCAGTGTTGTCTACAACACTTAGTAATGAAAGAAAAGATAATTTTTTTTCTCCTTGCCAACACATTTTGGTAAATGTTTACACAAACAAATGTTTGAAGTTCTGATGTATTTATATAAAAATGCTATACATTAGTATATATTCATGGTATTAAATTCTCAAACCATATGAATCCATAACAGGAACTTGGTTTAAAGGATCATTTACTACAGATATGACATAGGTACTTACAACAAATCCCCGATTCTGCAAACTAATGCAAAAATGTTTGGGCTATATTCACAAACTGCAAAACAAAAAAATTAACTGCACCTTGGGTCCCCTTAACTCTTCCAGCAATTGCTTTTTCAAAAGCATGAAACATCTTTTGGTTAGATTAAGTTATATTTTCAAAACGTAAAACATGCTCTGTCTCTCTCTCAATTACATAGTAAGTTGTAATCAGAGCTTAAATGATCTTTGATAAGAAAGAGCTAAAGAAATACTTTATCAAGCTCAATGCAGAACAGTTCAAGAAAAAGTTTGGTTCTACTTCAATGAAAATGTGCTAATAAATTTTTAAAATTTTATGTTTTATACACTTTTCCCCTCAAAGTGCATTCCTATTTTGTGCTATTTTATGTAATTTACAAAATTGTATCAGTGTTGAACCACAGTAAAAAATAAAAAGCATTAGGAATAAGAACTTTTTTTTATTACTTTTAAGTTACAATGACAAAACATTGTGGTTTTGTACAAATTAAAAAAACCTCCCCCTCCCCTCTAATACCACTACATATGCACATACTTCTACTACCACCTTTCACATCAATTTTTAGGGTTACTTTGGAGATTTTACAAACACAACTCCAAGCTGCACAGCTAAGAGTTCTGGCCCAGCTAACCATCTACTCATTAGTAACATCAAGGTAAGTTTTATGTAACAAACCTCTACCATCTCCTTTATATTTAGATGTGAAGTCTGACAGAAGAATCAAATAGCCACAGGTCTAATAGCAGCTTTCCATTTTATCTTCTGTGGTTGAGAAAGTGAAAGCTGCAAAAGGATTTATTCAAAATTTTACTTTTCCAAAGCATCTGAGAGCATTTAGACAATGTTCTCACTGAATTTGCTTATTTATCTAAATCCATCACATAAAAGTCTCAAAACCAGAACTGCTCGTTTTGCAGAAAATGCTTTGCCATGAAGGTATTTACAAAGGAAGTGACTCTGCAACTCTTACAGGGTTTAGTTCTACAGTTTGCATCAAAGTTTATTTTGCTCACTTCTGCTAGTACATTGATAAGCAAAGTATTTTTATACAAGGATTTAAAAACAAGGAATAAGAAAACTTGTAACAGTACTAAAAGTTTTGTTTAAATTATTCCTTCCTCCTATGGTATTAATAAAAAAAAAAAAAGTCTGAGAGTTCCCAATAAAAAGCATGCAGCAGATAGAGCCAACTAATCATTAAATAACAAAGAAAACATAAAAGGTTTCCCTCTCCCACAAAGCAAACTCTTGTCCTCGCTTACAAAAGAGGTCATTCTACCCCTACAGGGACCTCTGTTCCTAACAGCTTACTGCTAGAGCATAAACCAGCAGCCATGTCTCGCTCGTTGGGTAGCTACAGAGCATTAGCAAATGGGAGAGGAAGGAGGGGAAGGAAAGGGAACAGGATAATAGGTCACTTGCTGCTGCAAACAGCATGATAGCTAAACTTATTATGAGTCCACTTTCATTCTGCTAGAACAAGAGAGACTCAAAAGGGCACGCAGACAGTCAGGCCGTAGAAGTTTGCTCAGTGCCAACATTGCAGCATTATGCATCTTGCTTTCAAGGAGGATTAATGATACCATACATCATGATGATAAATTGGGGGTTGTAGCCAGTTTGAAGAGAAAGGGGAGGAAAAGATTTTTTAAAAGATGGAGGGAAAAGCACATAGCTGAATTTTATGACTTGGCCCTATTTTTCTTTAAGAGAGAGGTCTGTGCTTTTTCTATTGGTCACCAGCCTATGACCCTCCTATTTCCAGGCAAGTGTGTTATGTACATAATGGCCTGTTTTGAAGTCTTGCATAAATGAAATAATTTTTTTAAAAAATGACTTAATCATACTTGCCAGGTGAAAGGAGGTAAAACTAAAATTTGCCATTCCATTCTACAAGAACTCAGTTAGTTTTCAGAGACAGTGGACATCTACTGTCTAACAGAATAAAAGTCTTACGTGCATTAATGATCAGGGACATAACTGCCTGATGTTAATTAGTTCTTTGCTGAACCAAGAACATTATTCAAGGAGCAAGTTCAGTGATAGGCAACAGTACATGCATCAAGAAAATAAAGAATAAAGGACTGGGTGACCATAGAGAATGGATTTGCAAAAAGAGACTTAAACAAAAAGGAAAGCTGTTTCAGAAAACACAGACAAGGTATGAATTTAGAATTGTTCTGCACCCCTGTACAAAGCATATAGAAATGTTGGTTCCTGAAGCATGGAATTATTGTTCTCCACTCTATGCCTCACAAATGCACTTTGTGAAAGTGTATTTGCTCATGTTGTTCTGGTACTACAAGCAGGCAGAGAATATTTGACCCTCTACCAGAAGGGTCAGTCCAGCACCCTGCAGAAATACTCTAGCTACTGAAAAGAGAAAGAGCAAAATTTCCATAAATTTAAAAACTGAAGAAATAAAATTTATTATTCCTATGACTATTGTCAAAACATGAACGAAAAACCTGCAATGAGCTCTGAATTCAAAATGAGGTATATGAGAAATCTTGTTTATGACTTTGGAATTCATTGGGAAAAAGAGAGTAACGTGCCACTCATTATAACATACGCTTGCTGTTTTAAATCCAAAACATGGGCTATCGTTCTGCTGTAGATGAGTATCAGATGCAAAGGGTCACACACTGCACAAATTCAAGGAAATGGTCATGAGCTGTAGGCATATTACAGGATGCAGTGCTAATTAATGGAGGCTTTTTACTGAGTATCCATCTCTGTAGTGCTAATGAGTTTGGATTAATTTAAACAACATGTTTTCATGGAAACTGATTAATTCTTGGGAAGTAGTATGGCATACCAAGTTTCAATCTTTAAAAATGTTTATAGCCAAGCTAAATAACTCTGAATCTGAGTTTATCCTCATATAAACTTCTACAGAAAGAGAATTACTTAAAAATTTTACAACAGGAGCTTGCACACAAGCTACCAGGGTGTGATTGAACTTCCTCCTCCATAGAGCATCCTTCTCCTCATATTTCTCGCATTTTCCAGAGCTGAATCCTATAGTCCTACTTCATTCAATGTTTTTTACTTTTATATTTTAAATAGATGAACAGCAAGAGTAGAAAGAGACAACATTTTGGGTATTTATAGATGACATTTTAAAATTTACCTGAAAATCAGTCAGAAATAATTTGGATTACAGTAATATGTTGAAATTTCAAAAATGTAATCAAAGAAAGAAGAGAGCTTATGTCTGTCTTTGACTGAAAAGCTAACAAATATTAATAAATAATCTCTGTTTCGTGACATACACCAGGATTAGGGAAGAACATTTAATGTTTTAATCACAAAAAAACCCCTAGAATTCAGAAGAAAGTACTACCATAAGAGACAAATACAAAAGTGTCAAATGCTTTGTTTCATGCTAAGTTATGAGCCAAGATATAATAATCCAAACCTCAAACAGCAATACAGACTAAAGAAACACTTTAATAAAGAAAGGCTTGTTTTGCTTTGTTTTTCATCAATTCTTCTCTATATCATAGCCATTTTACATGGAAGTACTGAATTCCAAGGAAGAGATTGATTTACAACTATTCTACGTATAAAGTGTGAAAATAGCTCAAGAATCTGTCAAACTGATGTATCATAGAAGAAAAGGAAGCAGGGAAAAGAGTCAGCATATGCATGGGCAAGGTGGCCAGTTGAACATAGAATGCACTTAGGGGATTCTAATTCTATAAACCAGCAATACAGAGGGGTAAATAGCATTTTCAAGGATAATAATCCTTATCTAAAGTTACCTTCTCATGACAGCATAGACAACACCATTCATTCATTATGGCCTCTATCTACAGGTAGAATCTATTTGCTGCACCTGACTATAAACTGAAACAGTTCCTTAGCAAGTCCTTAAGTAACAAAACTAAGGTGGTGCATCCCTTTCTTTTTTTGTTTTAATGAGAAAAATAATTGCAAGGAAAATATGCATTACAAATTAGAAAGTCTACAGATAGAAATAATGTCACAACCATCAATTCCTGTCAAAACCCTCTTTTAATGTTCAGTATTACCTAAAATATTTTCTCAAATGAATGGCGTTTTCTCTGCAACTCTAAATGGACCGATTTGACCAAAAAGGAGAATGCTTGCATTGCACTAGTATGTAACTTACTCGATTTGAAATCATGAAGTTGTTTAATTATATTCACTGAATTCTCAAAGAGTGGTCAAAGCCTTTTTGGTGTGTAATCACCTTAATCTAAATTTATTTTAAGTATTCAGTGATAGACCACCAAATATATCATTAGAAGAATGCAATTAAAATCTGCTGGAGATGTCCAAAGGGAGGTCAAAGTGAAATCATTCAAGGGTTTTGAAGGATATTAATGTATTCTTCTCATACAGATTAATGCCCATAAAGGTCTCAATCTAAACAATAATTTACCTTTTGATTAATTTATTATATGTCAACATAAGAACACACATTAAAACTAAATTAAGAGATATGAGATGCTATCCATGAATCTTCAACAAAAGAATACTGAGCGGAAAATTATTGAATCTTTTAAAGAGCAAAATTCAAACAAGACCATAGTTACTCAGAAAAAGACTATTATTCCATTTATTAAAAAACCCCATCAAATAGATGACACTAGGAAAAAAAAAACTTAAATATTATTGAAATAATCTAAGAGTATCGCTGTTTGTTAAATATGTATTCTTTAAACACTTGGCACAAGTCTACGAGTGTTACACGAGTTTACCTTCATCTTCATTTAAAATTTTCTTAAATGTGTTCCTTAGACTTATTACCAACACCTTTATAGCCTGTATTTAGCTCTGAAAGACACAGTCCAGCAATGAAATTTGAGGAAAAAATTACAAAGTTATCAGACTTCACAAATCTTCGAACAGCTGCTAAGCTGCATTAAATGTTAGAAACCCATCATCAGGAAAATCTGGATGAAAAAAATAACACACTTGCCTTAAAGACTTGTTTAATGAGCTATCCCTAACACTAGGAGATGATATTTCCCTTCCAACCAGGTAACAGCATTTCAAATACTACTTCTCTGCAGGGCAGTTTTAATGGTTGAGGAATCATGCTGCTGTTACTTTTCTTTTGTTGTCTTTTGTCTCCCAAGATGGCTTTTCCATCAGGAGCACTTTCCATCATTTAATGGAGTTTCAGGAGACTCATCCAGCCTGCAAGGGGCAAGCGCCATTTACAGGTGACTAGGTAAAGAATGTGTATTTAGGTTTAGGAAGGAGTGGAGAAGGGAAGGAAGGCCAGGTTCCATAGCCTAACTGAGGTGCACACACACGGCTACAGGGACACGTCCCTGGGAGAGGGACATGCAGAACATCCCAGTGATTGTAGGGTGAGTGGTAGTGGTGTGGTTTGTCTGGGATGGTGCTCTTGCCAATGACCACTATGTACCAGAAGTTTCAAGGGACGTGGGAAAATTACTTTGGAGGAAAATTCTTCCAGGCAGCATCAGTTCTGTCAGTCAGCACGGACATGCGTAAGAAGCTGTATTAAATTTAAAATATTCAGCCTCTCAACACTTAGAATAATATTATCACAGCATATCGATGACTAATCCACTTAACAGTAGAGTGCAATCAAGCCATAGAAATCTATGACTGATAGGTGGCTTCGGAATTCCACAACTACGTTAATTTTAGAGGAACTTCGAGAATCATTTTCTTTCAGAACCCTATGAGCCCTGAAAATGAATTCCAACCTAAACTTTCTAGAGGAATCACAAATCAAACACAAATGCTATTACAAAATGTTTCTCATTTTTCTGAAAGAAATATGATCCAGCAGATAAAGGAGCACTTTTTTGCATATGTTTGTATTTTCTGATAATGATAGATGGGACATTTTGCAGAGCAGTTTCACTAAAAATGCGAAATGCATATCACTAAGTTGGATAAAGAAATAAAATACAGACAATGCACTACTAAGTCATCAAATATCCAACCCAAAGTATGACTAAAAACCCCAAAATGTGTTCTATAAAATACTCTGCCCTGCTGCAGAAGAAACTTGCTGCATGTTCATACGCCATTTGTCACTTCTACGTATGGAACAAGCTTTAACAATGCTAGAAACAAGAAGAAACCTCATGACAGCTCCGGTTTTAGTCTGTCTCTGAAATGGGAGAAATGTCATTTCTTACATAGCACATCTTGATTGCCAGTAATTCCTTTTTAACAACATGAACTTTAGCCCTGGGCCATGTGCTGTAATTTCTGAATAATCTAATAAAGAGTTTATAGTAACTCAATTTGTAGCATAACACATCTTGTTGTCCCTATGCAACACTAACAACAATTTGGCTGCAACTTAGATTGTGTTATATGCCTTTACAATGTTTTTTCTATGAAAGAAACAGTTAGTTAACAGAGATGGGAATAAAGTGGCTTTGTGAGTTACCATATTTTCAGTAAGATTCCTTCTAATATTTCCCCTCTCCTGTCTCCATCCTCTAGTAAAATACAAAGAGCAACTACCTACTTCAAACTTTTGCCTCAAAGAAAAGTTAAAAGGATGCCATAAATTCTAAATGCAGATCACAGAATGAAGTGAAGCATAATAATTATAAACCCTAAAGTGATGCACAGGATGAAAACACTTCCCTGAAACCTACAGAGAAGCTCTACACATATGTGTAGTCTCAGCTTAGATACTGTTTGAGATTCAGGCATGATAAAGAAGCCTTTTAAGAATGAGTGTGAACACATGAATGCAAACAGAAATTAGAGAAACATGCAAAACTGACTGTGTTGAATAACACCACAGAGTATTAACTATAGACTGGCACAGAAAAATAAACTGAAATTTCTTAAAAGAAAATTTTCAAAAGAAATGCATTCAATTTCTCCAGCTGAACAAAATATCCATGCATCTTGGGATTACAATGAAGTTTTTCCTCATTTGTTTAGGTTTAGAGTTACTATTCCAACAAGAGTTTTGATGCCACTCTTACTTATGAAATATTAGTTTAAATCAACCAGGTTAGGTTGTAGGAATACAGAAAAATGGACAATGTTCAGCTTCTATTTTTTAAAACAACTTCTGTTTTGCTTTTACTAAGAATTGAGTTACTAAATCCCAGTGCTATTAACTGAATCCTCCTACTCAAGTCTCCAACGTGGACTCAGATTCCTTAAACTTGTATTTAAGAAATACAGCTTTAATCAAGATATCTAAGAAAACAAGGCTTCCATGATCATGCAGTGCATGCATCATTCCATCACAGTAAGTTTTGAATTCATTGACCAATTTGTATCAAATTTGACAGAAAAACAATTCTCAGTAAGTTCCCACAAGTTTCATGAACACCAGTAACCAGCCAGAGAAGCATTCCCCAAGCAAGGGTTCAAGGCAAAGCAGGCAGCAGTCTGCCACTACTCATTTTATTTGGGTACAGCCACCAGCCTGGAATATCACAAGCTTCATAAGGAAAAAAGTGCGGCTCATACTGGTGGAGAAATCTATTAGCATCACAAGGCACCAAACATTAAGAAAGCAGGCTTTATCACACCACTAAAAATGTGGTCTTCAAAAAATACCACAAGCATTGCATAAAAGTACAGATTCACAAGAATTTGCAACTTGTAATTACAGTTACTTGTCCCAGTAATTTAGTTTACCTCTACTTAAACCTAAAGAATAGTATGTGACAATAATCAATAGTATGAGCAGTTAAATGATTTGCTATCTTCAGGTTGTTAATATTCTTTATCACCAGGGCTCCAAGTAATTCATCATACCATATGCTTGAATGCAAGCCACTGGAGCAATAGTTTTTCTGCATATTCTCTCTGTGTATGTTTCTATGCATGACAGAACAAATATTGAGACTATCTGACAGTCTCTATTTTATTTTGGAGGTCTGTTCCAACACATTTAACCACAATGCATATCTCCTCTCTTTTCTCTCCTTCAACCTGCCCTGTCAATGACCTTAAATGCAATTTAAATGAACCACTCTCTGCTAGTAATGAGAAATAGTTCAGCCTCAATGACGGTTTGTTAAAGCTTCCCTCATAAAAGAAAGCATACATATCTTTTCAATAATTTTGAATCATACGAAGACATTTAAAAAAATCATTCACTAATGACTTTAGGGAGGCTGGACGTAAGTCAAAATTCAAAGTAAAATAATTTATTTGTTCCAGGCCTTAATTATAATTTAACATAAGGGAACTAAAGCCTGAGCAATTTCTGTGCTGGTTTCAGAATTACTAAGTTTTGCTGCTCTCCCAGATTGAGAGGAAGGATTTAATAATACTCCCCACTGCACATTAATGCCTTTTTTTCCTCTATAAAACAGCACACAAAATACTCAAAATTAACAGCACAAATTGCACGACAGAAATTCACTTGTAAGTCCAATAAAGACATTTAATACCAAATCTTTTTCCAGTACTCAGAAATGACTACAGACAGATCTACAAACACATTCAGTCTCCCAGCTTCCATTGATATCCTTGAGTACCAGTCTTTACAAAGGCATTTAAACACCTCTCAGCTTATTTTCGGGATATTATGAACCTTGCTAGTACATTTTGTATACAGTCTGTAATTCTTTTTCAACTTCACATGAGAGCTTCTGGTATCTTCTTTGTTTAATCCAACCACTGAAACAGAACGATATAGCAACACATAAATTCTGGATAAGATGCAAAAATTTGCAAAAATGGACTCCACTTTAGCCCAGATAAACAATTTAACACGCACGGATCACAATGTACAAGTGTTACTGATTTAGAGAAGGATAATTCTTATGAAAGTGTCTGCCTCATTAAAAACAGGATCATAAAACAAAAAGCTCTGTGCTGCTAGACAAACTCCATTGTGTCTTGCAGAAGTGTCAAGGCTTGGCAAACATCCAGGTGCTGAAACATTGCCAAGCACATCAGATATATATTAATGCAGGATAATCTGTAAGAAAAGCATTCTTTCATAAACATTTTTTTTCTTTGTAAAACCATCAATCAACTTCCTAGCTGAGCACCATGTGGCTCAGCTTAAGAGATCCTCAGGAATGCTTCAGTGTCTATAAACCACTGACTTACTTCACAGACTTGGTGCCTTTCAGTGCCTATTGTCCCTAAGTATTTGCTGAAGTTATTTGGTTGGCTGTCAGCAGCTAATTCTGATTTGTAACTTGGGAAACCAGCAGCAGGAGGTCCTCGGACCTGACTAGTGACATCCTCAGCACCAATTAGCCAAGGTGCAGACTGCCAGCAAAGAATTTTTTGCAGTTCCAATTATTTTAATAGGAAGAACAGGAAGATACAGGACCACCTAAATATCTGTCAGAAAAAGAACTAACACAAGCATCTTGTTATTTAGCCCACCTAAACTGCAAAGAGAAACAAATGATACATGCTTTTGTTCCAAAGTTGTGTTTCCTAACAAAGATTCTAAAAAATACAAGTGCATTGGTAATTCAACATACTGGCATTGTAAAAATAAATCAAAGAACAAAGTTTGCAAAGAAACCTTACTACAGAAGACTAATTTTACATTACCTGTAAGGATTAAACTCATCTATCTGGGGAATAAATACATTGAAGGAACAGTTGAAACTATTTCGATACCTAAAGGAACTCTACTGACATTCTGTGGAGTTCATCTCTAATTATCAATACCTAATGCTCTATTCCATAGGAAGAAGGTAGTTTACTTAAGCATCTGATCTTCAGGGCCACTCACTAGTTTCTACTCCAAAGCATTCCAAAGTTATTACTTAAAATGTATGTTTCAATTTCATAACATAAATTAAAGCACTGTAATTTCTATCACAAAAGCCAGGATGAGGAAATTAGCATTAAGTCAGTGGGAGAAAATACAAACAACTCACTATAGCTGCAACTACTGAATCAAATTTTTGCAGTCAGATTTATGAAACGTGAGGGACTTGGTCACTCTATGTAAAGGCAGTAATGCATTTCATCTCAGATTCAAGAGTAAGTTGAATACTATTCAATTTAGAGGTGACTACAGGTTTTTGATAGTTTATATATCACCAATTTGCTGTGTATTTGAAGTTCTAAACAAAGTAATAAAGAAATAATACAAACTAGTACAGACATCCTGCATTACTGTTTTTGCTTGCACGTGTCCAAATGACCTGGCTTGCAGCAGCTACCCCAGACATTTATTTACAGGAAAAGAAATCTACTAGAGAACCTTGACGAATAAAATGATGGCCTGAAGTCAAAGTACTACCCCAAGAAATTAAATAAATAGGTAAAAAAAAAGGTGGTTTATTTCAAGCTAGATTGGGTGTGCTTATGTTGCAGCTGTGCCTGTAGTCTGGTCTTTAAAAATACTCTTTAAGAAGAGTCACATCACACTGTAATATTAACATTATTTGTTGATGCCTGAGTGATCTCAGTAAATAAATAACATTCATCTTATGCTACGAGGAGCACTTAATTAGCTCTCTTTTAAACAGAAGACACTTCATGGCTATGTCACCCAATGGAGATGTGTTTTTTATTTCAAATAATTAATGCATTTTAGGAATGAGAAAATAAAGTGCTTTTTTGAAAGAGTGCCCTTTATCTTATTTCTCTTTCTATAACTAAAAACTGAGTAGATAAGTTTTCTTCTTACCATAATCAGTTCCAACATGGTAGGAATGCATATGAGTCTGATCAGTACCAGGTACTCTGTAAACACCAACCCAACGAGTCTTTTCTAGAAATCACACTCTTACACCACCAGTTTAGATACTGGAAGTGAAAAGCATACACATGACAGTTCTAAGAAGATATATTTGTCTGGAGCAGCTATTTATTAAGATATTTTTCCTTCACTCCTCCCTCCTAAGCCATCTTTATAGACTGAAATTATGACATATCAGTTTGAGCACTGGTGCAGCCTAAAGGCAAGTCGTGGTAGACATTTCTGCATCAATCAAACACCAGCACTTCTTTGTAGACAAAGCCTGACAATCAAGTCTACTTTCCTTGCCAAGTCTCTTTGGCTTCTGCCAAGCCCTTGTTTTGTTCTAAGGGTCCCAACCTGCAAGAAACTTCAAAGTATCTATATTGGATCTACAGTGGTAGATCCACTCTCCTATATGCTGCATGTTTATGTCCCCTACTTATCTTTGCACAAAACCAAACAGCAACCTGACGAGTCAAGCTTTTTTTTTTCCTCCCCTTTTTTTCCCCCTTCTTTCTTAATTGTTAAGTTTTCAGTTGAGAAACAGCTTTCTTATGTGGCCTCCTGTTTGGCTAGTCAGTAATGTAAGCAATGCCATCAGTAAAGGTAGCTGGAAGGAAGAGCATGTGACAGTAGACAGACCCAACACAGACCAATGCAAACTGCTGCAGATGAGCAACCTTAGAAAGAATGAGAAGATGTATTCAGGGGAAAAAAATGTGAAAAAAAACCAAAGAAGAATGGCATAGTATCTTAGAGAGTCACAACTTTTCTCCAGCCACCTATTTCTCTTCTCTTCCATTCTGCAGTAAAAAGCATAAAGATATTAATTGACTAGCAATGACTAAACCTAGCCTCTCTGCATCCTCATAAGGCTACTTGTAATCTGGACTCCAGGTACTCACACAGCAGCCATACAGTGTATCATCCTAGGGGAGTGGGCAGTATAGGAGCCAGGACAAAGGGCCAAGAGTGGGAGGAAACTGAAGCTGCCTCCTGGAGTTCACCACTAGCTTCTGATAACTTTGAAAGTAAAACTGCACATTCTTCCTGTTCATATTAGGGCTTCTTTCCCCTTAAATCAACTTCACATTTTTCAAGATCAAGTCAGTAGCTGTTCAACAACAGAAGTAGCTACTGTGTTCAATTTACAGGCTCCAAAATTTCAGCTGTCACAGGTGCGACAAAGTGTTTTTCATTATACATAAAAAGTTGATAAAGAGGATCTAGAAAATGTTCTGTAATAGCTACAATTCCAAGTTCAAACACAGGATGGTGCAAATCAAATCAGACTTGCACTATACCAACGGATATGAATGATATTTAACTTCTGCAATCCTGATGCAAGAATGCAAGCCCTACCAAGCTTCACTGTGGCTTGTCTAAATAATTGATACACTGCAAAAACATTCTGCATAAAAAATGCATGTATGAAGTATTTAAAATTAGTATTTAAAATTAAGTATTAAAAATACTATGAAGAATTTAAAACGTAAGAGATTAAATACCTATGAGCCCCAAATTGCATGTTATATGAAGGTGAGCCTTACATTTCATTCTAGTACCATTATATCTACATTCTTAATGAAACTCCCTGCCACATTAAGGACAACTTGTATCTATGTCAATGTTAATCCTTATTCCTGTGTGAATTCACATATTTATTATACTTTTTCCATAATTCAGTTAACATATAGACAAAACAGTGCACATGCATTTCGAAATAGTTCTCAAATGTCCTTCACCAATAACTTCTAGAGAAAGCAGTATCTCATAGCACAGAAATAATTTGATAAGAAATAATTTGCCAATTTTTACAATAGAGAGAAATTACCACATTTATACAAGGATTGGTGTGTTCCAGAGACAAACAATCTGAAAAAACTGTGGAATAGGAACACAAGAAAAATTTGTGATGACATAAAATTATGCACAGGAAGTCAAAACTAAATTCATTGTAACAACCTACAGAAACTATAGTGAATTAAGAGGTAATAATAATACAGCCCATGAAAGCCTGTGCAGATAAACACAAAATAACACACCACCAAAAAAAATTAAATAAAGCCTTGAAAAGGATGACCTCTAAATTATGTACTACAGCCTTGATAAAGGAGATAAAATTTTCTCTAGATTTTTTTTAAAGCATTATCTAAGTAACACCAATTAAAAAAAATTGGCAGAATGTTAATAGTCAATAAAGAAAGAATACAAAACTAAGGGGAAGCCAATATGCCTTTTCAGACATCCTTGATATTCCAAAATTTTGAATTCCATCATGACATTTTTTCATAAAAGTTATCGTAAAGAAGATTGTAATAGAGTTGACACAAGAAAACAGACTGGGTAATCCACAATTCAGCTTGAGATTGACAGAGGTGAAGGGGAATACAACAAAGATCTACAAAAGCATGACCTTGCCAAGATCATCAGGAAAATGACAATGCACTTATTTTCACTATTTCAGAATCCACAACAAAACAACCAGCAAGTGTCTTGGGCAGTAGCTTTAAATAAAAAAAAAGTTTTCACACAGTGCAGTATTACTGAAAAGAGAAACTATAAAACTCATTGCTATGGGCTGCTGCAAAGACTGGAAGTGTAACAGACTACAGAAAAAGTTTATGGAAGAATCTCTGGCATTGGAGGACCCCAGAAGCTGAGAGCCTATGCAAGGCTTAATCTAAGCCTCACCTCGAGCTGCCTTCCTTCTTTCACTGTTCCCAAAGTATTCAGTACGGACCATCACTGGAGAAGAGCAGAACAAGCTTACTGAGTATTCGTGGCAGTTCCCTGGCACAAGAGAGCAACATTTACTCAAAATGCCTACTTCAGTAATTTGTTAAAGTAGAAACAAGGCAGGAGAAAAAAGCCAAGTAAACTGATTATAGATTAATCCATGGTTTTATAATAAAAGACAGTGTACTGAATAGCAATTCCAAAGACTGATACAATTTTCATATCCTATCTGTTCCAGGCTTTTGTCTCAGTTCAACGGGAACGTGAGCTTAGGTGAGACATACTGGGGAATCCTGCATTCTAAGGCAAAATCAAGTATAGATATGGAGCCACATTTGCCTCAAACACCTTGTCAGGCTGAAAACATAAACCAACTTAAAGAGGAACTGAAATGTCACATTAGGAAAACAGGCAGTTGAGCTCTACCTAACTTACTAACCTAACTACTAACTACTAACCTAACCCACTAACTACTAACCTACTTACTAACAAAACCTTATCTAAACTATATCACTCCCCGTAACAGAAAATCTTTTTATTTAAAGTTTTAAAATTTTTGCACTTGAAAAGCTGAAACAAAGACATGCAATTCAGATGCCTAAATGTTGGTGTTTCAATTCAGGCTAGTGATGTGTATCAGAATGCCATTAGGCATCTAAACAGAGTAGGAACGCACAAGACCAATGAGAATAATGTGTCACAGAGCATGACACGATGCAGGCACGGCAGAGAGCATCAGTGGTGAGTGCAGACAACTGTGCCACCTGGATCCAGGCAATAAGATGACCAACACTTTGTTTTACTCCAAGAAAAAAGAACTGCCAAAATGAAGAGGTCTGGGCTTGCTTAAAAAATACTCATCCAACTGAGATGATTTCAGATGAAAGAAAATGGGAACTCTGTAATTATGTACACTTACCTTGACAAATAGAAAGCAATCTGTGATTAGAACGTAGTAATTAGTTAGAAAATGCCTCCCATGGATTTAATTACCCATCAGTCTGCATGTTTCTTAATTACTTTTATCTCATTGAATCAGTAAAAATTTCTGCCTGGGGCAACTGCCACTCACTTATTTACACAGCTTCTAGTTTTTACAGTGAATATATTATAGCAACATGGCCAAACAATGCCAGAATTACAGTTTAAATTTCATGCATAAGAAATTTCTCCCTCAATTTTCTATGGAAATTATTTTCTTAGATTTGAATTCAGACATAACTTTATTATTCATGTGTTCAGGAAGTTTGAAAACATCCAATATGTCATTTTAAAAAATGCAAAGAAAAAAACACAAGTTCTTAAGTAAAAAGAAAAACAACAACAAAAATACATTATATTCACATAAGTGAAAAAAATGGTTGACAGGCAAAATTGTAAGCCTTATATACACATAACTTCTCAGAGAAATGTATGGCATTTCTAAATTTCAATCAAATTTTAAGATATAAGAACTTCTGAGGAAGAAATACTGACTCCAAAACTGCCCTGTTATTTGTAACATCCTCCATCATCCTCTTTGGTGTCAGTCTTAGTTAAGGTCAAGAGATCTGATTAAGTCGCCCAACCTGCACAGAGTGCACAGCTGCTGTAATGATTCACATGGACAGAGAATAATTATGAAAAATGAAACCAAATTTACAGTTGCAGAAGTAATAAGAATGTCTAATTTGTCTACACTAAACCCAAAAGGGTCAATTCATTGCCTGCATTTTGGGTATAGTGACTTCTGCTGTGGTTACGTGCTTTTTGCTCTGACAACAGACTCTTTGCAGCAAGAACTTTGTCTTTCAATCAAATTGATGAGCCCATTACTCTGAATATGAAATAACTGACTATTACACATAGCATACATTTTTATAAGGTAATGTGAAATGACAAAACTCATTTTTTCACAATTGAATTTTTCAAAATTTATGATTAGCAGAAGCGTAAATATGGTTTAAGTGGCAAATGTCAAAAAGTCCAAATAACAAAAAAAAATATACTTTGCAACGGGAAAACACTAGAGTTATTCTAGCAAAGAACAAAAGCAAAAGGTAGGTTCCTCTAGCTGGTAATACATTAGTTATTATATTTTTTCCAAAGAAACTTTCGTAAATGGTTACTATCCTGAAGCTTAATTAAAACAATGCCTTCTCTAATGAGAGGGCTTTTTTCATTTTGGTTCTTTTTTGTGGTTGCTGTGCTTTTCTGATTTTTTAAAAATATGATTTATAAATCCTAGTGGACCTTTTCTGTCTCTCTATGCCAGCATTTCTGTCATTTCTCTTTCACCTTACTATTTCAGATACCATCAATTTCATATCACATTTGCATAGGTTTATGAATCAATGAAGAATAAAAACATTAAAAATTGTTTATCAGACCTTACTGCGTGTTTTCCTAAGCGTTTCTCTACCATTTTAAGTTTTATTTTTTAAAAAAATGTGAAGTTATCAAAAAAGGCAATTCCAAATATGCCTTTAGTCATATTAATTCAAGTGTGTGTAAAATGCTGCATTTCTTATACTATGTTTTTATTTCAAGAAAACACACCAGCTTAAGATTTACTTTCTCATGCATACAGGTATTGAAAATGTTTCCATGAGAGTAAAGGAAAAAGGGTTGGAGTAAAAGCTTCTAGCAAGAAAAAACGCAAAATCAGTGCTTGCACATCAGCAGGGGTGCTCGTGGCATGTTTTGGAGAAGTAGAATAGGAAGCAGGAAGGTCAGCTAGCTGAGGCTAAGTAGTAGCAAACATCAGCTGCAACCTTTGAGGGCCTGCGACACCTCACCTGTCTGACACAACATCCTTCCTTCTTTTTGGCTCCTTTCACATCTGGCTCACAAAAATCTCAGGTTCTCGGTGTGAGTCTGAAAATACATGTCTCAATCCCGTCAGCAAAAGCCAGATTTTCCTCGTAGCTTTAGTAGTTAAAAATCAATGAGTAAAGTAATCTTAATGTGCAAAAGTTGCAGGTCTGCTGAATTATTAATAAGCAATACAACTGTAAATGCTTTTGTTCACCATTCTTCAGTGCACTTGCAAATGATTTCAAAACGAAAGGTGCTGAAGCATGAAGATTGTAGGCAGCCATTGCTTTTTGAAATCACAGTGCAGGGAATTGGTGGAATTCTTGCCTGCCTGGGTTATAATCAGACATTGTGAACTTTCCTTGAAAGCAGACTTCAAATTCACAGGGGTCCCCAGCCTTCAATCAAGAGGATGCTTGAAACGACCTCCATCTGCCATTTTAATGTATTCTTCCCAAAGACTTCCATAAATATTTAATATAAGAAACGCGCTGTTTAAACACAATGAGTAGCTTGTGAAATTAAAATTGGCTGACGGATTACACGATATAATACACAGTAAACAATGGTAGAGAAACCATAGGCAGAGCCACACACTTTCCTTCTGCTCTTCAAGCAAATGAATCAGAAAGGGACGTGAAGGCAAATTTGATGACACCCTTATTAAAGATACAGCAAGCCTTGTACAACAGCCTTAATACAGAGCATGTTCCTAATCTCATATGTGCACAGGCACACAACAGACACTTGTCTGTCAGCTGGAGAGAAGACATATATAGAATCTTTTCTTTTTTTTTTTGCTGAATCGCTTCTTTGCAAGGCAGTAAGCCTTCCTCTCCAGCCTCTTCAAAGCCCTACAATGACAAAGCTGGGAAGACAAAGCTCTGTTCAAGATTTTAAGTTGGGGCTTAAAAGGGTGCATAATTAAACGACCCAATTTTGAAAAACACTAGACATTGTATGACACTAAAACCACAGCAAATGCTTTGCAGGCTGCCTGACGTACAGCCTCAACCAAATCACTGAGACAACTGCATTACAAATCTGTCAACAAAGCACATCCTGGCAGTTTTTTCACACATTTGCACTTTCTGGAAAAGCAGTTGTATGTAATTTACAAAATTTCCAAATTTAAACATTCACAAGGAGCTTAGCAATGTATGCTGCCTGCTCTGTGTGCCTGCATTTGATATTTACGTACAGATACATATACACATATATACAGGAAAAGATACAAGTTTATTTTTACCCCACCACATTCACTGTTTTGACTCTGTATAATAGCTGAAACATCTACATATAAAAGCACAAATACTAAAAATATTTGCATGTTTTCAACCCAAAATTACACCTCTTAAATATTTCTAAATACATCTCTGGTACATAACATAGGAATGTACTTTTCCACTCCAACCTAGCATGTTGCTTTATCAGTAAATAATGAGTGAGTATTGCTTCTGTAAAAAATTGGTTCTTTTCTAGAAAACATCATGCCCTTGGTAGAACAAAAACCAATCCAGGAGATGTATGAAAACAATTCATAATCCTACATGGAAATGTATAGATAAGGCTTAAACAATGAAGACCCAAATATGACATAAATACAGGAATTCACTGAAGAAACCAACCCTAACATTACTTGTATATATATGTATATACACACACAAATACATGTGTTCACATGACATGTATATACATTAATTGTTTTGAAGATTACCCAAATCCAGCATAAATCTGTAAAAGCACCAATAAAAACATACATACAGTACTAAAATATGGTAATAACAGTCCTAATTTTTATAGTAGCCTTTTATACCTTTCTAATAAATCAAAAAATAATTTTAAAGCATATGAATTTTAAGAAAATAAATTGTTCTATCAGATGTCACTTTTTTATTAGTATTCTTTTGGTTCCTGCTTACCTACAATATCAAAAGAGGCTTCTTTTCTGATTTTTAAACTCAAAAATCTATAAGTAAGTAACCAAATTTTATTAAAAGGAGAAGTTACAGATCAAACTGACACCTGCACATTGCCAAAGTCCAGCCTTCCCAATCCAACTGTCAAGATCTATATCCTTTAAACTGAATTTAATTATAAAATTTATACTTTATAGAATTCTAAATCTCAGTACATTTATTTTTCTTTAAAATTCACAAAATTTAAGGAAAATTTACATTTCTCTCCCCCACCCTCTCTCTCTCTCTCTGGATTCACACACTTGTTTCTAAAAAAGCTCACTTACTCAGATTATTACACCAAATGTATTTTCTGTACCATATGCAAATCAGAGTCTTGGAAGCTAGGTGGATCCACTAAATAAGGTTTCTAATAATTCTCGATACAAGGACACAAAAGTAAACAAAAAAATCCTACTATACATACTTTGAAAATGATTCCCAGTTCCCTTAACATACCTCACTATAGACAACATACAAACAAGTATACATATGCACGACTATCTCTTTAATAGATAGCAGGTTTGGGGAGACAGAAGAATGTGTGACAGGGCCCAAGATGGTAATCACGGTAGCACTTTAAATCCCTTAACAAGTTTCAGTTCAGCCCAAAACAGCAGCAGATTCTAATAAAATACAGAGCAATATGAAATTATGAGAAACGTCTGTTTTTCCCAGTTTTATTCACAAGCACATATTGATAGGCTGTTGGTCAAAAACAAAAAAAGGAAAAGGGAGAAAGGGACAGAATCACAGTAATCTTTGGAAGAAGGAGAATAAAAATGAACAACTCTGAATAGGTAGAAAAATTGAGAGGAGACAGAGTAGGAGGAATGCAAAAGTCACAGAATAACAGAGGTCATGAATCTGGTGTTTCCGAGTGGCTCAGAGTATTAAATCTGAATTTAATGTTGACCCCAGAGAGTAAAAATGTTCTCCAGTTGTTCAGACCCATCAAGCAGATCATAAAAATTAAGATCTATAGAGATGCTCCTACTTATAAGGGCAACTGCTCTTTATCATCTTCACTGCAATTAATTCAAAATATTTAAAGAAGTCCATGAACTAGGAAATTACTGCTTTCAAGAACAGATTACAACATTAGATAGCAGTGGCTTAATTTGCATTGCTGACAAGAAAATGCAGAAAACTCATTAATTTTACAGCAGATACAACTCCTCATTTCATTACCTTGTTAACGTATTTTTTTCTGCTTTATGTCTTCTTTTTGGAAGAAGAGCCTTGCTTCTCTCTCATCTAAACCTAATGATCTGGTCCAACAAAACCACTTAGTTGCATTCATTTGGAAAGAGTTTCCTGCAAGCTGGTAATAACTAAGCATCTAGCTACAACTACCAATGAACTGACACTCAAAAAGCACACAAGATTTTAATGTCAAAGAATATCACATACACGTTATTTCCTTTTCAAGATATTTGTAAACCAGTTAATAATTTAAAGTGTCAGAAGCAATCAAATTATGTTGGGGTTCCTTCCTTGCAAGTGAAATATGAAAAACATATTTTTCAAGAATTAAGCCATTGTATCACTTGAAAAAATTATCAGACAATCCAAACAATGCTCCCAAATAACTGACATATATTAAACTGAAAAGAAGGTTTCTTCTCTTGCTGGTAGAAATCCTTGCCTTGAGGGAGATGAAGACTTACAGCGAAGGCACGAATTTTGGCATCCTCACAGCTGGCAGCACAGGCCAGTTAAAGAAGGGGTGCTCAATAATTGCTGCTTTAAATAAGTGGTGCCTGTAGACAGCAATTTACAGAAAAAGCAATGCTTAATTGCTAAGTTGTAGTTACTTTCATGCCAAGTTAGAATAAAATAGCTGGACACTGTTTCTATCGGAGGGACACAGACATCATAATTCAGCACACACCATCACTGTACCCTTACACAACTCTGCTAGCCCAAAGAACTTACAAACATTATGTTAGAGATCATAAAGTGTGAATTCTCTCATTTACAAGAAATTAGAAAAAGCAAAATCAGTGCTGAATAAGGGGACAGAAAACACCAAGATGGGTAGTGCTATGCCTGAAGATGGTGCAGCTGTCTTCCAAGAAGTCAATTAAAAAAAAAGTCAACAAATCTCAAATAAATGTTTATTTATAAAAAAATCACCATTGATGAAAATTAAAAATGGTACTGAAGACCAAGGCAGTACAATAAAATGAATATCAAAGGCAAAGGCATTTGTTGGTGTTCTCAATATCCAAAATGCACTATATTTATCTCAGAGCAACTGGAAAAACATATATTCTGAAAACTATTCTTGACTGAATAATATAAGGTATGTATGAAATTTTGCTGACTAATCAAAGTCCATCTTTCCCACCAGGTCACTATCCAGGACAGAAGTGTTTTATCTGACTGTGGAATAGCAGAGGACCTCAAGAGGCCTGTACAGTCACAATACTACCTTAAAATAAAGTATTTTGTAAATTAAAGTAATGCTAATAATATAATATAATGCTAATAATATAAATTCCCAAGAGGCTTGGGAACAATAATCAATAAAAGCAATTGAAACACACTAACTTCAGAAAAATAATAAAATTCTGTATTAATAAAAGTTGACAATGAGTAACTTCTTCGTTTCTCCCCAAAACACTTTCAACTACTTCTGCACAAACAGTCTCCCATCCCCCACCCTTTTTAATTATTGCTTTCAATTTACCACTCACTTGGAAAAGTGACCTTACTTTTACCCTGCATCTCCCTCTGGTGGTTTCCTTTTCTGTCTATTTAAAAGCAATTGTAGCAAGTAGATTCTTCTTGCCTTGTTCTAAAACAAAACAGAGTCTTAAGTTTCAACTATTTTCATCTCCTCCTCCTTTCACTGGAGCTATACTAACACAATTAAAGTGAAGCTGTCTAACACAACTCTCCTTCCCTCACTGTCCTTGCCAAGCCTTCTGGGTTGTTTCTCTGCCTCTTTTTGTCTGGCCATTCCTTCAGCCACATCCATGAAAATCCATCGGTTTTCTGAGATAAGGAACTAGCAGAATTACAGAAATGCTCTTCAGAGGTACATACTGCAAACATTAATGCTCTCTGAAGTATTTCCCTACATATCAGCGTTACTACAGTTGTCTTCCGATGAATTTGCATTACTGGGATTTACAAACCTGAATTGCCAGTACTCCCATGTTGTGGATCGACAACAAAATGTGCAGGTTTTACTAGCACAGTTGGAAGTAGAGACGTGAATGAGCCAACACCAGCCCTCACATTTCTAAAGGATGTCAACCTGTTTGCTGACAGAATATACAAGCACACAAAGTAAGAGAAATGCAAAATGTAAATCTCAACCAGCATTGAAAACCTGCTCCTACAACAAATAAAATCACCAAAGAGTGTACAGAACTATCAAATTTGCTACATGTCATGTTTCTTCATCTGGATTGTTTGGGGTTTTTGTCCTTGTAGAGGTTGTTTTTTCATCACTGTTTTTTTATATGCAGAATATTCCCAACAATATCTGCTGCTTTTTGAACTTAAAGGAAAAAGCCAAGATTTTGAAGGACACAGGGAAATATTTTGAGAGACTCTCTAGTACTTACCTACTTTTTAACTATTAATGGTTTAAGTTGGCAAGTCATTACTGATGGCTCTGAAACTTGTATCTAATGCCTCGTTTTCCTTAACTTGGTTATATTAAAATAATTCACTTTTCCTCACATGTACAAATAGTATCTAACACTGAAGAGTCACTTAAGGTAAGATAAAATTATTCCTCATGGAATCATGGTGGTAGGGAGCAGAAACCACTGCTGTAGCAAAAAAGAAACCCTTTAGAGTGTTAGATAAGTAACTAACTACACAAGTTGTGTCAACTCAACTAGAAACATTCAGGTACAACATTCACCAAGTGGAACACCAGAGCTTTCCAGGCTTCAGAAAAATATGATAAACAATGGACAGAAAAATAAAACGCATTGAAATGATTACACAAGCCTTTTCAAATGATATGTAATGTTAGCAATATCCTCCCCTCACTTTTATGCTCCCAAGATGTCAGTGTACCAGAGAAGCATCAATCATCAAGCAAGAGAAAAACATAAAACCTATCAAACTGTAGGGTGGTCTTTTCTCAAGAAAAATGTCAGCGCATTTCACTTTGATCTTTTTTTTCTCTTTCAGAAAGAGACTAGGAAAACTTCTCCATTCTATAAAAATAATAAAGCATAAAGCCACACAACTTTCCAGTACAGAAAATAATCTCCAATGAAAATTGTTTCTTTCCAGTGACATCAAGTGACAAGTTAACATTAAAAATGCCAGATCACAAACATTATAATCATAATTTCATTTGAAAGAAGAAATTTCTGCTTTTAGCATTGATCAATAAGGAAAAGGAAATAATGCTTTAATAATGTCACTAACAGACTAATTAAAAACCTGATTTTCAGTGCCTAAAAAACCTACAGGCTTCATTTTGTCATGTCCAGAAGTCTGTAAATTGAATATAATCAACACTGTAATTAAGATTTTAAAATAGTGTCTATTGTAAGAGTTTGCCTTTGGTAATTAATTACTTTCCAGGGGGAAAAAAAAATCTTCTGGGATTAAATGACCATTTCACTCAGGAAAAAACACAACACATACACACACACACACAGACTCTCTCTATATAGTCTTAAATTATATAATTTAAGCAACTCTATATGTTCTACATAGGAAACAGATTTCTCCTGGAAGACTTTTTTCTAAGCTGACAAGTGGAATATAACCCAGTAATTTCTGAGCAGCATGAGAATACAACTGCTACATTTTAGAAAGAAACTGGTCACAGTTTTTTAAAGAGAGAGCACTCTGTTGAGCAGACACCTGGAATGTCAGCAGTCACTTCCAGAACGCACAACTGAACTTTAAAAATAATTGATCAGAAACACAAGTCAGATGCACTTTTTCAAAAAAAGCATGTAGGCCTGCAAGTGACAGATGAAGTCTGAACATCTTAACAAAAGTCAGGAGTTTCCCTGAAGGCTTTTACCCAAATTAGGTGATTATCAGTTTTAGAGCAACTCTAAAAAAAACTGGTTCCCAAACCTTATATGCCTACAGAGAACTGGGAGAGCAAACCTCAGCATGTAACTCTATGTAACATCTGCATGTTAAGAAATAGCTAGAAATCCAATTACTATTTCTATAGCTGTATCATACTGAAGGCATTGAAGCAAATGGGGAGTAGATGGGAGTGTAAAAAATGAGTTCATGTAGAAGCCAATTTTCAAAATTCTGTTAGCTCTATTACTGCCTGTGAAGTATTTACAGCACCTTCCAAGACATTCTCCCCCTCAGAAAAACAAATCGAGAAATGAAATTAACTCTTGAATTTTCAAAAGTTTATTTTCCTAATACTAGAATGCAGACAGATATGTGTAAGAATTTCTTGTTATATAAAAAGGTAAACGAAACATTTCTATCATCGAAGTTTTCTTCCTGTTCTAAGCTTTAGCAAATAAAAATCCAAGTTAAGTAAGTAAACCAGGAAATGGTTAATGACTCAATATTGAATAAAATTTCGCTATTTGAAATATATGGCCATTAGAAGTCCCAATACACTGGTATTAAACCATACTTTGACAGGAATAAATCTTAGCATAAATATTTTTCTTCTATGTGGAAAGGATTTTTATTGTGTGACTATTAAAAGAGTCTGTCATTCCTGTGAAATAACTGATCTATAAAGGTATTCAATCACCTAATCTTCAATGAAACTAAAATGCAATTGCTTGTAAATAGCCATCTAAATGCCTTTACAGGTCACATACTTAAATATTTGCTTGTTACTAGACACACAGAGTTAGGCTGATTTCACTGAAGGTGCATAACTGATGTAAGCAAACAACAGAGGCCTGAAAGGTAACTAAAAATGTTGGTGTAACTACAGATCCAATGACTTATGTTTTCCTTGCCTGTCCAAACCAAGACACAAACTGCTACCTTAAAGCTCAAATGTGGTGAATATAGACAACATCATCCAGTTTTATTGGTTTCCCACGCTACCATTCAGACGGAGGACGTACAGGTCCAAATGGCTGAGGACAAACATTCAGGTTCAGCAAGGAGAAGGAAATCCCCTACACAATCAATATATTGGCCTCACCCGGGGTTTTTATAGAGTCCTTTGAAACTGCTGACCCAACATGACAGGAGCATGTTGTGTTCAATAGCTCAACTCTGATTAAAGCAATTATAAGGAATATAAGCAGCAGAAACAATATGAAAAGTAGCATGTCAATATCTATTTTAAAGAAAGTTCTTACTGAATGAGATTAAAGTCTGATACAGTCTACAAATGCAAATATGGAAAGACTATAGAAATACTTATTACAGAAAATCTAACAGCTCAGCAGATGTGTATAAGAAGCCTGTTATATTTATCCCTCAAACATTTTTAATTCCAGTTGGGCAAATAATTATCAGCTCCAGAAAATACTTTTTACATAGGTGAAAACAGAAAACTACAGAAAAAGAACAGTTTTACAGAAAAATTTCAGTAAGTCCTTTATGCTTGAAGGAGACGTTCACAACGTTGCTCAGAGAGTTCTACAGCCAGCAGTACAATCTCGTCAGCTCTTGATTAAGTTCTTCAAACTTAAAAAAACCCCTACTGAATTCAGAAGAGGCACAAGATCTACTCCTGAGCCAAAGAATCCTCAGCAGACTCAAGGAACCCCAGTAGAAATCCTCCTTTTGCTACTCAGAAAGAGAAAATTTGCCTGAAAGGAAAATTTACAATGAAAAATGTTTGTGAAAATTGCAAATTTAAAGTGCAGTAACAATAAGTTGGACAGCAGTATAACCAGCATGCATTACATACAGCTGCAAAAGTCCTGGAAGACTGCACAGAAAAACAGAAAGAGAGAGGTGAGCTTATGACACTGTTGCCTACTAAGTAGAATCTGGTACATACAACAAAAACAATCCTGCAATGAGTAGTCACAGAGCCCCATGTGAGCAGTTTATAGCCTTAAAATAGCAATAGATACTTCTGTCACAAGTTCTGTATGTTCTTATCAAAATTCTCGTTACTTCCCAAAAATCAAGATATTGCTACCTTGAACTAGGAAGGAAGGCTGGAAGTACTAAATGCTGTAAGTATTTGCAATTCTAAAAGTTTACAAATTATCAATACATACCTTCTGTAGAAATGACACTAATCAAAATGCACAAGAACAACAACAAAACCCAAAGGAAGTAATCTATCTATGCAGTATATATGTAAATGCAATCCAAAGAGTATGTGCTCTGCCAGGATTCAGACAAATATCAGCATTACCTCATTAGTTGTAATTTTCATTTGTGAGAAGTCAGTCCAAGGCAGACGCACGTTAATTCAATTTAGATTTATCTGCAACGGGACACTCCGAATCCTCTATCTGCCTATGCTACTAGTGAAGTTCTAGCTGTTCTCACAGATGTAAAGCTAATATATACCAACACAAAGAGTGTAATGTGTAGATCAACATCGTAGTTATAGCTGTAACAATTCCTTCTTAGGGAAACAGAAACGTTAAATCAATACATTTAATATTAAATCCTAACATGGATTTTATGAAGCTTAAAATTGTGGAAAATACATATACTGTGCTTTTTGTATTCTTATTAGCTCTTATATTAGCTGTAATTAAATATTTCAAGGTAATGACGATACAATTATGATATACTCTAATAACTACACCAGAGTCAGACACACCTAAGAGGATCATGCAGGACTTAGTGGTTTATAGTGAAGCTTTTTCTTGCTGTTTCTATTAAAATTACATTTGTATGTTCGTATTGACAGTTTGGGGCTCTCTGGAGCAGACAAAGATAGGTTTTTTGTTTGTTTTTAACCATGTAAACATGGGACTGACAAGGACTTATAATATATCAGTCCAAAGAATACAATAAACCCTTTAAAATTAAAAGGCTGATAAAGACAGACTGTCTCTGGAGATTCAAAATAGTACACTGAAAAACTGTTAGCCATTACAAAGTTCACTCTATGGTACAAAACAGATGATGAATATAAGTCACTTGCTTCTACATTCTCTTGTTCAAAAGCATTAGTTGAAAGTAAACAGTATTAGTAAACACCTTGTCATATGACAACCTGGGGACACAATGATTGGATAGTCATTATTTTAGATCTAAATGCTTTCAAAATACTTTTAATATGGTGCTTGCTGTACAAAATTTGGACACTTCAATGTAGTGGCTAAGACTTTTAAAGCAAGTTAAGAAGTGATGTCTTTTGCTAAAGAAGTACTAATAGAAACGTTTCTGCAAACCACAACTGCTTTCACTATATTCATCAGTGGCTCTGAAAAGTGATATAGTAAAGACGCTTCCCATTGGGATACCAATGCCACTGGAATTAACAGGTTGGTATTGTACCACTTGCAATGGTAGCAAATACTTATACTGTCAGTGAAAGCCTGTCAATACTAGCAGAACAACCTCACGCAACTTCCACTGAAAACACATTCTTAAAGTCAAGGTACAGGGACAGCAAAAAAAGCTGCCTGAACAAGAAAAAGAAAAAAATAAAAAAGCAACAAACCATCAAAAAATATGCTAATAACTCTGTAGCACCCTGGAACACAACAATTTAAATACCAGCATGCTATAAAACAAACAAGTAAATTTTCTGCCACATGACCTACATCAGTTATTCACAACTTATCCTCTGAGCAGTAAAACCTATTGACATGTCTGCTGTCTAAGACAAATAGGAAAAGAGTTGCTTTCCCATATATTTTCCAGTAGTTACAGAATTCAACCACAGAGTCAACTATACTTTCTACCACGGGGCTTATTTACTTCTTCAGGTTTTAGGACAAATGGATACCATGGAACTTCGGTATATATTCAAACAATTCCCTGTGGCTTATGATAGACAGTGTGCATGATTCTTGGGTAGCTTTAATAAATTTTAAAGTTTGGATAAAATAAATTTGCACCTACAAATGGATTGTTTTAGATGCTAAGCCCTGCAGCTACCCCTAACAAACACCTCGCAATGAGTTTTAGCATTTGCACAGGGAGATTATCACAGTATGCTCCTTGACACAGCAGAGCTCAGAGTGATAACAAAACGTGCCTTCCCTTTCTCCCTGGGGGTGTGCTGGATTCTGAACCATTAGCAAATACAACTCCATTATGTGGGAAGGAAGTGGGAAATGGTTGTGCTCTGCAGGTGTTCAAAAATACATTTTCAGTAAGGGAGCAGATTCTTGAAAGAAACAATTCAAGCAAGCACATGGCACCATAATCAGTCTTACTACTGTATTTGAAAGCAACTCTCTTTCTCTCAAATATACAAGTTACTTGCTTTTGGCATCACATGTATTTATTGCACCTGCAAGTGCTTGAATATATTACACTTCTACATTTCAATGTACGGGTTTTTTTAAAGCGACAGGACACAACAGATCACAAAAAACTACTAACAAGTCACGATCCTGGTCACAATAAACCTTGACAATTCACATGGCACAGGGAGTTGCCCAAAGTGCATTTTAATTTTTAACCTTTAATACCATTAATGTATACAGAATGAGGTGTAATAAAAGACCATTACCTTCATTTTAGATGTTTCTGCTGCCTTATATTGCCAGACAATTGCTTGTAATTGTACTCTGAATATGTGAAACATCCATTGTTACTGAACATCTCTTTCAATTCATGTTGAGGAATCAATAAACCCAGACAGATCCGAAGTGCTTTTCTTCATAAATAAGTGTAAGGAAAATTAAGGTCTTTCCTTGCAAATGGAAAACAAAAACTGTATCATTCAAAAATTGTTGAGTAAAACAGATACCCCTTAAGCAGAAACTCTTGAAACAAAATCATAACTTAAGTGGCTGAATTCTCACTAGTTTCACATATTAGCACAAGTACTTTTATTTTACACAGAGACAGGACCAAAAGGTTACAGGACTATGTGTGACTACTGTCTTTTAACAAAGTTTCAATTTCTTCTGAATACTAGAAACTTTGTTACAGGACTATGTGTGACTACTGTCTTTTAACAAAGTTTCAATTTCTTCTGAATACTAGAACTTGAGGACTTCTAAGTAAGGCACTCAGAATCTATGACCAAAGCCTCAATTAGCGTTAAAGGCATCTAAAGGGCATCCAAAGAGTTGATTTATGATTTAATGATCTAGCACTGGGCCTGTAGTTCCAGTCAACGCACTAAGAACTGAATAGGTCAAAAGACTGAACTATCCTGTCTGTTCCCAGGTGGCCTTTGCAGGTGAAGAGAGAAGGGTATGATTGGGCTGGAAATGGTCTGCCTCTTGTCATACTAAATTCACACTTAAGGACAGACACCAGTATTCAACTGCTATTCCGATACTTCTCATGAATTATTGCTTTTTGCTTTGTTTTGCCTTTTAAAACTGCTTAATGACTTTCCAAAGAAGCAATTTTTAACTACCTTAAAATCTGTTTAATATTTTACTTTGTGTAAATGAAACATTTTCTGTGTCTGCATATATGTAGCTTACTTCCATTAAAACCCCTCTCCTTTTTATTTCCCCTCAGACTGTACACCCTATCTAGGCACACACCTGCCTTTATGCTAATAAAAATCAATTTTAACTTGAAGTTTCTCCTTCCTTTTTCACTTAGACTGACAACATAACACCTAGTGGGAAGTTTAACTTCCTTATTCCTCCCTTCCTAGTTTGTTTGTTTTTTCAGGTCCTCTAGTGACTCCCTCCACCATGACTTCTCCCTAGAGTAAAACTCAACGTAAGAGCAGCTACTTCTTTTATCTTTTTGAATTCCTCAAACATCCTAAACCATTTTTCCTGTACACCAATTGTTCAGATCTATTTCTGATAGGTCTACAAATAACACTATCAACTTTGAGTGTAACTACAGCACTCTTTACCAACCTTTTAGGCTATTAAATAGATATTGTGCTACCAAATCAAATTTTCACTAAGTTGCAACTGTATTTCAGCAGTGTCAACATTTCAATAGATCCATATACTTATTTCAAGAATTTCTGTTTCAAAATTCAGGATAACAGTTGGATTTTTCCAGATTACTGTTCTGGTCTATGTTCCTTACTTGCACCTATCTGCCACTACCACTTACTCTACCCAGAATCATAGTCTCCCTCAGATGTTGTTCATACTCTAAAAGAGATAGTAACAAACACACCAGACAGGTTTAATAAACTAGGCTGTTCACTGCCCGTTGCTTTAAAATTCTCTGTTTACAGGGCTCTCAGTTCAAGCAGCTCAAGAAAGACACTGTTCTCTTTGACTTAAATTCATTCTCACTACAGCTAATTATAGCTATAGCTCCTTTAATATATAAATGATGCATAAAAACCTACAGAGTCCTAATGATGAAATTAAAATTAGACATTTCATTATGTTGAAGCATAATGAATTCTCCTGTGATTTCTCTGCTGTCTATATTTGACTCTTGCCTAAACAGTACAATTGATATATAAACACTTTGTACACAACTGTGCCTTAAAAAAAAAAGTAAAAAGAGGGTGCCCTTTAAAAGTAAACATTTACTATGCCATGGTACTGACCTACAGTGGTATTTCCTATGCTTAGTATACACAGTGCAGTGCATCTATTTTTCCACTATAACTGTTTATCATTAACGCATTTCTGTTTCATAAAGGAAGGGTAACAGCAAAAAAGTCTCTTTCCATCATTCACTATTGATAATGCAGTGATAGCAGTCCTTCAAAGAAACAATAAAGCAGTATTACTTTCTATTCTATTCTCTTTACCCTTCCACCCCTTGCTACACTGCCACAAGTCACACAAAGAAGTTAATGTTTCCCAAGTTATACAACCGGCTGTCTGCTTATCTGAAAACTTAAACGTGGTGGTGCAACTTCCAGCTACCTCGGAACAAGCACAATGCCTAGCAACCCTGCAAAGTGCACGGGCTCCAGCTTTAAGTCCTGTCGCGTGCCTCAGAGTGAACATTCCCAGCCTGAGTAGGCATTGCCAGCCCCCTTGTCCCCCACCGCCTGCTTGCACTGTGAACTGTGGTTCAAAACAGCTAATAAAACCAAGCTGCACAAAGTGGCGAGGGAAAAGCAGGTATTTGGGCCAGGTCCAGGCCCACCTACCGGATAATCCCAGTTTACATCCGACAGCTGTTTATACTTACCTGATATGTGGCAGGTGCAGGACAAAAGGGTCACACAGACCTGCAGCACCTGCCACCTCCACCCCTGCTTAGGACACCAGGCAGCACCCAGCACCTCCCAGCACCTCCGCCAGCTCCTGGCAGGGGTCCTGGGGAGCGTGGCCCACCACCCTGCCCTTGGCTCACTGTGGGCAGCCAGGGAAGCAGCCTGTGACACCCAGCTGAAGGAGGTTGCTCAGCTTCACTGGTTCCTGCTGCCCAATTTGGGATGGGGCACAACTTTCTCTCACCAGAGGGCTTCCTCCACCTGAGCCATTGGCTAGAGGAGCTCCCCGCACTCTTCACTAGACATCAGCATGTAGGAATTACCAGTCCCTCATGGCTCTCTCAGTGCCTCCTCCAAAACACACTCGGAGAATCACTCTGGCTGCAGGGAGGAAAAGCCAGCTGCTGGTGCTCAAGCGTTTCCTTTGGCTCAAACTTAAAAACCACTGAAGGTTTTTCACTTTATAATGCCCAAAGTGCACAGTGAGCACAATTTTTGGAACAAGTTCTCAAGAAAAAAGAATAATAATTTAGGTGCAACAGTCAGAGGGCTGGAGATGTCACCACTCCTTGTTCAAAGCCAGCCACATCACTATGATGTGTTCATTTTGGTGCCCCTTTAACGCACTGTCAGCCCAAACAGTTCTTGCTACGTGAAGTATTCTTGGCAATGTTATGTTACAGCCAACAATACTTTCAAACATTTTCCAGCCAGCCATACTCAAGAGCCCTCTGTCTTGATAAACAGAGCTGGAAGATTTTCTTCCTCTGTCACAGGTAAAACAGAAATGTGGAGGATGTGGAAAAACTGGGAAAATAATGAGCAGGCCTAAACATTACAAGGTGCAGGACTAAAGCAACATAAGGAGAGGGGGAAAGAAAACAAAAACAAAACCAACAGCAAAAATCCTAACCAGACATTATGGCCACAGGTGCTATTTTTATTTAGCTCCATGGGATATTGTTCTCATGAATGTCATTTAATGAACAAAATTAATTTCACATACAGCTCTGAACGATTTTGTTTGCCTGAAAGTCCATGAGCTTATTTCTTGGGCAGGTAACTGAGCAAAGCCCTCCGCTTTTCTACAGGGGAATCACAGGGCAAGTTTCTTCAGATTAAGACAGAGAACCCAAGGTCCTTTGATCTAGTATCTCTCACTTGCATCATCACAGAGAAAGAAGAAAAAGAAAAAAAAGGAAACAAAGAAGAAAACTGATGGGTTTCAAGCAAAAAAAATGAAGCTCTACCCTTAACATCTATGAGTTTTACAAAAGGAGAGGGAGCAGTAACTGCTTATACCTGGAGCTTGGGCAGCACATGTTATCTGAAAAACATTTGGCCGAAGAGGTAAAGAGATATGCTAAACCCAGCCCACCCTGCAGTGCATTTCATCAAATTATCAGATATTAATTACAAAATGCACCCATTTCAATTAGTCCCTGCTCCATATGACATGAATTCCATAACTGATATATCAAGAGGAAAAAAAAAACCCTCTAAATGCTATTAAAAGAAGAAAGAAAAAAACATGTGGAAGTACAGGAACACTGTGGAAAAAGTAAAAAGTAAATAAACCTCACTCCAGCACATGGATAGACTTTTACTGTTTGAAGTATCAAACATCATAAAAAACCACTAAGAACTCAAGGAGAGATAGCTTTTACAACATGGTGCTAAAGATACGACACTTACCTTGTTTAAGTATATATCTTAGTCCCAACAGTGTGATCAGTAATAATACAAAATTAACAAGCCAACTTTTGGTAGCGTTTCATTTAAGGTTCAGCACTTAAATTATATATCTTAGTTGCACCATGGTCACAACAATTACATGAACAACTGTGAGTGGTGAAGTAACCAAAAGTAGGTGACAGGACCAGGTGACATTTGACACGAAGTACTTTAAATGATAAACTGGAAATTATCCACTACCAGAGTGAAAACAGGAAAAGATGGTCAAAGTGACCAGCAATATTTGCTATGGAAACTACAAAAACAAGAAATACAATGTTTGACAAGAAATCCAAAAGCAATCATGCAATTAAACCTGAATTATTGCAATCAGTAAACCGCTCAGAAAAAGGAAGTTTCCAGAAATCTGAATATGAAAATCTAGTTTACATTTATGCATTTTACATAGTAGTAACATATATTCTTTTTATAACAGTATGTTGTAATACAATATAAAGAAACTCCTTTCACTTAATAGTATCAAATTAACTTTAATGTATACCTTTCTAGTAATAAATTGGCCAGGTATGTGGGTAGGTATATCCCACCAGGTGTCTCTTATGACTGAACAAGTTAACATGCTTTGCAGCCTGCACTGCAGGTAAAGAGCTAGGACACCCCTTAGATCGAACTAATTAACAAGATAAAAAAACCTTTCACAGAGACCTTCGAAAATCCTTCTCTGCCTGAGCAGGAAGGTGGGACCAGAGGATATCCAGAGGTGCCTTCCAACCTCAACCCTTCAGTGATTCTAGGAAATAAAATTCTCCCAGCTTCCACATAGGAAAACATGACATCATCCCAGGTGTTATTTGAAGTCTGGCAAGATGCTGTGAAACTAGCATTATGTTTACTTTCATCTATAAACTATGCTAGGGAATTTTCTGAATACTTTGGGGAAAACAGATGTATTCACATTGATTTTCAGTATCTCATTTAGGTGTCTAAACAAGAGGATTATTTACCTATATAGTCAATGGAGACTGGACTTAGTTCTTAATTCCTGCACATCTTGGATAGGTAACTTAAGTGCATAGCATACTAAGAGAAGCCAGGAAACAATTCGCTTCTTTCTTGGAACAAACTATGTCATTTTAAAAAATGAAACCATGGTAAATAACTTCCACTGTGTTTGAAATTCTGCTTTCTTGTGCCATTTTCTGTCAGTTTGACAAAAAGCTTAAAAAACTCTACAAGATACAGACTTCTGCACATTAAGCCAAAACAAGCTCAATTACACACTAAAGTCAAATAAATGCATCTTCAAGACTGAAACCCACAGTATCAGGTGAAGTCTACCAACATTATCTTTCCTTTACACATTCATTTAATGGCAAAAAATCCTACTTGCACCTCTGTGTGGAGAATAAAAAACCAAACCACTACTTTAAGTGGAAGAGCAAGATTCAGAGAACAGTAGAAGCTTAAGTCTTGCTAGAATTTTGCAGGACTTAATTAAAAGCTGCAAGACATACCTACGGATAGGGCTTCTCTAAAAAGAATTCATGCCTTTGGCATGTAGTAATATATGACTTCAGCCACTCAATAGTTCCTTGTATTAGTGCCCAGTTTGTCTTACTGTGCATACATTATGGTTAATATTAAATGATTTCATCTTTAGTCTGCACCTGGGGGAGGGGGGAGCTACCCACTGGGAAGAGCTTTTATGCCATACTAGTACATATTTCTGCCTTCTACAGCCTTTTCTGCATCAGAAATCTGGAACCAGAAATTTCCCAGAAGTAATCCCAAGAATGACTGTGACAAGTAACACAGGTCAGGTATTCTTAAACAATGCTGTCATTGTAACATCTTCAAAGGTTTCTTGATTTCTAAATTTCCCCTTAGTCATGTCCTAGTCAAGACTGACACAGGACTAAGACAGTCTGGCCAGGAAGCCACTGAGATAATTGTATGTACCAAAACAATGGAAGAATAAGCTTGTACTTCATTTTCCAGTGGGCTTGCCCAAGAGCAACCTGGATGTATGGTGCTATTTAATGATGGCATGTTAGCATGCATTGTGTATCACATTCAGGAAACTATTAAGGATACTAATCACCACACAGACTACTTTTAAAATTAACATATTAGGAGAAGCCCTCTAGTGTGTTCAGACAGTGAGTCAGCTTCTAAAACCAGAACAGAAGCAGCTAATACAACTTAAATGCTAATTTTTTCCCCAGACAGTGAAGCAACACTCTCTGTGTATTCCAGTTCTTTTGTAGCATGTGAACATTTGAGTTTATTCTCTCCGACCACAGAACAGTGTGGACCCTTGAAGAGTTTTTCACTATTTCTTTCCCATCTGAATCAGGACTGGGGAGAAAAGAAAGTTCAAACCTTACATTTTCATACATGTACACAAGATATGCATTTCCACAACTCTAGGTACCCATACATTGCTAATGCCACAAAAACAGTTTCAGTTATTCTTCAGATGTCCTCTCAGTACCAATATAAGCATGCAGACTTGTTTGTCTGTCTTCTCTTCACCCTCACTTACAGAACTGTATCAGCACTTTTGAGTGCTGAGGAGTAGCTCTGCTCTATAATAATATGTAGGACATCATCTTCCTCAACATATCTACTTTCCTGTATGTATGGAATACAAATTTAAACTATTCCTCTTCCCTTACACTACCTCTTAGATCATACTCCAAAAAGAAAAACAACACTTTTTTCTACAACCAATGCATCATAAGAAAGAATCAACTAAATTTTAGTCCTGCATATCTAGGAACTACCTCACATTTAAAATAATGTCTCCACTCTAGTTTACACACAAGTATTTAACACTGCTTTATATACTCTGGTACATTTGTGCAATACACTAGTGCTTCTACAGTCACATTCTGATTAAAGTTGTGAAAGTACAACACAAGATGTCTGGCCAGCACAACTTACTGCTTACAACTTGTAAATCAAAAAGTATGCAGCTTCACATTTAAATCCCTGCAAGGAATATGATTGTGACAATTAGAAAATGAAAGATTTTATTCTGAATCATCTAAGGACAGACATAGTAAAATCAGAACTCACCACAACATCATAAAATACATTTTCATACTAGAAATATCTGTTAGAGAAAAGAAGTCAGCAGGTCCTCTAGATGTACTCTTCAAGTTAATACCTTTTGGCAGGATGTAGCAGTTCAAAGAAATAAAACTGAAATAATAACCACTGCAATAGTATTAACAGACTTTTTTCAGGCTACTTTAATCTCAAAGGGTGTCCAAGAAATTAGTAGAGCACATACATGTGACTTACTGGCAAAAAAGAAAAAGGAAGATAATTGAGCCAAAATTTTTTTTTTAATATCATTGCTGCCCTCTTCTGGTTTAAAATTTCTCATTCTCCATACTTCATATACTAACTAATCCATCTCAACTGATTACACTACATTCATATGGAACATGTTCAGAATTAAATTAATTTTTAGTCTCACACCCAAGCAATTCTGGCATGCTAAGAGTCCCACACACCTTTAAATGTTATAATTTGAGAGTTGTGAATTAAAACCTATTATTAAAATTGATTGCTAGTATAATTTTTTAAAATTAACCGTTAATCTAAAGTACAGGAGTCAGCTTTGACATCATGACAGATGTCAACTTTAGGTTATCAAGAAAACAGAAAACCAACAGAAGAATTTGAAAGTGCTTATTCAAAAGAAGTATGAGAAGACAGAATCAAATTTTGTATCTATTCAGGCACAGGGTTTTCACTTGTTCCATCTAAGAAATATATCCGGCAAATGTAATTCAATATAAACACAGTAATTCATTATTAAAAGAGTTTATTGTGTGTTTTATTGTGAACTAAGCACTCTTCATATTGCCAAGATCCAGAAAACCAGGCAGACATAAATAAGATCCACCCTTCTTTCCTGCCAAAATATAAAACATTTCAGTACAGAATTCCAGAATAAAACACCGAGTACAAGTTTATGTGCTGTTCAAGGGTTCGAGAAACTCAGCATATTCTGTCTTCGTGATCATTGCGCATTCCCTTCCTTGCTCCCACACACACCTGGCCTTCCACTAACTTGGCAATGGCATCATAGCCTCTCACCTTCGGCTGACGACCATGCTCCTAAGAGCAGGCTTAAAGAACAACATACTACCACATTCCTTATGGGTTTGTGTTTAAATTAAGAGAGCCCTATGCTTCACATTTAACATCACCTTTGCAGTTTTTCTCTCTCTGCATTAGCAGATGACAATGGTTTCATTTCTTATTGTCAGATCATTTCATGAGCTATATCTGTACTATTCATATAATTATTGTACTGAAGACAGAACAATTTAAATATATCATGAAACAAATATAAATTTCTTATAAGTTTTTCACTAACACCACCAAATATTTAAAGCAACTGAGCCATTAGTCACACAGAGAATTGCACAGTAATGGGTATTTCACTTGTGACAACCTACAGATTCTAGGCAAGAATAAATCTCCTTTCTCTAGCTGTATACAAGTTAAATTTCTTATGCTGAAAGTTTTCAAAGTAACAGCTATTTTTGTCCTAAGAATACAAATTATATGAGTGAAAGCCACTACAGTCCAAACTAGAGGCTTGCCAGAATCAACTATCTTTTGAAGCTATGGTTTGTTTGTTTGCTTGTTTTTGTGGGCTCTTTCATCAGCTGTTATAGAATTAAAGGATTCATCTTGATCATTCGGCATGTATACTTTGGAGGATGGAGAAGGAGAAGGGAGATCCCTGAAGTTTGAGAGCTGCTGTTCCGTTTAACTTGGAAATGCCATTGCTACTGACAGTTGCCACCTCATATCACAAACCAAGGCCAACAGAAACAGTACCAGAGGCTTATGCCTGCAAGGACAAAATAAGCTCTTTTCCTCAAAAAAGAGATGTGTCTATCTAGGCAAGTATGATAGAGAGGATTGAGGTAGAGACAGAAACTGCATTTAAAAGACAAACAACACATATACTAAAATCTTGCAAACAAAAATCTTGTCTGAAGAAAATGGGCTGCTGTCTGTCCCGTCTCTGCCCGAAACTGAACTTCCCATGATTTAGTACAGAAACACTTTAGATATGTCTTGTCTATTTAGTAATCACTTCACTAGCAAAGCTTTCTAAAAAAACCCAAAGACAAACACACAAGACGCAAACAACCCTAATCAAAACCCTTCACATTCAAATGCTGATTAAAAAATAAAATCTCACCTCCAACCCCCAAATCAAACTAATTCTTGGCTCAAGTTCCTAAATGGAACGCACTTAGGTCTTTCTCACTGGGTATGACACAGGCAGAAAGAAGGAGGAAAAGCTAACTGAACACAAAGTACACATCAGGCATTAAAATTAAATTCAAAGGTGAGCTTATGAGGACAGTTAAAAGGCCAACATTGTTCTCAGTCCCTGAAGTTATGATCAGCAACAGCCTAACAATGTAGATAAGGTAAGTGGGTAAATGGACTCAAACATATGTGCTTTTTTGCAAGCATATGTGGTACACACCTGTATATTAAAGTATCACCAGCTGCAATGGCCATTCATAAAGAGTAATTCATATAAATGTGGCATCTGCCTTTTGGTTGCTGTTAGAGAAAGAAACATTACCAAAAGAACCATCCTGGACCCCATACCCTGAACAGAGAGAAAAAATAATATATGTGGTAGCAAGACAAAAAAAAAATCCCCTGAACCTTCCCTGCCTCCCTTGAGTGTTACAAAATGTTCTACCTTAGTAAGATCAATAGGATAAACACAATACCCCAGTACTCTAATCAAAAGAGCTATTTTAAGTATACCAAGAGCAGCACATCCAAGAGTTGTACAGCCTCTCAGGTCACAGGCTGCAGAGGTAATTTATCCACCAGGCCATGAGATGTTGATGCATTTCTCAGATAAAGGACTGCCACCAAATTAATTCTAAAAAATGGATCACTCATACTTTCATTCTGCAAGGGTTCCCAGAAGTGACATAAAGGACTTAATAATGTTCAGAACTGACTGGCCTTTGTCAAGCTGATAAATTTGAATGTCTTTGCCACCCATAAGTACATTTTTCATTCAAAGTTTACAGTGATTAAACTTTTATGTTCTTTGTATGTGCAGCATAGATTATCATCCTACTTGTACACAAATCTGTATTTAAAATTTCCATTGTTTCTCTCAATAAAATAATCAGTTTAATATGTGATTTTTTTTTTTTATTTACCTTGCAAATCAGCATTAGCTTACATAAATCAGCATTAACTTCCAAAATCTGGGTTTGTTTGGTAACTTCAGCTAAATAGTTACCAGGAACCACCTCAGACATAATGAATTGTTTTTATACCTAGACAGATTTCTTTTCATTTTTTAAAATACTGTAACAGGGCAGGCTCCAGTTAAAACCTGGATGCTTCAGCAAAAGCTGAGTGAAGCTTATCCAGGGTATGACTCCAGACTTCCCTGCAGTTACATCAAGTAACCCATCAGTAATGCCTGACGCTGGGGCACACTATTAAAACTTTTAAAAAGTCAGATTCAGCAATGTTTTTTTAATTAGGGAAAAAACAGTGCAAAATTATATAATGACCTATATTCAGCAGGGGAATAGTGAGATTAATCAAAATGTCAAAGATGTACAAAAGATGCATTAAAACAGAAAACCTATATGAAGTACGAAACATTTCACAATAATACGATCTATGGCCCTCAGTCCAGTAACTGCTTTGCAAACACTGCACACTCTCAGACAAGTAAATCACATGCACAGATTAGTTACCAAGTGCAGATGAACACACGGCATCTGAGATACATTAAACCTCCTCTACAAGAAACTGCAGCCGAACTGTACGTCTAGCACATTTGAAACATTTGGTGTTCTTGTGTGAATGGTGTCCTTGGAGGCACCAAGCTCTATTCCCTTTTTAAATTTGAAAATACACATCCCCATTTCCCACAGTAATTACCACAAATGAATGGTAGTTCTCATTTCATCATTTGCACAGTGATTCCAAGGAGCAAAAGACACTTGTAGTGTTTTCAACTATCAACCATTTATTCCCATTACTTACTTAGAAGAAATGCAAGTAGTGTAAGGCTAAAAGATTTCCACTCCAGTAAACAGAAAACACAGATGCCTGTCTGGAGGAATTCTTAGTATTTTTCATCACCCATTTAAGGCATATACATATCAGTATAGAAAACCAATACATGCACAAAGTCTTCAAGTATTAGTTACTGCCTTAAAATATAACAAGAGCAGGTTTTCCTACAAGCCATTTTGAGAGAAGGTTAAAGAAGTATGCAACATATGTTTCAGTGAGCTCTAGAAGGGTGTATTAATATATTCTGCTCACAGGAGCTCCTGTTTTGCATCACATCCACTCAAGTGTTTGGGGCTATACCCAACTTGAAGGAGATGAGACACTGAACAGACCAAGGACTGTTCCAAGTCTTTGCAGTCCAGGGTTGGGGGATAGAAGAATTAATGAGGAAATGAGAAAAAAGCAGATGGTGCGGCAGTGCTTCTCCCTGCATATCTGCCACCTCAAGCGGTTTCTATACAGGCAAAGCCCTAGGGCCCCACCTGGTAGACATATAATTACCCTAAATGTGCACTTATGTTTCATTACACCTTAACCATCACTATGCACACTGATTACAAGTATCAATCCATTTCATTTTCATACACCTCTGCGGTTGTACAGCATTCAACTGTGAAAATTCAGCACTCTCGTCACTTCTAAAACAAGGCCCATGCTGATAAACAGCAGTGGGCAAATTATTTGTCACTCTGTAGGGTGCCAGCAGGGTTTGATAAGGATGACATCACTCCCATTTTACCAATAACAATGACACTAACAAGAACATGTAATCAGCAAGCCTCAGTGCTTGGTCTAGCTGTGGCAGGTGCAACTTTTTTTATGCTGTAAATAAGCCAGCCAGCATTAGCTTCCAGCACAAGTACAAAACTATTTATTTTATCAGAATGTTAAGCAGAAGTTGGCTTCCATAAGGCACTGCAGCTGCTGTCGCTGCTTCTACAGATGCTTTCATTAATTTTATCAAGGACATACTGAAGTAAGTGCTTGATCAGCACAATGGCTATTTAGGAACAGCTGGAGAAATGAAACAATTAACTTAAGCAGACTATGAAAGCCCAAAATGCAAATTAAAATAATAAAATATTTTTAATCCATTTAAATACATGTAAAAATGAAGCACAAAGCTTTATAAAGCAAGAGTTGCAGTGGGGATAGGGAAGGGGCTAGAAAAGAAAATAAAATCTCTAACTTTATTATGTCTAAATAAAATTCCTGTAACCTTTAAAATTATCCATGTCTTAACATTATAATACTCTCTTAATGTACTTTAAAATTAAGTTATAATGAAAGATATTGCAGTTTATAATAATCAAGCATGAAAAGGACTTTAAATCCTTAGAGAACTTTCATTTTATTATTTGCTGTAAAGAGATATTTTGCCACAGGGGACTAAAAATTTAAAAATGTTATTTGTTTTATGACACCTTTACTGCTTGGAATACTTAAAGTACCAAACACTGTACTCAATACATAAGATATAAATTATGTTTTATTTCTTCTTCTTCAGAAAAGACCCTTATATTGTTCTCTAACAGAGCATTACAAAAAACTCACTTGCCTACTCCGCCTTATTCAAACTGTCACAAGGCCTGGTTGATTAAACCTCAAAGAAAATTTCTATCCCTATGTTTGCAAAAAACTTTTCACCTAACAGTGGAAGCTGAGTAGCTGAAGTTACACCTCTCTGCACCTTCAGGGCTGTCCGGTTACCACTCCTCACATTTTGGGAAGAACAGAAACAGAGAAAATAATGCCAGTTTTATTACCTTCGCTGTTTCTGCTCTGGATACTTAAGGGTTTTCTGCAACACCACTATTCTGTCTCATTGCTGCAGCCAGGGAGAAATACAGGCAGATACAGGTTACTAGCATATTCACAAAGAAGGAAAAATAAACAGTCATGGGGAATGGTAAAAATAATAGAGCGTATTCTTCACAGAGGAAAATCTGGTGCAGGACAACAATAATTATTTTTACACAAGTGCTCTGGGTAATTTTACTCAAGTCAGCTTAGCTGGATGTGCCTGCTGCAGATGTGACAGACCACCCTAGACACTGCTGTCTTCAGTAGGGAGTATGGTGGTGGGGAGCTGCAGCAGGCATGCCCAAAGAGATCACTGCTACGGTGGTGTGAGTAATTTTTGTCCAGACATGCCACTACACCCAGGAATGATAAGAAGCTTCTTGTATGGATGACAGAAAAAATCTACTCTATTTGCAGAAGCTGGAAAGCACTAAAGGAGGAAGAGAAGTCTGCTACACCCTTCCAGTGTTTGAATGCACTTGACATTTACAAGGTTTAGAAGAAAATGTATTTATTCTCAGTAATTAACTGAAGTAGTCTGCAAGTACATGTATTTCCAGCGAACATGAAATATCCCTTCATGGATTAACTACAAGGTCTTCAAAAAACCCAAAGTTTCTGAGCAGGAATGTCTTCTCTACTGATAATGAAACTGAACTTCCTTGAACTCTTCATTAACCCTTCTTCTTTTATATTCTCTAACCAGAAGCTCTACTTACTAAGCTTTGCTATGATAAAATGTGTTCTACACAAAGTTCTGTTCATGTCATGTGTGTTTAAATAACAGTACTCAGCACAGCTGAAGAAGAATCACATACTAATATAACATTAGCTTGTGTGAATAATGCAGCCCACCCAAATTTTAGTTTAAATACCTAAAAGTAAGCTATTTGAAGAGTATTACATGCTACTTGCATTAGACAGATCTCTGTTAAATGAGTGCAATGAGTATTTGTAGCTTTCTTCCAGTGAGACTCTGCAGGCTAAAAATTAAATTGTTTTAAAAGTGCTACTACTAATGTTCAACTCTTGTTCAAAAAGTATGTCAGCTTACTATTTATCCAAACTCAATGAAAAGGCCTACTTTGTAATGAGGAGGATTCCTAAGGTGCAGCCAAAAAGAAATTGGGGGGGAAAAAAAAAAAGGCCACTGGAGAAATTGTATTTTCCTGCTCTGCAGAGTAATCATACAAATTAAAAATCATATAGATTTTATCTATAAAAAACAAATTCTACTTCGATATACACACATCTATCAAGCTCTCCAAACAGCTTAATTTCCTTAACCATTACCTGTTCCTTTCCTTAGCTAATTTGGAAATTTGTGATGTTTTTACCACATACCAAAGTAGTCTATATTCTGGTGAGCTAACCGCAAAACAAGCCTTCAAAAAACCTAGTTAAGGGAGAATACTTAGTCTACTCCCAGAGAAGGAAGATCTAAACCAAATGCCCCTTCTTGCTCCACTTGGGCACTATTACGTAGATGGACAAGAACTGCTTTCTCAAACCATACAGACTCTTCAAAGGTGACACAGACAACTCATATTTTGCCTTTAAAATTTACAAAAAAAATGTCTCACACATTTCTGGGTCTGGTTTGGCACAACCACAAAATTTCACTTGTGATATTTAGAACAGTACACATTAGTTTTCTAAAGTCACTCAGGTGTTGCACCCCATGCAGTAGAGCATTATAATCCTGAAACAATACAAGTAGTTTAACTAGCCTGAGATCCATTTAGGAAATCAGGCAACAGGCATGCTTAACTAAAGATGACTGAAAGGATGTTGGGCCATGACAGCTACAATCATTTCAATATCTAACACTGTGTTAACTTTCAGATCTATGCGCAGGGATGTACAATTGATGCCTCCATAAGAAGGAAACCATTACAGAGATTGCATTCTCCCTCGATCGTTCCAGGAAACTCTGCTGTTATGCAATGGTTATTGGAAGGTTAACATCTGCCATTATATGGAAAGATAAAACCTGAAAAAAGAGGCAAACTTTCAGGCTTGGAGAGGTCCCTTTTTTTCCATGATCACTTCATTGCTTACCACAATTTGGTAAGAAGTAGATCTGGCAGATTTTGCTAAAACTTATATTCTGAGGAAACCATTTAGCCATTTTCATAACAATAAATATGTGCTCAGGTTAAGGAAAGAGATGCTTTCAAAATTTCTTTTTTCTCTTCATTGTGACATCAGCAGACAATTTAAGTGTTTTAATTTCAAAAGCTTAAGGCACCAAATATAAAACTGACACCATTTAGCTTGTCCTCCACAACAGAATTAGACAGATGAGCCAATATCCATTTCACAGTGAAATTCAGTGCTAAAGGAGTTTATGCACATGCAAGTCAGCAATCCACATAAATGTAACACATGGGTCTGCTGCAGTGTTTCAGTAAAAATACATTTGTTACACCTACTCCACATTTTCCTACCCCTCCAACATAAGACCTGAACTTATTTCTAAAATAAGCTGGATTAGTATTTTACCATCATTTTTTAAATTCATTTCTGAAGCAGGAAAAATAAATTGCAAAAGGAAAGAAAGCAATATCCACACATGAAAAACATGATTTGTACTACAGTATCCTGTAAGTAATGACATGCTTTTCATGTCCTTTGCACTTGGTGTATATCCAGCATATAAGGCATCAATTTTTTGTCACCAGCATGACAGCTTCTGATAAACTATTTTCACAGCGAAATAAAAAAATAAAATGCTTCTGCTAAGAAGTTTCCAGTGAACTGATATACATTAAACTCAGAACTAAAAATTGATATAAAAATACTTTCTAGACAATCTGAAAAAAAATCTATGTGTACAGAAGTACATGAAGTTCATAGTTTACTACGTAAATACAATTTTTCAAGTTGTGTACAGTATCAATGCAACACTTACAGACCTTCATCACTATCATCCACTAATACAAAAGACTGAAAGAGTCATAAAAATAAGCAATGGATTTTGTTACAAGCATAAACTCTCATCACGTTTTTTTACTAGGAATCAAGGCTAAAGAAATGATTTCTGTGTGGAAATAATTAAATGTATACAAGATTTGATTTCTCACCTACAAAGCAAATAAGCACTTAAGCATTTTAATGTAGCAAAAAGTTCAAGGTTCTTGAATATTTTACATTAGATCCACTCTCCCCTTTTGATCTGCTAAAAGTCAGTTCTGCAAAAAATTTGAGAAAAAAGATCCCTGTCCAGAATGCCTAGCAGCATGGCCATAGAGTATAAACACTTTCCACTTAGAGTACCTCTGATATTTGACAGCTCTATGAGCACTTGAACATCATTTATCACGTTTATTTTTAATAGTTCTCCCTGGGCACAGCTGTTTTGGATGCCAATCTTCTTTTCTTTCGCCTCCTGTAAATATTTGAAATAGCTATTCATTAACAGTTGCATATTTATTCGGCACAGTTGTACTTCTTGTGAACTGGAAATAGCTTTTATTTTTCTCTCCCTATCTTTTGGCTGATCTGAAAAAAGCCTGCTGTTTAGGTTCAATCTGTCAGGATTTAAATTATGCTCCAGCTGAGAGCTAATCAAGGGTATCTGACCTGGTTTACAAATAAACTAGGAACGAGAGCATTATTTTTTTCCTTTTTTTTTTTTTCCTTTAGGGTACTGGGCCCATATAAGAAAACAAATCATGAACAGGTCACAAATACAGTTACCCTAAATTAAAACAGAAACAACTGCTCCTCATGGGCATCTTTCTAAAGGTTCTTGAGTATTCTCACTGACAGTTTTTCTACCTAGCTTATGTGCAATATTTGAATTTCAGATTTCAGTACTTTTGCACAATGTACACAGTATTAAAAAGGCATGTATTTAAGCTATCAAGACACCCTGGTGGGCACATCAGGAGTCCTACATATCTGTACAAATCATAGCTTTTATTTTCATGGGGTGATATTGTAGGAAAAAAAATTGTGTCATTCATCATGATTGCTCCTAATCTATTTCCACATACAATCAAGCTGTGCATAAAAGCCATCTCCCTAATATCTGAACTCACCAAGTTGTACAAAACTCTTAAGAAGTGCATTTTAAGATCTATTTTCTTTGGATTTAGACTAGAGAGGCCACAGACCTCCCTAAAATGTACCGGTGCAAATTGCACCTAAATTATCACTTCTGTAGCACATAACAACAACAGCAAATTTTTGAACGTCAGATGCTTGTACACATGAGAGCATTTTAAGACAGGAAAAACTGCAGCCATGCCTTGTCTAATGAAAAGAACCCCTAATGCATCCCTACAATATAACTCTCTTCCTTCAAAAGGCTGCTAAAGCTGCAGAATATATTTTGTTTAAACGAAGTGTTGATCAACCAGTTTGACTTTGTATTAAATGCTATGAATAAGGCCAGGACAGCATGAAGGAGGTGTTTTCTTCTACCTAGTGCTGTCCTGTTAATTCATGAGCAATCACAATCACTTTAGCATTACGTCTAAAGCTGACAACAAAATATTTTAAGACATACTGACTTTTGTCTTAATATAGTAGGAAATACTCGAGGAAAGGAAAAAAAAAAAGAAGGGACAACAGTTAAATATGAGAGAGATCCATCTAATCTCTAGGACCAAGCATCCAAATTTATTTTTTATAAGGTATCTTTAGTATTCTCTCAACATTCTCTCCCTGTTGCAACTGGGCTCACCACCATCCGGAGTTTTACTCTCACTATGACTGCACTGAATACAGCACAAAAGATTAGACAATTTCTTTTTATAACTTACACTTGTTTACACTTGAGGTATGCTGTGCGTTGAGTTGCTTGATGTTGAAGTCTCTTGCTTCTGTGAACTGCACCTTTATCATTTAATCACGTTACACTTTTAAAGGTCTTTGGAAGAAAGTTATCTCAGATCAAAAACAGCTCTTAGTCTCCTATTAAATTAATCTTGGAAGTTGCAATCTTATATTAGCATTAGATATGGAGATGACACGGCCTTGAGTCACAGTGATATGGCACAATAAACCAACAGGATCATCAACACTGCAAAACTCAACCTTCACATGGAAGGTAAGCCCTCATTGCAAAAGGTGATAGAGAACAATAGTAACAGGATAAGGCACACTTTATCTAAAGTAAACTGGGGGAAATTAGTGACTTACTGAAATACAGTTTAAGAATAGCCATGAGTAAGACTTGTCAGTTTAGCCTGGAGTCTTCTCCCACAGGATGCTTAGTGGAGAGTATACATACAGGCAGCATAAATTATTTGCTGAATACTCAGAAAATTGCAACACTCCCTGTAAGATTTGTTATTATGTAAAGAAATTGGATTCTTCTTCTGTGCATCTGTTCTATTTCTTCCAAATGCTTGAACTTCCACTATGTCCCATGCTAGGGGGTTTCTCAACTTTTCTCAACTGCATTATGAGATTAAGAATCCCATGACAATTTGTTCTGAACCTGGCCTTTGCTAGCTTCACTTAATGCCCTGAAACCTGGTATGGGTTGAGATATCCAGCACTGATGTTCATTTTAAGAAGCAGTTAGCACATCGGTCACCTTGCAGTAGAAGGGGTAGTCGGGCATGCATGACATGACTCACTTAACCCATGAACAAAAATGCAGAAAGGTGTCGTGCAAACTTTATGCTGAGAGATCTTTGTTCTGTCATAACTCCTATTCTTCGAAAGATCTCTCCTTTACATCCCCGCAGCAAAGAAAGAAGTTAGCAGAAGGTATCATCTTGAGTAAGTCCCGTGAGTAGGATGTTTCAGTGACACAGAATGTTCCTACACTTGTTCCTACAGAAGGCCAAGCTATCCAGGAGGAGACTATTTACCAAGTGACTAAAGGAATCTTTGCTGCATTCTGATAAATTACCTTTGGACACATTAAAGATGAGCTATACTGCACTGGGTAGGTGCCTTGTGCAACACAGTGCATTAGATTTGTTAAATTAACCATTTGGATTGGGGTCACCATATCTGTTTAATAGTAGAAAAGGCTCATGATATTTTCACAAGAGCTATGGAAAGCTCCAAGTAACTTGCCGCAGCATTATGTGCAAAGCTGACTATGAGAATACCCTTAAAATGTTCTGAAAGTATTTCTAGTTCAGGTTTTACAAAATCAGCAGTAAATACATTAGCAAAATATGTATTATGAAAAAAATAAAACAAATTTCCCATAGCTGAACAAATATTTACAAGGAGTGAAAAAAATCCAATACCTCCATGTTTAAGAAGCCACATAAACCAAACTATTCAAACAAAATTAAAGAGAAACATTTTTCCCCCCTGAAAATAAGTTTTATTAAAAAGATATACCATGCTTTAATTTCAACTGTTTTTAAATTCAAGACTAAATACACACAAAACCAACTTAATCTGCCTGGTAAAGAGTTAACTACTGGTTGTGGGATTGCCAAACCTTGTGGTTTACACTGTTTCAAATAATGCAAACTTTGCAAAAATACATCTTTAAATAAAATTAACAAGCAAGCAATGCTATCCAGCTTTTCTCTGCTGCTGTTCCACTAAATAAGCATAGAAAGAATACAACATACACTACTCTTGTATAAAATAAACACATTTCCAAAAGAAAGAAAAAAAAATTTCAAGCAAACATCAGATTGATGAGCTCTTCTGAAAAAGCCACAAATGAGCCAAACATTTTGTTAAAAAGCATGAAGCCTAGAGGGTGTTGCAACCCTCTCTTTCCCCCTTCCTCAGTTAAGCTGGAAGAGGTATCTCATGCCTTTGGAAGATGAGAGAAGACACCCCAGCATCCAGGCCCAGTGTCCCAGTGTGTCCAGTATTACATGAATTTTTGTGGGACCATTTCTTGCTGCACAAGCCAGTTAAAGTGGCATACGAAACCGTAGCTCAGGGATGAGAGAGAGAAGCTTGGGCAGATCACCACATCTAGTTTCCCTGACATTCCTCCAGCCCCTTGCTCCAAAGGTCTAGTTCCATCAGGACACTGCAGAATTGTGGTACTTCTATAATGTCAGCATCTGGGAAGATTCAACTTATATCACTTACTAATTGACGTTAGTCACCCTTTGAGGTTTCCAAAAATACATTCAATTTTACCCCAGATCAGTACTCCGGCCTGATTCATACAAGGAACACTCTCCCAGCAAGAAAGCAGGTGGCCTGAGGAAAGGAGGGGGAAAAAAAAGAAAAGGGGGGGGGAGGGGGGAGGATGGATGAGGGAGGAAAAAGGGGAAGAGATGGCCAAGAAATGCTCCTTTTACTTGCAATGGTTGCTTGAAGTACAGCTGAAACTATAGCCTAAGGCTGAAGATCAAGTAGTATTTTTAATTGTATACATCTCTGCTTTGGCCCTTTTCTATTAAACTTTTATTTTGAACAAAAATAAAAGGCACCTTTTTTCATAATAATACAAAATTAAACAGACTGGCTGTCATTCAAGGATTTAAACAGCACAAATGCAAATATTTGAATAGGGAAAAAAAAAAAAGAATAAGAAGACTGAATTATATCGAGCAAATGTGACCAAAAATTGGGGTTTTCTTTCGTCCAAAGAAAAAAATACAACCTTTGTTAAACAGACTTTTCTGGTTCTTGAAACTGCCAAAAAGAAGAGATTAGTGGAGACTTACTGTCTGTCAGGCATGCAAAATAAGCATTCACATACATTTTATAATCTTATTTCCAACACTGTAAGCTACAACAACCCATGCACAGTCAAAAAGACTTTATAAAAAAGAAACATTACTAGAGTAAGTTTGATGGAGACAAAAAGGTTTTCTGGTCAAGCTATGAGACATTCTGGCAACAATGTCAATACATTTGGCAAGCTATCTTCTGGACAATGCCTGTGTACCTCTGACAACACTTAGAGAGAGGACAGCAAGAATTGTTCGGATTTTCAAAAAATATGCACTTTATTTCATGTTACAGCATTAATAGGCTTTAAATTTGGAACAGACAACGATGATATGAACAACATTTCAAAACATCCAAGGAATCTATTTAAAGCTATTCAAGCTTATAACAATCCCCATAGAGGAGAAAATATTACTTTCAGAAACACAAGCCAGCACACAGAGACTTTGATGAGAATCTTTATGGAAAGATGATTTTTTGCAAATTCTAGGGTGATAGGTCCCCATTAAATGAATGACTATTCCTTGTTCCTGCATAATCTTCCTTCTAGTGTTCCCCAAATAACAAACTTTCCTGTCATCCCATACAAGACCTGTGACAATGCCATGGTAGCAAACACAGTGACCAACCACTTATCATCCTGAATGCAATCAGGTATTATTCTACTTCAATTGTTTACATTGCCACGTTACAAACTCTTTGCAGCTGCATATTTTTTTTTTTTTAACAGGCACATGGCAGAATCCCAATTGTACAAATGATGAAGAGTGACAAAGTGGTTTTCCTTGAAAGCAAACAGCCCAGTTACAGTTCTGCATGTTATGCTGCATACTTGCAAAAGCTACTGTGATTCATGTGTGTCCTAATTGAGGCACAGGTATGATTTTTTGGCAAATTAGCTCTTATGCAATGATCGTTCTATGAGGCTGTAACATGGACAGTTAAACAGATTGACAGGACTAAAACCTCTATCAACAGAAGAATGCATTAAAACATGAAGCAAAAGAGAAACAGGTTTGCCGTCCTCATTTCTGATGCCCAGTATCACAGTAGACATGGCAGCAAGGGAAAAAAACAAAAAAGCACAAAATCAAGCGGAGGTCTGGAGCATGCCTACAAAAACTAACACGCAAAATCGAGTGAGTCTCCACAAAACCCATTTGGATCAAGGACAAAATTTAATTTAAAAAAAGCTACCTGAGGCAAAGAACCTGCCACACTAAGGCATGAAGGCCTCCATAGCTGTTTAATAAGAAAAGTTTTTCTGGTTTTTAAACCTCTCAGGAGTAACATGTTTTCCCTAATGTAATTCTTACAAATAATTTGATGATCTTAACTAGAAGTATCAATTAAAGTTTGACAGAGTTATAAGGAAATGGAAGCAAGATTATACTACTGAAAATTCTTGGCAACTATAAAATTAGAAGATGCCATGTTCCACACCCTTAATGAAAATATTAACAGCATTTTAAACTAAATCTGAGCCTTCTGCTGATTCTTAGCATTTCTGTGAAAAACAGTGGCATGTTGTGAATCCCAGAATCCTTTGTGGCCAGCGGGCACAGAGATGATCAGTATGTTTAATATTTTGATGACAACATCAAACATACTGCAAGTGCACTGCAGAGTGATCAGCCTTTGGCAACAGATCTTGAAAACACTGAATTTATTCTGCATGAGTCTATCACTCAGCATGTGCAATAGGTTTGAAGTATTCTGACAGCAGTGGACTGACTACACACACAACACACTACAACTGCACATGAATGGCTACGTGGCTTTTGGCTCAAAATCAGCTCACATCTGGCCATCTCAGGAGACTTCAACTCTAACTGCAAAAGACCAAATAAAAACATGCAAAACAAAGTAAAAACATGCAAAGAAAATGATATTTTTAAATGCAACAGTTTTTCATAAAATAAAAGATTAACATAACAGATACATTTTAACACTACTTAAATGTCATAATAAAATGAATGGAGGCATTTTTTTAAAGCATATTAATAAGGGTGTTGTCCAAATGCCTCTTCAACACTGACCAGCTTGGGGCATTGACCACCACTGCAGGAAGCCTGTTCCAGGCCATGAGCGCCCTCTCAGTAAAGAAATATTTCCTCATGTGAAGTCCAAAGCTCCCCTGGGGAATGCAGCTTTGAGCCATTCCCATTGTCCTGACACTGGATGCCAGAGAAAAGGGATCAGCACCTCCCCCTCCCCCTTCCCTTCTAAGAAAGCTGGAGAGAGCAATGAGAAAAAAAAGTGAGCCACCAACGATTTAATGCAATTTCCACTACATTTCTGAAGTAAAATTTAAAACAATGCAAAGGAAGTTTTCATGCAACAAGACATGCAGAAAACAACAGAAATAACAGTAACATATTGGTCAACTTGACTGTATACAAAAGTGTACCAAAGAGACAACAGGGAATTTCTTTCAGAGCCAAGAAGAAAGTTCACTAAATTAATTTGCTTACTCAAAAGAAGCTTGAAAATATTTACAATACTGCAATTTACCACTGAAAAGACATTTTTACCCTTTAAAATATCTCCTTGCTCTATGATGTTGGTTATGTGTTTAAATATGTTACACAGCCATTCTTACATACTTGAAGACACTGTTTCTACTCACTACGGATGGATTGTAATTATAACTTTTTCTTTAAGGATCATTAGAAAAAAATACATGTGGACAATGAAATCCAATTCATTATGCTATCCCATATAACTACAAAATGACAGGCTGGTACCAAAATATTTATCTTGGCCTAAGTATTCTGTGCATTAGCAAAGTCAGCTGGAAAAAAACTTAAAACATTCATAAGACACAAAAGACGATACAGAAAGAATTTTAATAAACTTAAGAACAACAACAAAGACCCTAGCTCTATAGCCATAGCCAAAAAGAACAGCAAAACAAAGAGAGGCTGTTTATCAAAGTGTCTCCAATACAGCAGCCCAAGCTCCCTGGAATGCAATTTCAAGTTATACTTCAGGAACCATATTAGAATAAAGCCTACTTTCCCTAGAAGTCAGTAAAAAGGCTGACAGAAGAGGTTTGTCTTAAAAGAACACTGTCACCATTCTCCTCCTTGCTCTCTCTCTAGGTCAGACCTGCATATGCAAGTGCTCTCTCCACAGTGTTACTTCCAACTCTGGAAGGACCCTGAGTAGACAGCCCAGGTTGCATCTGGGTGACTGTGCACCCATTCCCTGTCCACATGTTCAGAGATCAAACCCACTACTGAGAGCATAGTCTGAGCATCCTAATTTGGAACTGCTTCTGCAAATTAATGGAAACTAAAAACATTGCTGATGCTTAATATTTGTCCTTTCATGACCAACAGCTGCCCTGAAATCATACAGAGAACTTAAAGGTAGTTGTGCAGGTGCAAAAGAGCTACTAAGTAATAAAGCAGAATGTCTTGACAGTACCTCATCAGAACTGCTAAAACCAAAGATTCTCAGCAAAGCTCACAGTGATCTGAAAAGCTCTGTAAACCAATCACATTATATAAAATCAATCCTCACCAACAAGCATAAACACCTGTTCACGGTAAACTTGCAGAGAGAAAAATATTCGATGTTAATCTCCTTTAAACTCCCAAAACTCCAAAATCTACTAGATTAGGGATAATTGCTAAAGACAACTAATGAAAGCCAAGACTCAGGATCTTAATTTTGGTACTCCCCTGCTTTGTTATGTTACATGTTGTCCAAGATTTCCTAACAGAAGTGCTATTCAGAATTCAAGACCATGCATGCCAGTGAACCATCATGAAAATAATGGAATAAAAATAAATTATATTTTGCCACTACCATTATCCATCCAGAAGCAATTGTTCCACATAGTTTGAGGAACAGTGTTTCCCAACAAGACGTGACTTTCCTTTGAGCACCCCCATTGCTACCATAAAATAAGCTGATACAGTAGTAGTTATACAGTGTATATTTTAATAGCAGTATATTGCCTGCCATCTGCAACAGGCATGCAATGCTAATCAAGTATAGTTTTGTAGTGGTACAAGCAGAAGATTTTCCTTCTAAACTAGAATGAAATAATAGCTAACTCCATAAAAATATTTATGGTTTTAACTTAATTTGCTGACTGAGCAAAAATTGCTTGCAATATAAAGTATTATCTTTGTCCAGAAAGTCTCTCACAATATGTAGGGTTTACAAATCATCAGGTAGCATTATCACTTATATATGTTTTTATTATAATGAAAATTCCACTTAAGGAAAAAAAAATGAATTTAAAGTTCTGCAATTTAGCCAAAGCCATCCCAGGACACCACTCCACACAACATTCAAAGTTCAGGCTTGTTTAACTTTTGTGTCTCCTTGGAACACTGTTGACCAATGACAGCTATCCCAGCCTTCCACTTCATATACTAAGCAAAACCACATTGTTATACATAAAGTAGCTTTAGGCAGGAAAGAAAGAGCCCTCTCATAACTGTAAATGCAATCCCCTAAAATACAGCATTGAACATGACACAGCTTATTTTGAAAAAAACTTACTAGCAAGTTGATGACACAAAGAAAGTGCTGTACAATCAGTTGGAGAAAAACTCTGTATAAACAACCTTACAGTAGACATTTGTTCTCTACTCAAAGACCACTTTACTGCATTTCACAATACTTTTTCTTTTACTAGTTGTTTTACAGAAGTCTGCTATATATTCTGATTTGACAAAGCTGCCCACGTAAAAAAATTAAACTACTTACTAAAAGTTGAAGTTTACATAAAAAAAATTAAAGTTAAAAAATAAAAAACCTCAACTGATTCTTAACACTTAGTCCAAAGCAATATGAAAGTATGCAGCCTGTACTAGAATCTGCGATACAGTTCTTGTGCACATTACATAGAATTCAAGACATTGAAATAATATAAAAAAAGAAAAACAACTTATTTCAGAGGTTGGAAAAATGCAAGAAATAGGCTAGTATTTGTTCAATCATGATGATTTCAGCCATCTCTTTTTAATCAGTTGATTTAAATCAAGTTTATGTTTATAGAGATAATCTGGACACTCAAGTAAATTATTACAGCTTTGCCATCTGCTGTCAACTAGTGATCACTCTCAGCTGAGTATTGACTTTCTATTTTAAAAACTGACCAAGGAGATAAAGGTTTGGACTCTAAAATATGCTGAAATAAATATCTACTCACGTACACTAGGAATGTAAAACTCTCAAATAACAGCAGCTAAATAAAGTCACAGAGCTAAACTTTGACTAAAACCCTAAGAGTTTCAAAAATCTTCAGAAGCCATCTTGGAGACAAACATCAAAGACAGTGACAGCTGCTGCCACACAGATACCATACTATTATCTGCCATATTATTATAGAAGTCCAAGACTGGTGCAGTGAGTAGTGGCTTGCAGACAAGTCATGCAGCCTATGCCACAGCTTGGAAACACTTCCTGCACAGAGACATCCTGTCCAGCGGCTGCACTACTGAAGTGACTGAAGAAAATTTGGGATTATCTGACCACAACACTAAAGCCTGTTCTGGCAACATCCTGATGCTAGAAATTCTGCTTCTAGATGTCAACTGCAATCTTATCAAAGTGTGATCACCTGAGTGAAGCATTTTAGAGAACATTTTTTGTGCCAAGATTTAAGGGTCTGGAAAAAAATGTCCTTAAATGCAGCCCTTTTAATCCATTTTCAGTGTGATCCACAATGGAAGCATTCCACCTTTCAGGCCTATGAAGTTGAGTACTGTAGAAATACACAAATAGAAAACACTGCAAGCGACACCAGTGTCTCTCTCCTTACACGACTTGATTGTGCAGTTGTATGAAATAATCTTATCCTGTTTTGCTGCTGTTCTAGGACATCCAAGTTCTCTCAAGAACAACTCCAAAGTGGAAAACTTTTCATCACACATCTGTACTTCTCTGTATTTTTAACTAGTGCTTCAGCAATACATCTTGAGTGAAAACAGAAGAGATTGTTGAAGAGATTGTGGCTCAGTAACTCAGTAAGAAATTGAGTAATGGCTTTGAATTGCTAAAGTCTTTCACCGGATTGTTGAAGTTTCTGCAGCCCAGCTGCAGCAAGCTGCCCGTAATAAATTCTTCATGCACTGCAAACAAAGTATCGGACTATTTCATCTATTTCTACGTATGTGAAAGCTGGAGGCAAAGCCATTTTACAACTCAGTAAGCACTTGCTTCTTTCCTTATGTCCTCTAACAGAGGTACCAGTGTAAAGCCAAATAACAACAGAACTCCCTGGAGATGTCTGCTGTGAGACACATCATAGCATTTCTTCAAGAAATTTCAAAACAATAGCTTAAGGGCAACTTTTTCCATTAGAAATCAAATTATTTTGAAAGAGTCAATATTTATAATAAAGGCCACAGTACAACAGATGAATTGAATTACTGATTTTTCAATCCAAATATATAATACTTAAGTGCAAGATACTTTCCAAAACTTTACATTTGTTGTCTGCAAAGACAAACAAAATTCGGATTTTCTTTCTTGTTATACCAAGTAAATACAACTTTATGTTAATATAATGTGGAATTTATGGCATATAAGTACAACTATAACAGGACAGAAAAGTCTGATTTTTTTCTTTCCACACATACTGTAAATCTAAATATAATTTAGATTGTTAACCTAAGCAAGGTCATAATCCTGACTGTATTACCCACATCTTCTCTTATCTTTGTCATATTCTCCTGCAAAGTAGTCAAAAGTTTCTTAAGAACTTTGCAACTTCTATATAGTGCTATCTGAATAACAGTTCTTATGCTACTTATAAATGGCAGCTTCTCTCCTGCTCAGTAACTACTTACCAATTTCAAAATAATCCATCTTGTACTACTGAAAACTTCTAGCTTTCTGAAACATATTTCCTGAACTGCTTCTCCACCAAAAGAATTATGATTTATGCATGTCATATGTCAGTTACTGACCATTTCATAATATGCATACAGGTTTTAGAAATTTATCCTACTAAATCAAGAAATCTGACACATGACAGGATTCCTGTCTATCCTAACAGACAATCCAATTCACAGCAATGAGAGCATTAATTCTACAAATCTAAGCAATAGGAATAATTTAGTGGCAATCACAGATCAGCTTCACAGAAGAAAAGAGAGGCGCTTGGCTTTTAACAAAAGCAAAAGGACAAGGCATTTGCAATCTTAAGTGAGAACTTTCTGTGTGGATCATGTAGAACTTAGAATTTGTGAACACAGGCTTTAATAGGAAAAGGACTCTTCCTTGCATACTACTGATAGGAATAGACAAAAGTTCATCACTGGCCTAAATAAGGTTCATTATGGATCCCTAAGTAAGAATGGATTTTAAAAGACTTCTAATCACAGGAGACTTCCTTCTTACTAGAACAGTTGCAACACTCAGAGCCGTAAGTGAAACCCAATGGATGTACTGTTTGTACATGCACAGAGTATGTTACATCAAATGACACATTTATTGCTCTACTTTTGGTTTGAAGTATTTTATACGAAGATGGAAAAAGCTGCTATACAAGAATTACCTATTTTTTTCATGTACATTTTAATCCTTCAAAATGGCATACAAACACAACAAACACCACCTGTGCCTTCGCAATGCATGCTGGCATCATTTGGAAATCTGCATTTTGGAAACACAGGGAAAAATCAGATATAAAGAACAAACACTAAGATACAATAAAGCTAGCATAACTGCCAGACTTTCAGGCAGCTACTGGCACAGAGAGTATACAGCAGGAAAAACTTAATATTTGACTGAATCCATGTGACATTACAAATATCCTATTGAACTTAAAAGCCGGTAAGCTTTGTATGGCTCTCAGAAACATCCCAGAACTTCTCCAGTAAATCCACTGCCAGCAAAAGTATCCCTAAATGCTGGCAAAATGTATCCCTAAACAGGGTTTTAAGAAGCCTTGGGAGGCTCACAAAGTTTATTTCATAGTTGAGTGAAAAAAGATTTGTGTTCCTCTTTAAGAAAAGAGAGAGTAAAATGACTGAATTTTACTGTTCCCCCATCATCTCAAAAAGATATATGCACAGAACTTCACTGGAACAACCCTAAAATCAAAATAAAATATTCCTTAAAGACTACATTTTGTAAATAGTGGTGCACACCATAACAAAAGCATGGCTTTCTACCACAAAGGCACCACCAGACACAGCTATGACTATTAAGATCATCAATACAGTAACAGACACATTGTATCCCAATCATTATGTATGAAAACAAGACCTGGTACACTTCAGTGGCTGACTTTTATTGTAGGGATAAAACTTCTTACCTTGAAAAGACTGTTTGGCTCTGTCCACTAGTTCTTCAATGGGGTAACTTGCTAGATCTCCTCTGGCATGCTTAGTTTTACAGTAGGTACATGCATTGAGACACCTGTTCAGAAAATGAAAATACTCAGTTTCTAGCCAAAATAGACCTTATATGCACAGCTATATTTATTAAGCACATCTGGAAAAATAAGCTTTTATACCTCTGACAAAAAAATACTAGTATTCCATCTTAATATCAACGAAATAGTTGGAAGAATGGTTTGCCCTCCTACATTCTTAAATCTTTCACACCTATATAAAAGGCTGGAAAATGATCAGTGGAAACCAAGAGTGGGAATTTACATATTTTTTAGAAAGTTATAATAGGGTTAATAACTGGTCATTACTAAAGATGAATCTCCAAGCTTCCGATCCCCACATTACATAAAAATCCAACCTGAACAAGAAAATAAAGGAAAAAAGTCCTGGAAAGCTGAAAGTAGATTTTAAAAACAGTGAGTATTCTTGAAAACACATTTCAATTTATTTTCTCTTTTTTTCCTTTGGCTTGTATAAACAGAACAAATAACGCAATGAAGATAGAATCACCAACTGGAAAGACAGTTTGGCACAAAAAACTGAAGGACTAATGAAACCTTCTATAAGAAAATGAAAGAATAATGTGAATGGTTCTAATTTACCTAACAATATACTGAAGGCAGACTAATTCAGAGTACAAGTATGCAAAGATCAAAACAAACGAAAACTACCTCTCATTGTAAGTTTGTTGTGCTTTTTCTCCCTTCCTCGCTTATTAAAGCTGATATTGCCCTAGGTTTTTATAGGTTCAAGCATTTAAACCTAAGCTTTAAAAACCCCACAAAGCCCCAAAAACTCATTATAAATATTTTATGGTTTCTAGAATACCATAAATTCTGTCCATTTTCACAGTAAAAAGGCCACAGCTTCATAAAATCATAGAACCATTAAGGTTGGAAAAGACCTCCAAGATCATCAAGTCCAACCTTTGAACACCACCACATCAACTAAAACACAGCACTAAGTGCCACATCCACTCATTTCTTGAATGCTTCCAGGAATGGTGACTACCGCTTCCCTGGGCATCCCGTTTCAATGCCTGGACATCCCTTTCAGTCAAGAAATTCTTCCTGATTTCCAATCTCAACCTTCCCTGGCATAGTGTAAAACCATTTCCTCTTGTCCTGTTGCTATTTGCCTCGCAGAAGATACCAACCCCCACCTGACAACATACTCCTTTCAGGGAGCTGTAGAGAGTGATAAGGTCAGCCCTGAGCATCCTTTTCTCCAGGCTAAACAACCCCAGCTCCCTCAGCTGCTCCTCATCAGACTTGTGCTCCTGACCCTTGATCATCTCCACTGCCCTTTTCTGGACGTGCTCCAGAACCTCAATGTCTTTCCTGAGAGACCCAAACCTGAACACAGCACTCGAGGTGTGGCCTCACCAGTGCCGAGTACAGGGGAGAATCCCGGCCCTGGACCTGCTGGCCACACTATTGCTGTTACAGGCCAGGATGCCATTGGCCTTCTTGGGCACACACACTGGCTCATGTTCAGCCACTGTCGACCAGCACCCCCAGGTTCTTTCCCATTGGACAATGTTGTGGCCACTCTTCCCCCAGCCTGTAGCCCTGCAAGGAATTGTTGTGCTCCAAGTGCAGCATCCAGCACTTTGTCTTTTTGAAACTCATACTGTTGGCCTCAAACCATCAATCCAGCCTGTCCAGCTCCCTCTGGAGAGCCTTCCTACCTTCCAGCAGATCAACACCCCACCCCGACTGAGTGTCGTCTGCAGACTTACTGAGGATGCACGTGATCCTCTCATCCACATCGTCAATAAAGATATTAAACAAGACGAATAAAACATTTGGGTGCCAGAAAAGGTGAACGCTCCAACTGCAGAAGCATTACTATAGGACTTTCAAAACAATACTGAAAAGGCAAAGGTAGCACAGGGTGGACTCTGATGAAGCCACCAGCTACAAGATTGTGTTTATCAGCTGGATATGTCTTGTCTTCTATTACAATGTCTGGCATCTTCATGACTAGGTGATTACAGTTTTGCAAACTCTAAAGGTTTTCCTTCACAAAGACTTCCCTCACATGTTAGTTCTGCTGGGTTTGCACAAACAGTGAGTGGTTCAGGAAGGAACGAACACTGCCCAGAACATTTGCTCAGGTGCCCTCCTCTCCCTGCATGTCACCTCAGCCCTGAGACCTTCTCTATTCAACAGAATCTTAATTTCTGCAAGAGAGCACCTAGATAGTTTGTGATTCTCTCTGCTAGACTATTTTTGTGCCTATCAGATCAAAGTATCAGATTTTAGCATCCACTTTAGATCCGAAAACTGCAATATACTGCTTTACAATAGCAATCAGGCTGTTCTATTAACTAATAATGTATAAGAAAAAGGCTGTCAGTAAAACATTCAACTGGCTATTAAAAATAGAAAAAAAGCCCTAAACCTGAAACTGTACAACCTGTTCCAAATAACTGACTCATTGCCTCCCAAAGACAACTTATTCATCAGATGTATCTCACCTTTCTTCTGCAAATCAAAAGCCTTTCATTGTACAGGATCTGAAGCATGTTTAAAAGGTAGCATTTGAAATCAAGCAAGGGTAAGCAGATAATTGGTTTACACTTTTTCTGTACACTTGTTCTGTGTAACCTTTGTAGCAAATAAACATGTTTTCTTCTAGGTCACTGGCATCTGAAGTTTGCCATGAAAGGTTTTCCTTCAAAGCCCATGGGATATTCCTTTCTCTCCCTGCTCCCCATATGCAAAGTACGTCTCTCTTTTTTTTTTTTCTTTCTTTTATTGATTTTCTTTTTTGTTAGTTTGTTTTTAAAGAACAACTCTCCATTCAACCCAACAGTTCATTTCTAGGTAGGCTCCCATCCAGACACCCACTGTCACAGTCTTCCCCCTTCACATCATTCATTCAGCTATATCAGCCTTGTTCTACACAGCTATACCAAAACAAGGCATTATGGATCAGTCAAGGAAACATAAAATCAGTTTCAGAGCGAACATGTCTGCCCTTTTAGAACCAACACACAAAAGGTGTGATATTACATACTAACATTTGTTTTCTGCAGACAATAACATTACTAGCTATTTTGTCAAATTTCTCAGGTCATCAAGAAGAGATTTTACTACAGCAATCCTGCCCCTTGAACACAAGGTTGCTTTACCATCGGCCCTTTCACCCACAGAAGAGAGTTCTGTCAGCGATCAGTAAAAAAGTGATGCATCAAGATGTTTTTCTTGGGCTAAAGTAAATTTTTTGGACTCAAATTTAAGCTGGGATTTGGGGGTGGGGGGGGAAAGAACTCACAAAAAAATCCCACCAACAACTTTTATCATTTACTTAAATCTGCAAATTCTGACTTACTCCAAGTTTGGTGTAAGAGTTTCAACAAGAACTTTTTTACAATTTTTTTGTCATCTCGAACTGTAACTTTGCATGAAAACAATGCTTTCTGTAGACCTTCAAGTGTGTCAATTCATCATAAGATTGATAAAAACTGCAATATTAGTACATTATTTACAACAAACTCCAGAATTTACTCCTGTGCAATAGATCTAAATACATCAAAAATCTAAACTGGTATTGATGTACAGTAAAAAGGATTATTTATGCTATCTACACAGATTTTCTGTTTATCATGTATAGTACATTTATAAAACACACCATGTTACCTCTTTCCCTCTTCTTATAATTTATGCATAAATCATACATATTCCTTACTATGTATTTTGCTTTGTATTTGGGTAGCAGTATTTGAAAAGTTTTTCGGCAAGAATATTAAACACCAGGAGCAGTAAGTACTATGCACAATGCAAAATACTGAAATTATTAATCTCTAGACTTTAAGCATAAGTTTCACATTGTGAATCAATGCTCCTGTTCTACAAGACTGGGCTACCTGAAAAAATACAGTTAACAGCAGGTCTGGTCTTTCTGGTACTTCAATAAACTTCATCACAAAAAGAGCATGGAAATGTGAAGAAGCACGAATAAAGAAGGGAAAGATCTTCAAATATTCACAGCATCATCATAGTATTTTCCAATATTTGCACAGCATTATATTATTTTCCAAATATTCACAGTATTATGTAGTGTTGTTTCCAAGACATTTGTTACTATGGTCTTTAAGTACACCTTCAGGAGAGTTGTTGATTTATTTTGGTGTAGGAGCTAAAAGCTGGAATTTGGAGACAGACTTTTTTCAAGTTTTGCTGTGTTAATTAACTTATTCCTACTATAAAAAAAACAAGTATTGGGCATGTCTAAATAGTTTAGTTTTTCCCTTTTTTGGTACTTAAAGAGTTTATACAACAAAACCAGAATGAGACAGACTTAGATGTATCACAGAAAAGGATCAATTTCAGAAAGCAAACCAAAAGAGACAAAACCTTTATATCCTGTTTGTACCATGTTTGTTAATACCAACTTGGAAAAGGAAATAATTTTCTGGGCTACAGCTGACCAACGAAAGGCTGCAGATTTAAACTATTCGCAAAAATGCTGAAATAACCACTTTTCACAGATGTAAGAATTAACAACTCTTTAAAATAGAAATTTAAACCAAACCAGAAGTATAATAAAGTATCTGTAGTGGTTTCTTCCCTAGTACGCCATCCTCCACTCCAAGTTTCCAGCATAACAAATTACTCACATGTCCATGCTGCCACATAATCAGACCACAGACAATCAACTGGAAAAAGGCTGTCAGGAACTCTGAGAATCTGAGCACTGCCTCTTACTAAGTGGCATTCACCAGCAAGTGGATCATCTAAAACCAGCATCTCCTGAAAGACCAGCCTTTACCATGGCTGTAGCTCAAATACATAGGACTAAACAGCCAACATGCCAGTAGTTGCAAAAGAGCATTTTGTTCGTGTTAAACTGAGAGCCTTCCTCAAGCATTTAAAGCTAGTTTGTAAATGTTAGTTTGTACTAATACAGGATAAAGCTTTCTTCCACAAAGAAATCACAGACATTTGTAGAAACAATAATTAATGATCACTGTGTTTGTAATTATGAATATGTTTTGGATAAATTTTATAGGGATTCCAAAAAACCAGAAAACACGGAGTCCTGATTTTCCAACATACTAAACTGATTAAGGTACTTTGAATTATTAACCTTTTGCTTTGAATTATTACCCTTTAATCAGCTATGTGCCCAATACACAGAACTATTCACAGTAAGGTAAAATATTATCTACACATAAATTACTACCATGTGGCTAATTAAAAGCTTTCAAACACGTTACCAAACTGAGTATCATCAACATTTTGGTCAAGTGCCTGAAATATTCTTGCAGACATAGCTAACAGTGGTCTTCACAATGCTTAGCTAGTATGTGCTCATGTTGTGCATTATATTAACCAGACTTTTCATTTTCAAAACGGTAATATTCCTCATAAAACACATACTTAACATGAAAGGCTACCCCTTACAGATGGAACTAATTATGAGTAAGAATGCTTATGACACAGCAGACAAATAAAGGTTTTCCTTCAGTGGGACTAATCAGTGAATTTCAGCAGCAGATGAACATGAGAGTGCAGACATGAGGAGTAAAATCCTGGTTGCTCTTGATGGGACTGGTGCCACTCAGTTTAGTGAAGACAGGATTCCACCCTCAGATATGAAAAGTATAAAACATCCTTCACTCAAGGATCAGCAAACAGCTCAATTACAGACTGTGATGAGCCATTAGTGCGCTTGTCACTCAAATTGAATGTGATTGATCAAGACCAGACCTCTGTGAGCAAGGTGGGAGAGCTGAATGCTGCAGAAGTGTCCCATGATAGAAGATCTCTGCTGCTCTGCAGGTGGTTAATTTTGGGGAACTGTTCCCTCAGTATTTGGAATAATTCAGTAAATTCTTGCTTGGTCCTGAGGTGGTCTACCAAATCAGAAATTTGCATATAATCATTAATCACAATTCAGACTAAACACTAATATTTGTCCTTGTGAGAGCTGACTACTTACACATATTCAAGATTTTATGAAGTCTGCCCTATTAAAAAAACAAAATAACAAGACTTTGCCAATATTGCAGTGCCCCTGACACCACTGGAACATCACATCAGCACAAACATGGAAAGATTGCTCATGGCTGTCTCCCACACCATCTCTCTGCACCTACCATCAGACTTCCTTAGGTGGCCTCAGTAGCTCCAGGCCAAGAATATTTTGTATTAATAAATTGTGGTTTTCCTGAAAGGGGAACATCATTTGTTTGTTTCAAAATACCATTTACAGAAGAGATTTATGCTTTTATAAGATACTTTTGGAGTTTCTATCAAATGTGATTTTGATTAAAATGCTCTGTAGTGTGAATAAAGAGAAAACTCCCTTTGCAGGCTTGACCGAGCAAAAGAAACACCTGAAATACAGAAATACCTGAAATACCTCTCAGCAGATGAAAAGGAGATGGATACTAGTCACAAGTTACTAAACAAAAGCTAGTAGAATTCTACGAACATTTTTTTGCTTATGACACAACATTTTGAAAACCTAACAACAGCACTTACACTATATTTATAGTTAAATATCATACTATATTTATAGAATGAAATGCCAGTAACATTTTTTAGTATTCTACCTCTATGAAGCCTACTTTGTACTTCCAAAATATCTAAATTCCCTCAAGCTTAACTGTAATGGATCAGGAAAAAAAAAGTAGTTCATAGGAAAATTAAAAAAAAAAAAAAAAAAAGGCATGCCTAATGCTAATATGCCTGATCTGTTTTCAGGAAACTGTTCTTTTGCTTGAAGTTTGCACATTTTACAATAAAGCTCTTCAACCCACGATTACAGGGAATATAGTTTCCTGACAAATATTTGGGGCACGGGAAGTTGTTTTAACCTTAAAAATATTCAGGATTTTTAAAACTTTTGAAATAGTGGCAAGCTATTTCTCGTAAGGGCTAATTAGTCTAAGCAGCAAACCACATTATTACAGACAGAGCTTGGATACCAGCCACAGGTACATGCATGCACTCAAGGTTACATTTTCAATATGATAAAAACAGGACTTGTCTGAATTTATCTTTGTAGCCAAATATTTTAGAAATATGCCCTGATAAAAATTATCTGAAAGTGTAATGCCAGCCTAAAAAGAAAAAGTCTCTCAAAAGAGTTTTACCAGAAAATAGTATGACCCTTCAAGCAGTACTACACAACATATGGATCTGCACACATTTCTCTCAAAGTAGGATGCAACCATGAGATGCTATTTTTTAATTCTGATACTCCTGCCATGCTCAGCAAAATGGCAAAAAGACCTTTGAAGCCAGTGCTTTATTTGGTAATGTGTCACTAGTTACTAATCAAAAGGAATTTGGAGAGAAGGCAGCTCCATTGGTTTGATAAGCCATAATATGAGTTAATTATGCACTTTAAATATTTGCATTTTCTGAAACTGAATTCCTACAGTCAAGTGCAGGCGATTCAAAGGTCACAGCTATGTAGTTATATTATCGTACAGTCACCTTGCTCACTTCAAGGCCAGTGATTTAACATCAACAAAATCAAGTGCATCAGTGGCACTTTTCAGTGTTTGTCTAAAGAAATTCCTGATTAATTATTCTGGTCACACAGTTTGTAATTGATTGAATTAATTTATTAAGGCATTTGAAATTGATATTACAAGATAAAATGTTCCATTGCTTAGCTGCATACATCTGTGTTCCCCATCCTGACCCAAAACAGTGCATTGCTTGATACTACTGGAAACTGCAATGATTTTTTTCTCTACAATTCAAACTAAAGCTCTATGATTCATGGAGATATAAGTTATTTTAGAAGTATTTCCAAATAGCTGCTTCACTATGCAGACCACAACTCTGGGGGCAGGTTATGACAGGCATTAATATCAAGAAAGGGACTCAACTAAAACAGCACAGGTAGATAAATTAGGTTCTGTGGTTGCATGGAGCAGAAAATGCCATGGCATTGTAACTACATGCAATCAATTCTTTCAGCACTTCATAAAGGGCAACAGTATTTAGAAGATGATGACTCCTGGTCTCAGTCAAATAGTAGTAATAAAGGGGATAGAAATGAAGAGCTATGGCAGAAAAATCTTAGATAGAAAAGATACTTTCTTAGAAATCTGCTCATAGCTAATCCCAGAGACGCAGTGGCAGAATAGCCCAACATCACTATTTCAGCATGCATAAGGAACTATTACCCTCAGATCCCTCCTAATGAACAGCAGTGGTTGGAAAATAACCTCTGAGGACAGGATTCTTGGAGACCTGCTTTAATTTATAAGGTTTTAGGGGGTTGTGACTTGACAACTGCCTGAGTATTTAAAGCAACAAATAGTAAAATTTTATTTATTCTACTGGGGGGCAGATGACTTAGCATAACTTACATAAAAAGTGCAGCAAAATATAACTGGGTTAGTAATGAACTATTTCATAAGCTTTTAAAAACCCAGCTTTCAAATTTTTTTTAACAAATTAGTAAGGATTACATTAAAAATGTGATTTTTAGGGGTGTGCATGTGTGTAATAAGCACATTTAAAGTTCTGTTTCAGGAACGAAGCATCTCCACAGATCTCCAAGACTGGAAGAAGGGCAAAGGGAGTCAAATGTCCATCTATAAGCAATACACTTCATTTATCATGCATCTTCACAACATTAGCTCCTGAATCACCCCCACAGAAAATATGGTTGAAAAACAGACCAGTGCTTGTGATAAGAGCTATTGTTTTTACTTCCTGAATGGCTTCTGGGACAGACCCTTTTAGAGTGGTGAAATCTCACAGGAAACATTAGGCTTCAGTTAATTCTGTAACATACAGCAGGTACCACACAGATTCTTGGGATAAAAGGTATTGTTTTTGTACTGGTCAAAACATCCTGGGGGAAAAAAAAAAAGTTACATTTCAGCAGCACTAAAACTACCAGGCTTAATTTAGACTTTATCTGAGATTGCCATCAGACCAATTTCCAAAAAAGCATTTGTAAAATGTCTGTGGGAAAGTGGATCTGAATTGTCTGGGTAAAATAATGGAAATAAGTGCATAATAAAAACAAACTCACCACTTGTAATCTAGAAAGAATCCTTTCCCAATGATTGCATCCACACAAAGCTTTCTGCCCCAAAATGTCCTACTGGCTGTGGTAGCAGCAGAAATGTTAGAAGCTCCAATGGGAACAAGATCTGAGCATTATCTGCAGTTAATACTAAGCTGTTGCTCCCAAATGTAATTTCTGTCTTGCAATTCATTTGTTAGTCTTACTGGAAAATAAAGGTGTCTGTGCAGCAGTAGGCACATACATGCTTCAAGTACACACTCTTCCCTATGTATAACTTTGTCAACTTAAAAGGAAAGAAGACCACACCTTTCTTTCAACATTAATTGCCCAATCCTAAATCTAAGATTTTCCAAGTAATTTAATGGACTGATTTACACAGTTATAAGAACCCAATGACTGATTTCTTTTAAAAATAGCAATTTAAACCAGAGCCCTTATGTTTGCCTTTTAGAGTCTCCAAAGGGATTTTCTGAAGCAAATTATTCCCGATTTTGCACAGTTATAGAGCTGAGTCAGTCAGACCATGCACATAACTTCCTTATTGCCCATGTAGCTCTTAAAGAAAATGCAAGGTACTCACTTTTGAATAATTAGCAAAACAAACAGTTAATTTCATTATTTTATAATGTTATTGTTTGAATATATTTAACTATATTTTGCAGAATTTAAAATTAGTGACAGTGCAGAAAAACAGGGAACTCTAGTTTTTCATTGCTAATGATCTTCAACTCCATCTGCTTTACTTCTCTAAAATTCTCCCATTCTAATGATTCCTCAGACCTTTTATTCTACTTTTACTTTTTTTTTTTAACCCTGCCATTTTCTTAACTTTTTTATCTTGTCTTGCATTTGGTGATCTCTATCCTTGTAACTCTTCCGCAGTGTCCTCATGTCCCAGTGACTGGAATAGTCTGACATTCTTCCAAGATAGTTGGCCAGTGTTTGTATGCTTTGATTTCCTCTTTAACTGCACAAGTTTGTGGTGAGCCTGAAACTTTTACAGTTCAACTGCTGCCAGCTCTGACAGAAACCATAACTTGCTAGCTTTTTTTTTTTTTTTTTTTTACAGCGCAAAGATGGACAAGTAGCTTCAGACTTAAGGTAATAATTTTTTTTTTTTTGGGTCTATCACCTCCATTACAACTCAGGTAGTTATGGTCAGTCATTTAAAAGAAAATCAGAAAGCTCATAACCAAAGCACTTAATTCATAAATCAGAGCATTAAAAACAGGCCACAGAACCTCTTGGGGATTCAGGATCTAAATAGCCTTCTAGACATTACAGGCTGGAAAATACACAAGAGGCAGCTCTAGTCATCCAAAGCAAGACTTAACAATAAAAAGGAATGGACAGACAAAACACAAAGTAGCTCAGCAATTCAGTTGTTTACAGGCCTTAGTCAATACTTAAATGGAGGCTTTTTTCATATTTCCACATCTCCACATGGCTACAACATTATCTTTGCAATGGCTGACTTGAAATATTTTTTCAACTTCAATGAAGTTCTTAAAAAGACACAGCCTTTTGGATGATGGGGGTTTTGCATGGTCTGTCCATGGGCTGTTGAAAAGACCCAAAAAGTCAATGTACCAGGGAACACTATCCAATGACTTCCCCACAGGAATGCTTTTGCAAGTATGGTTGATGACATCATACTGCAAGATGTTTATATACTTTTATAGACATGGGTTGAATTGACATTTTCCTTGAGAGGCTGAGTTGTCTGAAGAAAGAGACATGAACTGACCTTGCCTTCTACAGAGAGCTGACCAACCCTGTGGGATGGGGACGACTGGGGATGTCATATGCCTTGATTTTTTTTAGTTTTTGACTTGCAAGTCTCCTATAAAATCCATAAAGTCAAACTGCTGTGATATGGATTGAATAAGTGTTCAACAGGGTGGGTTAAAAACTGGTTAGACCGCTGGGATGTGGTGAGCAGTGCCAAGTCTAACTGGGGGCTGATCAGTATTGGTGTTCTTCAGGGACTGACTGATGCTGGGGACACTGTTATTTCCTGACTTTATTAGTAACCTAGGTTTAGGGATGTAATGCATCTGCAGCAAAGCCAAAGGTGGAGGCGGGGGGAGCACTTCACGTGCTGGAAGGCAGGTTTGCTATTCAGAGGGACATCAACAGCCTAGAGAAATGGGCTAACGGGAACCTTATGAAGAGAACTGGCTTGTTCCTTGTTAGGATAAGGAGCTCTTACTGCTGCCTATAAATAGCTGATGGGAGCATACAGTGAAGACACAACCAGGCTGTTCTTGGAGGTTCAAGGTCACAGGATTAGAAGCAATGGACAAGTTGTAATACAGGAAAATACAATTAGATTGAAGAAAGTATTTTACAATGACAGTGGTCAGGTACTGGAACAGGCTGCTGATCTCTTTGAGATCCTGGAACCTTACAAGAACACTATTCTTTTCTAGAGACCAAAGACTTTCCCTGTTCCAGGTTTACATGTGTCCACATGAATGGGGGTGAGCAGATGTGTGCAAAGGACATAAATAAGACAAGCAGAGCGTGCTTCCAACACCACCAGAAGCTTAGATTCAAATACTGGGGTAAAAAAAGCTAGATGAGAAATTAAAGTAGAGACGAACAAAGTCTCGCCTGTATAATAACCACCAGAAAAAAAACATTAAATAAAAGCTACGGCAAGCAGTATCAACATTTTGTTCCATTTTTAATCAAATACATTCAGAGTGTGATACTGACATGATACTCACATGATGTCCATAAGTACACCACAGCACTTTGAAGGCTAACATCATCTGAGAAACAAGTATGGCAGATTTTTTTGAGCTGAATGCCAGTAGCCAATCATGAACAAAATATTTCCAAGCATGTCACTGGAGCTACAGCCAGCCAAGAGCTCACCCAAAAAATTAAAAAATAAGTACACTGATTCTAGAGATTACAACAGAGATCATCAGTTCTGTGCAAATTAGATTTCCACTTTCATCATGTTCCTCCACAGGATAAAAGAATACAGGGAAGGGGCACAGAATCCATACAGTAAACATTGAAAAAGTGGGTGTATGGGCATTCTTCCATATTCATGCAGTTGTGAAGTACCATTTAAATTTGCACCTTTTTTCCTGCCATCCTTTACCTTCAAATAACATTAATCAACATGCTTTACAGATATCAATAAAGCTTTATAGTCATACAGATATGTAGGTTTGCAAAACCCATAATTTAGTTCCCTGAGTGGGGTATATTTGTGTTTCTCCATATTCCTTTGAAATGTTCAAATCAACCCAAATTGTAAACAAGTCTTAAAAAAAAAAAAAAAAAAAAGGTTAAATGTGTCGGTTTTGTTATGAGTTACATATGGCCATATTTAAACTTCTGAATTCACTTAACTTGAATTAGTGCTAAAATCCTGAAATCTCTTCTGCTAACACATCTTTATCACATGTGAAAGAAATGGACTGGGCAGAGGTGGACATGAATGTATCATATAAACAACAAATAAAAGTCCCCCAGTGAGCAGACGTGCAATAAGCTGTTGTGTGCGCTCATGTCTAAAGCAGTTTCTGCCAACTATAGAATCCAACTCTCCAGTCTCACTAGACTTAATGGAGATAGGTCTCTATGCTTTGCTTCACAGAGGAGCATTCATCCCTTTGGAAAATAAAGCCATTCAGCTCATCTACACTAACATAAAGAAGCCACTGTTTTTACTGAGCATTTATGGTAATACTCTCATAATTTTACTTCAAAACGGAACTTTATTGTTTGCATAACAAAGTAATTCAACATACAATATTCAACAACATTCATAAAATATTCCACATAGACATATCATAAATCCTAAACTCCTAAAGGAAGAAGAGTAGGAGGACAGCAGAGACCAGAGTTATAAGTGGATATAGGTAGAGAAAAACTACCTTTGAGACATAACTAGCAGTAAGTGTCATGTATAAAAAAAATACATAAATTAAACTCAAAGACAGTAGGCTTTAGATTAGATATGAAGAAGTTCTTCACTGTGAGTGTGGTGAGGCACTGGAACAGGTTGCCCAGAGAAGCTGTGGATGCCCCATCCCTGAAGTGTTCAAGGCCAGGTGGGATGGGACTCTGAGTAACTTGGTTTAGTGAAGGTGTCCCTGAACATAGCAGGTGAGCTGGAACTACCTAATCTTTCCTTCCAAGTCAAACCACTCTGTGATTCTAACTTTCTGTTCTGTTTAACAGACTTTTGTTTTATTAAGAGGTATGGCTTCACTCCCATATTTGGCTTTAACACTACAAACAGCGCCTTCACACTTCCACTCAAGGAAGCAACAGTTGAAAAGTCCATAAGCTGCTGGAATGAACCGGCAGTATAGGAATAGCGCCTAGTTTAAGTTTAACGATGAAAGTTCCCATTATAGTCTCTGCAGTAAGTTCAGCAGCTGGATGAACCACAAAGAATGCCTGTATTATGTATCAGCTGGTTATGAAGTGTCTGCACTAGCTTGACTTTCAGCACAGATTCAAGGGTTTTACACCTAGTGCATGAGTGAAACATTTATAGGAGAAAGGAACCTATAACAAACAAGTATAGGAACTAAACAACACTTCCGTATTACTTTGGTGCTTTCACACACACATATCTCTAAACTTGGAGTACATTGCCTGTTTCCACAAAAAATTGTTAGGTTAGGATTTTAATATGTCCAAGAAACTTCTGAGATCTGCTGCAGATACAGCAAGATGCCCCTGCAAACCTACAAACTGCAGACACAAGCTGCCAACAAGCACAACATTATCTCATGCTTCTATTCAAGCAAAATGGTCAAGCCCAGAGAAGACAGCACTTCTAACCCTTTAGTCAGAATCAAAGATTATTTCCAGGTTTATGGGGTGCTCGGTGAACAGACATCACTGTATTATTTTCAGGTACAGAATTACAAGTTACTTCCTTAAATAGTGCTCAACTATAGAGTTGAGCTTTCCTAAAGATGTTGCTACTTACACAAAACTAGTTTAACCTCTAAAAATATTTTCTCTCTGTTGTTTAAAAATGTCCTTTAGACTATTCCTAATTTAAAAGGTAAAGTAAAAACAATATGTCAAAAATTATTACATTTTACTTTACTAAAGAATTATAATACACTTAAAGCAAAAGACAAAAGTTTCGATATGTATTTGACTAGTTATAAATCACTATACTATTTTACCCATACTTGCAATTTAAAAAGGCAACTGATGGATAGTTTTGGAAAGGGAAAATAAATTTTAAAAAACCTAACTAGCAGAAAAAAAAATCCCTCTACACCAATAATAAAGGCAGTTCTTCTTTAAGCTCTTTAACAAATGATCTAAACCAAACTGTTAGAACACAGGAATGTGAATGACTAAACAAACTCTTCAGTAAACATTCCCCAGCTGCAGTTTTCAGCCTAATACCAAGTTAAAATGTGGAGACTCCATCTACCTTCTGCAAAGTTATTAAACTTCAGAAGCAAAGCAACAGTATATGACATACATAACTCACGTCATAGTCACTGAAAACAAAAACCACTAGACATTTATCTCTTAAAAACAAAAAAGACACCAGGACTAGCACCAGTCTGCAATGCAAGAAAGATCATGTGATACTTAGACACTTGGGTATTCGTTTAAAAATAAGCTAGATAAGCATGTGATGAGTGACAATTTTGTACTTGACCTTTGCTTTAATAGCTCCTTTTCACAAAGTCCACACAGACATCAACAAAACTCCTAAAAAAAAAGGAAAAAAACCACACACAAAAAAACCAACCAACAAACAAACAAACCAACCCAAAACAGCTAAAACCCTACATCTCATCCAGTGTGTTGAAAATAAACCCTAAAACCAAAATTCTACATGGAAAAAAACCCCTTACATTTTGAGGGACAAATTAAGAAAAAAAACCCTTTTCTTTAAAAAACATTGAGCTCTTCTTGTAAATCAAGCTGATGAAATTCAACATATTAAGTTTCAGAGACAGAAGCTTGGGGTGTATATTTCTAGTGGGAATATTTCACTTTGCCTGGCAGGCAAGGAATTTGGAAATAGAGTTCCTCTTTCCTGAGGCTGAGTAGGCCTACAGGATTGCACAGACATGCTTTTAAGTCAGGAAATGAGGATGCATTCTGCATGGGACAGAGAACCTTTACTTTAGGGTATTATTTTCTGAAGTGTGAAGCCACAAAATTTACCTCTGGAGAAGGGTCTCCACCAGCATTAAGCAAATCCATTAATATCCATAGTGTTTGTATCTAAATCCTCATGGGTTTTTCTGTTGCTCTTTATATCTGTTTAAAATATCACAGAATCAGCGTGGTTGAGGTGGGAAGGGACTTGTGGAGATCATCTAGTCCAAGCCCTCACTGAAAAGCAGCAGCAACTAGAACAGGTTGCTGAATACCATGTTCAGATGGCTTTAGATTATCACTAAGGATGGACACTCCACAACCTCTCTGGGCAATCTCTGCCAATGTTCTATGTTCTATCATCTCCACAGTAAAAGAAGTTTTTTTCTTACATTTACATTTCTTGTATTCCAATTTGTCCCCACTACCTCTTGTTCTGTCGCTGGGTCCTTTCATTGGAGCTGTTCCAGTGTCTATCTCTCTTGCACCAGAGAGAGCAGACCTTGACCCAGCACTCCAGGTGTGTCCCACCAGGGCTGAGCGGAGCAGAAGGATCATCTTCCTCCACCTGCTGGAGACACTCTGCTGAGTGCAGCCCAGGAGGCTGTCGGCCACCTCTACTAGCTCATGTTATCATGCACTTTTTTTTTGGTGAAAACAAACCTTAAAAATATGGTTTGCACATTTTAAACTGAAGGCATTGAGATGTATAGAACAGAGTTTCATATTTCAGGCTAACCTCACAGTTAGTTTGCGTTTTACCAAAATATATATGGTTGTGTCAGTGGTGATATTAAGTTTCTGGGGCAAAGCTGTTAACCATATTCCTCATAGCACAACACATTCTTTCAGGCATCTTCCTCCACTTTCATTTAATGCATTCAAGATACAGAGTAAAGACTTAAGAGTTCCCAACTACTCCTGATGTAGAGACTGAGCATCTCCCTAAAAATGGGCAATCAACAGTCATTCTAAAAGGAGTAATAAATCATTATAATTAATCATGACCAAAAGAGGCAAAAAATTGAATTTTCATTTACCACAACCCCTCCAAGATCAACCATTCTTTATCCTGAAGTCAAAACCAAATACAGCAACATCAGAGAAAATTTCTCTCTACCTCAAGTCAGACAACTAAATCCATTTGTAAGGATAAAGCCTGTTTTAAGTAACACTGACACAATCCCACCAACAGGCAGCCTGGTTTCTTGACTCCTTGGGAATGATATGCAAACAGGAAAGCACCAGCTTTCAGACTTGTAGTTGTGTCTGCAAGAAAGGACATTAATGAGAATCACACACAAAGTTCCACTTTCATCATGCCAGGGCTATTTCACTTGGATTCACATTCTTGCTATACAGAACAAGATGAGTCCCTGAAGATGTAAATAAGCCAAAGGAAAAAGAACAGATTAAACAGAGGTCTAAAGACCTGTCTCCTTCACATGATGATATACATGACAATGCTACACTGCCAACTGTAACTGTCAAATTTAGGCTCATTTCACATAGAGCTTTCATGTTTGGAAAGATGGTTTACACAATCACGAGTCAGGAGCTCCACTGAACTAACTAAACGCTTCAAGAAAAACACCTGACATACTGATGTAAACTTTTGCTTTGGGGAGTTTTATCTACCAATACACTTCATAGGGATAGAGAGAAACATCTGATCTTAATTTTATAGACACAGGAGTTGGTGCTCATTTGACTGAAACCTTCTGTAGATCTTACACTATTACTATCCCTCAGAGCAGAAGGGAATACAGAACACTTGTACAAGCCTCACTCCACACTCCTCAGCAGAACTAGAACACTGAAAAAAGTTATACAACTATCCTTTGTTGTAGTCTGAATATGGATCTAAGATCTGATTTTACAGCCTTTTTTTCCTCCTCTCAATTTAGTCTGGTCTTAAGGAAAACAAGGATGACAGATTGAATAAAGGAACTAATGGGTGATCTCTGTAAAGAGAAAAGGAGCATGTGAAATATATTCTCTAGTCAATTAATTAATCCAGTTCAGTTAATCCCAAACACAACTATAAATAGTTGGGGTGGAACCACTTCCAGGCTCTTCTCAGATCTTCACTTCTGCATTTGTATTCTTCTACTTGAAAATAAAAAAATCTTCCAAGTAAAACCCCAAAACAGACCTGGTTTTCCGTGCCATCCCACAATTGGTATCTAGTTGACAGAGAAAGTAATTATCTTTTGTTTGTCCTGACTTTGCATGTCTCCCCAGTTAGTACAGTACTGCTGCACAGTGCTCTGCAGCAAAGGAGCGCAGAAACACCTCAGCATTTTTCGTGATCTGCTGAGTACTCTCAGATTCTAAATTAGCAACTTACAGTGAAATAGGTGATCCTGAAGGGACCTGAAACTCAGGAGTTCAATCTCATTTCTAATAGCAGATAGTTAGCAAAAAGAAACATGTGATTCATTAGATACAATTCATCTTGGTACAGTGGAAAAAACCTAAAACAACTATTCAAAAGAAAATTTAAAGCAAATATTTCAACAGGTTTTTATTAAGACTCTCTGTTGGAAAAAAAAGCTTTGTGTCCACAAAAATTTACCATTCATTGCTTAAATTGCACCCTTCAAGTGCCTCTTTGAAGGGTTTATACCATTCTTGGTATAAACACTAACTCTTCTAACATGCATCTTGTAGTTAACGCAAAAGGAGGAGGAACACAGAAATCTGCTCTAAGCGTTCTACAAATTTTTTACTATCTGAAGCACAAATAAAATTATTATTCAATTCAGTGTAAGTTGTTTTTGCAATCAGGAATCTGATATTTTTCAAGCATGGCAGTCAAGAATAATAATGCAGAAAATATGCAAATTGTGAGACTTTTCAATCGCATTAACAGATAAAGAAATAACAGAGAGAATGTAAATTATCTTAAAAGGACCTTGTAAGCTAACAGGATAAAAACTCATTGCTTATTTGAACTTTAGAATAAATATCAGAATTAAAGAGTGTTAAAGTTTGGAGGTTTTTTTCCCACATAAAGAAGCGATATTAAAAGAAGGTACTATCACATACAAAACACTTGAAGTAATATTAATAATCTTGGAAAACATTACATTAGATTTTATGCCACCTATTATCTTCCATGCACAATCTTAATATTCAACTTTTCAATTATTATTTGCTTGGATTTTTTTTTAAGTACCTTTTCTTCAGTGATTTTGCACTTATGTCCCATACTGATGATCACAGTTTAAATGCCCTATTCCTCCCAATTTTTCAAATCTTACAAATTCATACAATGAGATTATTATAAAAACATGCCTTTGTGTATTTGATAGGTAATGCAAAATACAGATTTTTTTTTTTAAGCCCATACATCCTGTTCATGGAAAACTCTTTTTCCATTAAAATTCTCTCTAGGTCAAGTCTAAGAAAAAATTCAAGCACAAGACATTTCCCAAATCTGATTCTTATTTTCACACCTCCCTTAACACATTTCTCTGTCAGGTCTCTGAAAAAACATTCCACCTTGACCTGAAAGGGCACAAGAGACACTTCAATCAACTTGGACAAGTTGTTTTAATTTTTGGCAACTTTAAGAAGTCATACCGATGCCAGTAAAATAAGTTGCTATTATTATTAGGCAACAAAAAGTTACCTGATTCTGCTGATGAGCAGTAAAGGCACGGACACTTAGCTTTAAAGACTTAGTTGTACAACACTTTAAAACAGGCCATTAAACTGCCCAGAATGATGAGTACATAAAAGCACAGGCATTTCTCACACTAACATTCAGCAAGACAGTATTTTTCAAAAACAATGGCTTCTCTAGTGCTTGTCTTGTTCTTCCAGTTTGGGGTTTTTTTATGTGAAAAGCTGGGTCTAAAGGCAACACAATATAAATTATAAGTATGACATAAGAGCTTATTTCTCAGTATTTACTGTAATCTGAGAAATGAATAAAATGTTTCTCAGTATTTTGTCCAGATTTCCCTTAGGAAATACGTATGTGGGCATTAAGAGAAAGGACGCAAATGAATGCTCTGCTCAACAAGTAGGAATTTATCTCCAACCTCAGAGAGCACATTGATGTCAGAATTAGAGATCTATGAAATTGCAAACAACTTCAAAACGATCTCTTCTCAGACAGACTAGAAAATGTAGCTTGTTGTGCGATCCAAAACCACTTCTGCAAGTAAGCATCTGCCAAAGAGGCAAGCAGGAAGTAGCCTTACGATACTGTCTGCTAACCTGTAATCATGTTCCAGGATGTTAAAGCTGTCTCATTTTCTGAATCTTCAAAATAATCAGGAGTGTAGCACTGAGAGGAATGAGCTGAAAGTGCAGGAAACTACATATCACAGTTACACAAAGAGAAATCAAGTTTGGTTCCCCCTCACCCCTAGCCTTTTCCCCACATAGTTTTGAAAAGTGACGATTATGTTAAATTCTGGTGATCTTCCTCTTGGGTTAACAGAGTCACAGAACTGCACAATGTGGGAAGCCACCTAGTGACAGAGGAGCACAAATATGCCTGGAGCTGCCCAAAGTTTTAATGAGATGACGCAGTTGGAGCATGTGATTACTGTTGTTTTTCTCACTGACTTGCAAGTTGTGTGGTATACTAGAGTTTAGAGAACTGCTCAGTGATTTCTGGCAACTTTTATGAGTCTTAGTAAGTCTTGTAAAAGAACTGTGAAATAGCATATTTTCTCAAGATGAGATCTACAAGAGCAAAAGGAATTGTATCAAAATGTATAAGGAGAAAGTCTGATTTTAAACTCACGGTGGCACCATATGCAGAAAAAGTTCAAATTTGTGAGGCTAGGAGGAAACAACCTAAGGGAGGCAAATGTGCAAAAATGGAAACAATCAAAACAAACTATTTTCTTCTAACTTGATGCAGAAGTAATTCAGCAGACTCAAAAGGGGAAGTTTTCATGACCCAGAAAAAACAGTTGTAGAATTTATGTGCACTTAAACAGCATTTCTCAAAAATTAATAGCTCAAGAAATACCATTAACACAAAACACTTCACAGCAAGATTTCATGGCTAGTACTGCTCAGTCTGTAGAAACAATGTGTCATAATGATTTTTGCCTGTGGCAAAGAACTTTACCAACATGTACCTTCTGACTCTGCAGAAAAACTTCTCTGCATGCAAACTGCATATGACTGGACTATGGAAAGAGCCAAGTGGATGATGCAGGTGAAGTGCCAGTTTACTTTGATATGTGATTCATCAACTAGAACCACTGAAGAATGAGGCACAAAATCCAACATCGTAACAACAGGGAAGTTAAAAATATGTGTTACAGTACAGCAGGCTGTATTAGAATATAGTATGGAATTGCCATTATATGTCATTTTGAATAGCAGAATAAAGCCAAAGAAACAACTATTTACAGGAATAATTCTTAGGTGTCGTGTGTCAGCAAACTTAATGAAGGATTGACCGACCATTTCCTGCAACAGGACAAAACCCACGCTATTCATTAAGCACGTGCTTGTCCTAGATCCATTCAAACAGCATTTAACAACAGCAATGAAATATACAATCCGAGAAACAGATATGGATTTTCAAGTCATACCACAGCTGCAGGTATTTGATCTACTAGTGAGAAAAGTCCTTTAAAGGCTCTTTGAACTCTATATTTTTTCTCTCAAAATTACTCTTGGCAGAGGATCATATTCTAATCTGTATAGGGCAAGTAAAGAAGCCCAGTTCAGGATTACTTTGTCATTGAAAAGACATCAGAGAAATTCAGATGCTATAGCTAAAGGCTTTCACAAGCTCTGTACTTAAAATCCCAGGGATAGAACTGAAATTCAAGGAAGTAAGCTCAACCAGTGAAGACTCTAAAAATGAGAAGTAGCATTGTAAAGAGAGTCATGCTGGCAGAAATGATGAAGACATGTACGAAGCTGAAAAACAGCAGTCTTAAAGCATAAATGAAAAAATTACTTATCACAGAAAAATGCTTAGTGAAAAGTTTATATACTAATTATATATTTAATATAGGTATGCAATAAACTTTTTGTGTATAAACATCTTCCTTTTTGTGAGGGATCATCTTGAATTCAAGGCCATATTCCTTTCAGGTTAGCATGGTAGCAGACATATACTCTAGAAGGATCTGCAAAACATCTCAATCATATTCACTATTCATCAAACAATTTTGTATAATACAGATCAGCACAAATGGCAAAAATACCATGGGCAACAGGAGGAGAAACTGAACATATCAAGAACTTCCACGTTCCCAGTAGCAGAAGGGAATTTATCATTATAAACTCCAGATAGTCCAACAAAGCTGACCAGGCCTAATACTTCTGTGGAATGAGGAGGATCACAAGTACCTCCACCAATACAGACAAAGGGGTACCTCCTCCTGACCTCAGTTGCTAATTCAATGAGCAATTAATCACTCTAAGTTGCACCAGTGGCTGGAGGTTTTGGCACTGAAGGAGGTACAAGTCCACCCCACAAAATGAGCTGCAGAAGACAGAAATCAAGCTACTCATGAGGGAGGAAACAGTTATTTCCTGGCCCAATCCATCTACTTCTTTTCCTGCTTTCTTAAATTAACTTTCTGCATAAGCTGCTCAAGGAAACTAACTAGAAAAACACACTGCTTTTCTGCCTGAGAAAGAACAGGTGAGCAGGGACATTCTCAGTAATGGAGACACAGAAACAAGACAGACGTACAGAGAACAGAAATGACTACAGGCACAACAACTGGTAAGATCGGAATGTGAACCACACTGATATATCACCTCTTTATGATAAATAATACATTTTTCCCATATTTTCAGTGAAATTGTTATCATGAAGCAAGTAGAGATTTTGTAGCACTTTTTGTAGCAGAGTATTACATATAATTTTATATCCTATCTACAAATATAATTGTAATAATTGCAAGAAATCATTAATAACCAAAAAAAGAGCAACCTTTCAGAGACTGTCATCAATATGCTATTTAAATATCTAATTAGGAAATAATGACCTTAGATGTGAGTTACAGTAAGTTGCAGTGGAAAGAGACCTTAGGTAAAAAAGTAGACTGTTAAAACTTTCTGTTGTAAACAACTGGTTTTCCTTTTTCCTCAGTTACAGCAATGTGGTTTCTGCAAGCTTTGGACTACTAGCTTTTCGGATTTTATGATTAAAATTAAAATGCCTAGATACACACAACGGTGTCATCTGTAATTTTCGTTATGTAAATTATTTTGTGAATTGTGCCCAAGCAGAACAGATTGATACCTGGTACAAGCATGGTTGAAATACATGCTTGGTATATACTATAGCTAAAATCTAAATGTATGTACATGCAAATACAGATTAAAATATAAACAAAAAGGTCTAATGCAGAGGTTTCCTTTCAAAAACACACCATCTTTCTAGACTTTGTAACTTCCCAGTTTTCTGAGGATAACTGACACGACAGGCATGTAATAGATGTTTGAGCTAAATAGTTATGGAAAATGCTCATTTAAATATTATATGCTAAGGGAGGGCCAAAGTAATTATATAAATTCATATTTCCTGGGGAGTTCACTCTAAGTATTTATCTTGAATTCAAGTAAAAGCAAATAAAATATGTGGTAATGTAATACGCAATTATATACTAACTGTACTATTATAATCCAAAGAAATAACTATTGTGCCTCTCCAAGCATAATATTGAATGCTAATCAAAACGTTTTCATCTTGTATTCTAAAAATCAAAATCTTCTTTCAACTGCATGAGTACCTTGAAAAGTAAAACATTAAAATATAGAAAATCGTATGTTATTAATGAACAAACTAAATCAGGTAAATTGAAGATATGAAATTCATCTTTGCAAGTACTCAGTCAATGACTTTTGCAAAATATGAACAGATTTGTAATTCAGACTCACTATTCATTCAAAATGGGGACAGCAATATTTTAGAAGATGGCAATTTGAAAACATTGTGTCATAGCTGGATAGACAAAAGTATACAAATAGTTGCCAAAAAAAACCAAGTCTATCACTGTCAAACAGTAGTTGATGCAATTTTTCACATACGAGAAGGATTTTCATTTTCCATCTCTTTCTATGCTTTTAGCTAGAGATAACATTGTACTAACGAATAGATTTAAGTTCACACGAGTAAACACAGAAAGACAAAGAAATAGCTGTTCTGCTGAACTGATGAGATTGTTACTGAAATATCCCACTAATTTCAGCACAGAAAGGCACTGGCTTCACAAGCTCTCAGATTTAAGCCACAACATCCTTTTCTGAGAAATCAAAGATATTTTGATATGATTTCAAGATGGTGACTCCAGAAAACTCATCCCTGTTACAAAGAAGTCAGAGGTGATGTGAACAGACAAAACATTTTTAAAGGTGGACCCACAGGTGTAGATGATGTTTGCTGAATGCCACAAAAAGGTAGAAATCTAGTTCAGACAGTTCAAGTAGCCAAAAATCTGTACAAAAGCTCAGGGATTTAACAATCACAATTAAGCCTCCTTTTATGGCCTTAACAAATCGTAATTTGTTACTGTAATTATAAAAAAATTAGTGCATCCTAGTATATCCCTGTACTTTGGTAAACATTAATCTTAAATCACTCTTTAGATTGGCTAGACCATTTTCATTTAATCAGCACGGAGTGCTGCTTTATAATCCACACCCACCTTGTCAATGACCACAGTTTCCTTTCTTGCAGGGAGTTCCAGAGTGCCAAATAACATGGATCTGCCATCTCCGTACACAGGTCTCCGTGAGAAAGTGGGAAGTTGCATTGCAACACAAGGCCAGGCGCAGACCTGGCCTTTGGAGAAGAGACAGTCTGAACTCGTACAGCAGAAGCAGAATATTGTGGGATCAGCAGTACAAGCTGTAGCCATGCAGCACCTCTTTGATATAGCAGGACAAGAGCCAACCATCTCTTAAAACACAGACAAAATAACCTGGACCCAACACTTCATCTGACCAGTCTCCCAACCTTCTCTTCAGCACGGTTCAGAACTGTATGTAGAACTTCAAACCACGGCTTTAAAAAACCCCAACAAAACTAGCAAGATGCATCAAACCTCTAAGAACTACTATGTATGTTCACTCTCAACATAGAGTTTGCTAGCAAGGACTGTCCCATGAGAAGAAAGGCTGCAGTTCTTCAACATTGAGAGTACAAAGTTTGAAGTGTTATGCCTCAACGTAAGACATAAAGCAGATCTGAAAAATCTTTCTGAGATAAGATAACATGCTGATCTTCTCTAAGATGCTCTAGCACTACAGGAATAATCTATCAAGATTGGTTGGATGGGTAATTTGAATTCACTTTTCACATTAATAATGCTTTTAAAAGCCCAAGAGAAAACATACACAGATGTGAAGGTTGAGAAGTGGACAGTGCTTCTGCTGAATTACAGAATTCTATTCAGGTAATACTACACTCCTTTCATACTTCCCAAGGCATCCAGAAAAAGCACAAAGAAAGTGATATTTGAAATGTATGTGAGTGGTAAAAAGGGAGCTCAAGTCATGCCAACAACACAGATACATAAGTAATAGTCCAAGCCACAAAGCAGATATAGAATTAATTAACATGTGAAAGAACAAGTCTTGATCCCATTAAAGAGAGCTGTCTAGGTGGCTACATGGGTTATGAAACTGGCACTAATGAAGATGAGACCACAGGGAGAAAAGATTTTTCCCTAGACCTAAATGAAGCTGTAAGGCAAAATGAATTTGAGAAAATTTCTCTTTCTTACTTCAAACCAACAGATGGAATAATCACATTAGGAGATTAGTTTTAAAAACGTATGCCTTTTATCCAAACAGCATTTAACATGCTCTTCTACTATTATCACCTGGCTTGTTTCAGTAAGATGATGGCCTGTACAATACATGCTTATGACATAAATAAAAGTGAAAGAGATTTAACCAAATGCCCTTAATTCAAACCAGAAAATTATTTTGGAGCACAGGACAGGAAAAAAATCACTGTTTCTAGGTTCAGATGTATTAATATCACTGTAGAATTTACTAATACTAAGGTAACTATCCAGGCAGTGTTGGAATCACTGGTTTTTAACTGCCTATTCTACAGAAAAAAAAGAATAATTGATTTGAAATATGTTGTAAAGTGTTTTCTAAGCAGTAACAGGGAAAATAAACTATAGCAGAAGAAAAGGTCACTTATTTCCCAGGGGAAAATCTAGAGGTCAATCTACAGCTTGTATGGGATACTGGGATGGTAAGAACTCCCTATGTATCTGGCACACGGAAAAATGAAGAGTCACTAACGTATCTTTGTGTGTCAGAGAAGTCTGGTAAGTCTCTTGTGCCCCCATTCTGGTAACTCACCATAGTCTCTGCAAACATACTTGGAAACTGAAACATCACTCCTGGAATGGGATCTTTTCTCTAGAGTAACAGTCTGTTGACGGCAACCACCGTCATGGTAAATTAAACAGATAGTTTGGATCTTTACATGGGAAAACAGCAAACCTCAGCACAACAGTAGAAAAAACCTATCTGTTAATAAAAAAGAAAAATTTTTAAAAAGCCATTTATTTAACAAGACCCAGGTCCCTCTAAGGGCAGAGTAATCCCTTTTTCGGACAAATGTGCCACTGTGTGAAAACTCTGAGCTGGCCCGCAACAGACAGAAGGAGCACTTAATCTTCACAGATATTCCATACCTAGTGTATTTTTGTTTTGGTTTATTTTTTATTATTATTATGATGATTACAGACTGCATAGTGTAGTGGAGACACAATGTATTTGTCCCTTGATAGGACAGACGTAATTCATGCAAAGGAATAGCTGAGGAGACTCATGTACAGCAGCAGTCTGGGCAAAACAAACACAGAGGGAGATGTGCATGTGTATGGACAAGGATGGAAAACGTACACAAGGACAGAAGCCCTCAGACAGGAATTTTTTTTCCCCTCCACTTCTGAGAGAAGAAGGAATCAATAAAAGAAGTCTCAAGTTCAAAACTACCAAATTTGACACCATCCTGAGTTAAGAAACAAAGACACAGTTGTGTGAGTATGAGAGCTGTCTTATCAATCAGCATTTTTGCAGACTTTCGAAAATAACGGGGTCTTTCCAAACTCTCAAAAAAATAGTTCCAGCTGGCAGATGTCCATGCACATAAAGGTATTCCTACTACTGGGGAGGGAAAAGGGTTAGCATGAGCTGTCAAAGACTTCAGTGCTTTGGGAAGGAGGGAAGTACATGCTCCAATAAGCCTTTTCTTTCCCCACAGAATTACAGAAGACGCCAAGGTTTCAGTAAGCCCCCACGTGGAAAAGGTAATTCAGCACCACCTGTCACAGCCCTGTGGGCACCCCTAGGCCCTTGCTGACGTGCCCAGTCTCAGCTGCTGTCTCCACCAGCCCACTCTGTGCCAGGAGCCCCAGGCCTCTGTTCCCAGACCTGGCTTGAGCTAAAGTATCATGACTGACTCCTGTCCTGCACTCATCTCCTCAGAGCTGTATTACGTGTACCCTTCTCCCCAGGCCTGTCTCCACCTCATATCCTTTTGCTCCTGACTGGAGCCCCTGGACAGACCCAGGCCCTGGGTGATCATTTCATCACCAGTCACATGGTGTGAATCTTAGGGATGTCCTGTGCAGGGCTAAGAGTTAGACTCGATGATCCTTGTGGGTCCCTTCCAACACAGCACACTCTATGATTCTGTAATTTCCCATGTCTGGGACTGCTGATGGGTCCTACTACCAGCCCCCAGTTTTGCCCACACTGCTCAGGCCCCATTGCACCAGGTGCACTGTTGGTGTGGACACTGCCTGTGCTGATGGCACCCTCAGGTCCCTTCTTGGCCTCCCTCACGGAGAAGCCCTGCTCATGCTGCTCCCAAACACTATTGCTCAACAGTATCAGACAAACATGTTTCAAAAGAGGAAGTCACTATTTTTAACGAAGTACTTTTTACTATTTGAAGAACACCTAGTCTGATCCAAACTCACCTCAGTGAACTCTCACCTCTTAATAAAGAGCACTGTACCAAAAACTAGTCTTTAAATTTTCCTCCAGTCTCTACACAGAGAAAACAACTCAGCTCCAATGTGGTGTTGATACTAAAAATTTACATAGCCAGACTACCAAGGCCAAGCTAGTAAAATTAAGAGTCAAATCACAGTGACTAATACATACTGTGTCTTGTTCTTCATTTATTACATTTTTGTATTTTCAGAAACTGCTGAGCACTGCTGCCTTTCTAAAGCTACACTTTCTTTTTCAAACCCAGAAGAGTAACCAAAAAAAGTCACCTACAATACACAGGTGGAGAGGCTAGGGAGGGGGAAGGGAAGAGAAAACCCAAGAATCTGCATTTCAGGAGAAGAAAGCAGGCAATAACATAGATTGAGATATTAATTAATTTAGGTGTCTTATACAACTGACTTGTTTGTTTGAGGCTTTAAGAATGCTTTGGTCTTACCAAGTAATATTTAACTTTATTCTCCATGAAATAGACAAATTTTTGTGGTTTCCAGTATTTGTTTTCAATATTGTCTTATGGTAGAAAACACATTTTATTGACCCGAGAACAGCAATAACTACTAAGCAACATAATTACTGTTTGTAAACTATCAGGTTCTAAAGAAAAGGTTTTCCAAGGGTAACTTCTTAGGAGGTGTTAACTGTCTGCAGTTTGATCAACTTGGGAAATAATAATTTTTTTTCAAAACCCAGTATGAAAATACATCTGTTCAAAATATATTTTTAAAAACTTTCAAATGGCTGCTACTCTCATCAGCCACCTAATGCCAAGTGCATATACCCTACAGTAGTACCCTTGTATTAACCTCTATAATTAGGCTAGTGATAATCTATTAGAGATAACAGTATTTCTAATTTTCCTATCTTTAATTCACTACTAGTCATAGCTCAATCAGCTTACAACCTTGAGAACATTTACATTATATATATATACACACATTATATATATATAGTATAACATTAGATTGTGATAAATATTAATGGAAAACAAAAATTTATACCATCTGAAAGTCAGACACAGTCAAATGTAAAAGAATGCTTTGCTCATTTTTAATAATGGAAAGGATTTTGATGGGCACAAACAAGACGTTGACAGAAAAGTCAATAAGGAAAAGAATTTAGAACACTTAAAATAACTGCACCAGAAAAGCTCATATCAAGACTTAAGAAACAATCATGCATGAAAATGCAGTTTAAAAAGGTATTATCCTTCAGCAATATGATAAAATGTCACCCATATGTTTGCCAGGAGTCAGAGGAAGAAAAAGTAACCACACTAAGCCTTGAACTGATATTCTGACCTAAATGGCACACTAGGTTTCATAGCAATTATGAAAGTCACATTACTAAAATATAATGAAGTAAGAGAGAAGATAGTAGCAAAACTCTTCTATTAAATGCTTATGTACATGCTAATCTAAACTCAGAACTAAGTGAGCTGAGATACACCACATATTTTTTCATTCTAGGCAGGAAGTTTACACCTACCTGGGATGTCCAGAGCAACACATTTTAAATTTTACCACCAGGGAAATTACTACGTAAGTTGGAGAAGATGGGAAAATCAGATGAGGACTTGTGTGGGATTTTTGTTGTTGTTTTGTTTCTTTTTTTTAAGTAATCACAAAATGGGAGAATACTAAGTGGCATTGATAAAAGGAAAGCATCAGGGGAAGGAAGATTAAAACAGAATTCCTCAAAGTAGGAATACAGAACAGAAAAATGCCTGTAGTCTTATGGGGAAATGCGCATCCAGAGTTGATTGATAGGAGAGAGTAGCTTGCTCAAATGAAGAATGAAATATGTACATGATAGCTTTTTATAAACATGTTACAGGGGCAAGACAGAAGTAACTATATCTAATTTAGCCATTATACATCTGGGCTGACAGTCATGTCAGACAGATCTTAATATTTACAGATCATAATGAGTCACTCAGAATATTCTGGAACTACCATCAACAGAAGACAGGGTGAAAAAAAACCCCCAAACTTTAAATGCTCTTTTCTTCTCGTAACCCAATAAACAAGCATTTATTTTCCAAAATGAATGTAATTTAAGACCTTTCACTATTTAAGAGGTCATCCTGCCTCCTTCTGTGTCTCTTAAGAGTAGTTCACTCCATCTGCAGAAAAAGATAAATGGAATTCCTCTGCAGTACTGAATGTTTTGTAAGTCTGGAAGATTCTTACCCTGTATTGATGGAAATTATTTCTATCAGTGGATTCTTCCTAATCTTTGGCAAATCCAGTCGTGCTCCCCCCAAACGTTTTCCATTATCCTTTTTCTGACCCAGCAGTCTCACAGAATGACCTTCAAATAAAGCAAAAAAATATAGTCAATGCAAAGAATAAGTTCCATCTCTTCTTCAGAAGTAGTGTTTATATTTCAAAGACTGAAAATGAGAATGAGATGTAATAATGTATTTCCACCAGCTGGAGAATTTAAAAAGAGATACTGACAGGTAAAAGAAGGCATCTTAAAATGAGCAAATTATTTCACCCAATTATCTTTTCACACTTGCATTTTCGGTTTTATATGATTGAAATTATCTAACCAGCTTCATCTTCAGATTCTCTAGCAAATAACAACACAACAATAATATTGAAATGAGTTCTACAGCAGGACTAAAATATTCTTCCCCAAAATTTCACTCAAACCTAAGGTAGGTAATAAACAACTAAATACTTCTTCAGCTTCTTATATGGAGAACCAACACATTTCAAAGCCACCTGACTGTGTAAGTCTGAGAGAAAGTGCTGTGAAACATATCCTCACATGCCCACGGCTAAGCTTACTAGCAGGATTTGCACATATTCCTCCCACACCACAGTGGCTGCAGGTCACAAAACTGCTTCACAACTACTCTCCTGAGGCCATTAATATTCAGAGAGTAAAATACAAATAATTTCACCAACTGCCTATAACAGTACATCAGTCATTTCACGACAAGTGCTATATTTAAAGAGCTCAAATGACAGGGTTCGCCGATACTCAGAAGCAAGAACTAACAATGAAGAATCAAAATAATTGTGTATGTTATTGCATAAGGTAGTCTAAAATGTGCCCAGGTTATAAATGTAAGACTAGTATCATTTACTCCACAAAGCCTAGAATAGGCAGATGAGAGACAACAAGCAAAAGCTAATGCTGGATACCTAAAAAGAGTTGGAAAGCAACAACTTGAAGTAGAGGAACAAGAGAAAGCATGTATCTGTTTAAGTTCTCTTTCATAGCAAACACTGCAGCTTCAATCTGCCAAATAGTTCAGAAAATAAAAAACTTACCCTAAAATAAGAGGGAGGTGAGAGGAATGCATGAAATTATGAAGTACAAGTTGAGCTACATTAAGCACAGAAAAGTCTATAACTAATTTACATCAATTAAAAGCCGTGTTACCCCCAAAGCTCCTAACTTATGTTACCAACAGCTATTTACAAAATTAATTTCTTCATCAGTCAAAGTTTTCTTCACTGCCTGTTTTGAGGAGTCAAGTTAATTTTTGAATAATGTGGCATTCATACTCTGAATTTATTTCTGTGATAAGGCAACAGCAGCCTGGAAAGAAACCAACTACTCCTAGTGTAATATCTTTCTCAAATTTTTTTTAAGATACATAAAAATTCTCAATCAAAAACGTGATCTAATGAATAAGTAAGCAGGACTGAACTCCTAGCATAAAGTTAAATACCAATAGGAGACATAATGGTTAATGCTTAATACTGATAGAAGACATCATAACATCAACAGGAAATAAAAGGTATTACTTCTGCCATTGCATTTGACAAAAATTTCATTACATCCTGTGGTGAATTTAGAAATATGGTGCTTGTGCTATAAATATTTGCTAAATTATTCACTTCTACCTTTTCATAAGAATAAAAGCAATATCCTTGCCGCGCAATACCATCAGTTATTTTCCAGTCTAATGCTTCACTGAGGTGCTGCAAGAATGACACCATTTTATTAACTTGTATAACAAAAGTGATTGCATTATGTAAAATATAAAAATTAAACTAGAAGCAGAGAACATTCCTTTTTGTATTTCTTTATACTGTGGATTACTCAGAATAAACCAGTTTATCCATTTTTAAAATATTCAACTGCATTACGATATTAAAGCTGTATTTGGATTTATGGCTGAAAATACAGTGAAGTGACTCACGGTAGTCTTAAAACAATCAGTCTTAACAACAACAAGTTATCTAAAATTTAAAATTCACACACTTAGAATTGGGGTCAAACCACCATTCTTAAGTTTAAAAAACAAAATGAAAACAACAAACCACAAAACCAACCTGCCCCCCACCCCAAGCAGCATCTCAGAGTGCAGAATCAGGGAGGCTTCATCTCCGTGGAACATGTACCCACACAATAAACAGCCATGTGCGTTACTGCTCTCTAACAGGAATTTAGCTCACACTCTCCCTTTCTCATATTGGGAAGATTCATCAAACAGGTAAGCCCAAAAAAGACCCAAAAAAAACCCCAGGGAGCATAAGACCGAGTCTCCCTTATCTTTATTCAGAGACTTTATTCAGGAGAGAAGCCCCAGCTCTGTGACGAGAGAAGCCCCAGCTCCGTGCCCATCTCCTAAGTGATCCACTGAATTCTGACCCCCACCCCAACCCTGTGCCTGAGCTGAGGAAATCTACGGCCTAGCAAGCAAATACGGCAGTTTATTCTCACATAAAATACATTTCCCATATTCCTACTGAATAACACTGACGTTCCAATTAATATGAGGCTTGCAAGACCTATGTGGTACTCAAGAGTAACAATATCTCTCTACTTTTCAGTCCAGACACCAGAGGTTAAAATAATGCAGCACTGGGAGATTACTTTTAGCTGAGAACTTAATGCTTCCAGAAAGCAAGCAGCACATGCTCAGACAACTACCGTGACTTGTGTTGCAGGCACACAATTATTTTTTTTAAGAAAAAAAATCCCCTCAGTTACAGTATTCATGACCTTAAATCCTTTTTCCCCTACTCCATACAAGGACTATTTTGTTTCATTTTAAGTAATCACTCAAACATCTGTTTACAGAATTGTTACTATTAATAAAACATAACTTGATAAACACTGAATCATACTTTTTCACATGCTGTACATCTTTTTTTCCTCATACTTATTTCAAGAAAACTTAAAAATAAATATTTTGCCATGTTCAATTAGGAAAAGACTAAGTAACTTCTTTTTTAAATTGTCTAACCAGCACTACTAAGCCCAGACCAACATCAAGTGTAACAGAAAATGGAGTAATTTTAAATCTCATTTGTGACCTCCTTTCAAAGCTTAGAATGGGACACAACACTGCAATTAAGCTTTACTTCTAATGCATTTTATCTGATTAAGTTACCTTCTCTCTGACTTTACAGGTTGGATAACCTCCCTAAGTTAAGCAGGTGTCCCAAACTTAAAAGGAGTCATTCTTTTTATGTTTGTTTTGTTTCTTTTCTTTTTTTTTTTTTTTTTTAGGTTTCGTACAACATTTTTGAAAGCTGAGTTAATCACAAGTCTGCTACCATAATGATGAGTGCTCCATCTCAGATATCAAACAAACACCACTCCTTTTTTGATGGCTCACTGGACGATGCAAGCTTTGAAACACAGCTTAATGACAAACAGATCTAGTTGGGTTTGACAGGAGAGCCTAAGCCATCCAGGCCTATTAACCTCTTCTGACAAAAAAATAACTTTTCTACTTCCACATGGCCTACCAGCAGATAAAATTCCACTAAGAAAAAGAATAAGAAAATAAAACAAACAAACAAAAACCACCTGAAAAGGTTAATTAGTGGTTTAGATCATGCTTCAGAGCTGTTTTTCACTAATTAGTAGATAATTAATACAGATTACAACGTAACAGTACTACTAACCAAGTACAGCAAGGACACTTGCTAAGCAGATTCACTCACAGCAAGTGTAAATGAAGTCAAGCTAGAAACAATTTAAAATGAATCACAGCTCTCCAGTTTTCAGAACTGTTTAAAATTAAACTCATCTTTACACAGAAGTCAGTAGACACAATTCACATTACTTGGCACTGTCTACAAGAAGGATGAGGCTGGAATGAATTAATCAGGATATTAAATCCTACTGTTTATCTCAAAAAGAGCATTTAAATGTATCTAGTTTGATAATTCAGTGTGCAAAATGAAAATATTTTCAAGGAATTTATTTTCACTTGTTAAAAGGGACACCAAAAAGTAGCACAGTTTTAATGGCACGTACATATACCTTTAATCATAAATGTATGTGCTTCAGGACTGATGGAGCATGCTCAATCTTGAAATACAAATATATTAAGGGAACAGGTAATGGAATTTCTTTGCCGTGAGACTATAGCATTAAAAGTCCTGTGAACCTCAGGCTACCATTTGATCCCTGTGACCTAGAACCACAGAAGCATATTAATGGTATAAGAGCAAACAGATTAAAATTGGACTAGTATTTTCCTAGTTCATTACAAGAGTAAGTGAGAGGGAAGTGGCATGGCTTAGTCAACTTTACCTGGTTATCAGCATTGTATCAGATATTAATAAATCTACTAAATTTTAAAAAATAGTTGGCTTCACTCTGCCCATAGGCTGGCACCCTTCAAAAACTGCTGGGAAATAATATCTGCTTGAAAGATGGAAGAGGGTACCCACTGAGGGTCCCTTCCCATCCGTGCACACCCTGTTGGAGCTACAGTGTCTCTGAAACACAACTCCCAGTCAGCACAGAGATTTCCTAGCTGTTAGCTTCCAAGTTCAGTGCAGACAACTCAAGTAGCTCAAAACCATGATTTTACATAAAATCCTCAAAGATGCAGGAACCCCAGCCTTGGCAGCAACAATTTCTATTGTTTTCTGCTTGTTCTGTTACCCATTCTTTCCCTTTCCCAGTTGCATCATTATGCTTGGAGGTTATTCACCATTTCCTGAAAGACATTTTTTTCCTCACAACACAGCTGCCAATGCACTGTTCTGTACTTCTCAGATGTCTCTCACCAACCTGTCTGATCTTCTCCAGCATCTTCAGGGAAAAGGATTAAGCACTATTTCATGTACTCTTGCACACATTTCCTTCCACCATTATTTGGTTCTTAATGAATAGTTTCCTTTCCTCAAGGCAAGCACTGGAAAAAATAGCACATAGGAGCAGTGTAGCTAAGGAAAGGAAGGTAAAGTCACATGAAGGGAAAACAAAGTAATAAATTTCTTCAAAGAAAAACAAAAGTAAGAAGTGTAAAGAAGAACCAAAAGCAGTGATAAAAACTGAAAGAAGCATCAAGCAAGGGCAGACTGTAAGCTCCTCTCCCATCTTTTCTCCCTGCCCTGCAGCACAAACATGCTGTCCCACAGCAGACATGACTGATTTCAAAGGAATTCCCAAGCTCCCCAGAGCAATCACATGCTGTCAGACACACACAAGTGCAAAAACAAGGACACTAATTGGTTTAGGATTTCACTGTGTGGATGCTCCCACCCAAACCAACCCCAGCTGGCTAGCAGCACACTGGCATCCCTGAATGTTATCAGTGGGATTTCCTGTCTCAAGTAAATACAGGGAGCAAAGAAAAGCCAAACCTAACTGAAAGGTATATGCCCTGCTCCTGGCCAAGAAACTAATATAAATCATTCCTCTTCTAGATCAGCAAAGATGTGAATATTCTGTAACAGTCAAACTCCTTCAACTGGTATGGCAGGAACTGGGTCCCTTACAAGACAGGGAATAATTCAGACTAATGCTGTCAGAGTTACTAATCTTTCCATGTATGTCACTGTACCATGCCTTGGGCCAGGCAACCAGTCCTGTCAGGATGCTGACAGCAGGTGGTATGTTTGATCCAGTCTCTGCAATTCAAAACTGTTTCATAAAAAGCCTGCCTACCAACCCAAAAAGCTTCACAGAAATGAGCAGGTATTACTAAGCATACAGCACGTACATGACTAGCGTGAAATACAGACAACTACTAAGTGTTGCACTTGGAATTAGCATCCGACAGTAACACTGCTTCGGAAGACTCCAGAATGTTGAGTGTCACACTGGTGAAGACAGAAGCTATTTAAAATTCATTTTACGTAATTTCAAAAACAAGATATTCAGAAGACAAGGTCTGCAGGTAGTCCACTCTGCTAAAATTCATACACCACTTTCTCTCCATTAAACATGCAATAACTCTTTATTCTTGGTATGTGTCCAGCGTATGATTCAATCATATCTGTAAGTGCTAAAACCATACAGTACAACAGAGTACAGAAATACATTCTGTATTAGAGAAAGTAATACAGAAGAAGAGATAACTATTAACAAGGAATTACTGTCCATGTTAAAATTTCACCAAGTTAAATTAAGAATATAAGTATCCAAGAACATTTTTGACATATCCACAGTACTTTCCTCTCTCACAGCAAAAGCACTTGAAATGCCCTGTTAAGGCACTATTTCTTTTTTCAGGATTCAATAGCTTCACCCTACTTATTTTGAGATCATGCAACGTTATTGTCTTTCTGAAAGAGTGACTGAACATTAAATCTCCTGTGAACTCAAAATGCCAGCTACAATTCCACAGCTCAGAAGGACAATACTAAGAATTGACTACAGGAAGAGTTCCCCTGACCCTCTGTCCTCACCTCTCTGTGAAGAAATGCATTTGATTAGGATCAAAGATTCTCCTCAAAACCTCAGGAGATCCTGGAGAGAAACTTCCAAGGGAAAAGATTTTGAATCAGATAAAACATGCTTCATTCTGAGGAAGGGAAATGTTTAAAAGAGAATTGTCAGAGCCAGCTGCAGCAGCACAAGTAACTTGGCTAATGTTTTGGGGTGTGCAGGCTGAACAGAACAAATTTAGCCTCAGAGTGAAACACTGAGCTGAACTTATCACTGTATGCAAAAGCAAGCTTTTACTAAATTCCACTAGTTTGAACAAGGTACTCTTTACATTTACCAGCCATGAGGATTCTCTGACAGCTCTAAATCCAGCTGAGTCTAACCAATGTGAATAGGATAGAAAAACAGGGAGGCTGTAAGATGGTCATTCATTCAAAGTGTGGAAAAGAGCACATACGAGTCTAGAAGAAAAGGTGTCTTTTCCATGCACATCACAGGCTCACTTAACAATGAGGAATCACAATTTTGCTACTGAGATTTTCAATCTGTTTCTCCCCAATTGCTTGTTTTCTTCTTCTGTGGCACTAGTTATCTCCTATTCAGTTTCTGTGAACTACTTACAAAATAAAGTCACAACAATGACAGTCATAACAGGATAGTGAGTTCTATCAGTTTTATAAATAAATGAAATAACTACACTGCGAAAAATAATTACAAAACCTACCCAAAGTCCTGGATCATCTCACACACCTAATAGTCACTGCATGCCCAAAAGCATTTGAACAGGCACAGCAAAAACAACAAAGTGTTGTAAGAACAGAAACCAATTGATGGTAACAGCAATTTCTTGTCCTAGTAGGTAAGATTTTAATGTTGAGCGACATGATTACTGATGACATGATTAAAATCTGTCTTTGCAGAAGCAGTTTCTCCACAATTATTGTATATTCCTCATCATGCTCTATATTTTTATTTAAATTACAATCTACAAAGCTAAACTCTCAGAATTGATACTGGTACAGAAAATGGTATTACTATTTTGAACTCTTCACTACCTCACACTTTTAGTAAGCAGTCAGAAAGGGGTAATCAAAATGCAACCTGGTGCTCTTGCTAAAGCAACCAGCTGCATGAAAAAATCCTAATTTAAAACGCATACAGTGGGACACCTTCCAGCCAGGTCCTCCAAAAGCCAATGCTTGTTGTCAAAGTAGGTGTTAAATAACAGAAAAAAAAATGCTACTGGTTTGAGTAATGACACTCTTTCTACACATAACACCCTTTTCTTAGCTGACAACAAAAAAATGTATAATTTCATTTAAACAGGAGTAACTCCAAAATTTCCAGTCCAGGGGACACAAAACAGGGGCCAGGGGTGACACATACCACATTATGCCATTAATCTCAGTGATTGATATGTACAAATGGGTGATGGATGAATCTTTCATCACAGTCAAGTTACTGCCACACTGTAGCTCTGTATGCTGCCTACTGAAAAAGTGATTTCAACCCCTCCCAACTTCCTAAGGTCTGTCAAACACAGCCCCTGGCACAAGTTCACAGAACCACAGAATGTTAAGGGGTTAGATGGGACCTTAAAAATCACCTAGTCCCAACAGCCCCACCACAGGCAGAAGCACCTCCCACTAGACCAGGTTGCTCAAGGCCTTATCCAACCTGCATTGAACACAATTTTTCCAGTTAGTACCTTTACTTTTCCACAATCTCACTTTGCAAGGCAATTCTACCTCCTAGAAATAGCATTACTGACATGGCATTGCTCACAGGGTGTGTGGAGGGGACTGCAGGGGTCTCTGTGAGGAAAGGTTGAGGCTGCTAAGCACCAGACACATCTGACTCCAGCTGGCTCCAAGAGCCCCACCACAGGGCACAGTCGAGCTCCACACCTGTTAGAGGTGTAAGAAAGGAAAAAACACTGCCTAGCAGGAAGGAAAAAAGTGTGAGGGAAGGCCCTGTGAGCACCAGGGTGAGAGGAGGAGACGGAAGCGCTCCAGGCACCCCATCAGATTCCTCTGCAGCCAATAGAGAAGACCACCGTGAAGCAGGTAATTCCCCTATAGCCTGTGGAAGAGCGTGGGAGCAGGAACCTGGAGCAGGGGTTCCAGCAGTAAATGCACATAACCTGTGGGAGACCCACACCAGAGCAGTCTATTCCTGACTGACTGCACCCTGTGCAGACGCCCCACACCGGAGCAGTCCTTGGATGCCCACAGCCCACGAGAATGCCTCAGGCTGGATATGGGGAACAGTGTGGGGAAGCAGAAGCAGCAGAGAGGAGCTGTACTGGACTGATCACAGCCCCCACGTCTCGTCCCTCTGCGCCACTCTAGGGGAGGAGATGGAGGAGTCTGGAATGAGAGAGTGAAGTTGAGCCTGGGAAGAAGAGGGGTGGGGGAAGGTAGCTCTAGTTTCCTTTTGGTTTCTCACCACTCTATTTTTAATTGGCAATAAATTAAATTAATTTCCCCCAAGTCAAGTCTGTTTTCCCCGTGATGATAACTGGTAAGTGATCTTCCTGTCCTTATCATGACCCAAGAATTATTCCATCTTATTTTCTCTCCTGCCCTGTTGAGGAGGGGGAGCAACAGAACAGCTGGGTGGGGGTCTGGCAGCCAGATAAGGTCAATCCACTACACAGTGAAATAAATAAAACAACCCACCCAAAACTGCCCCCCCCCCAACTTCTAAGTCCTTTCAAAGGAGACAGATGCAGAAACAGGGACTTGAGGCCACTACCCTCCCTCTGACCCTCCTTAAGCTGCACTTCGGCATAAACAGTTTCCTGACTGGGAGCCAAATGATACTCTTCCTCAAATAGGAACTCCTGACTCCTCCAATTTTTTTTCTTCATTTGGCCTGTCATCAGCTTCTTAAGTCAAGGCTACTCTTCCCACAATCACAGAAATTTAAAAGAGATGATTTTATCTGCTGTTATTAGCAGATTATAGTGAAATCAAACAGCACATACCAATACTATTTAATATGCTGTCATTCATATTACATACATATATACACACACAAAGGTAGACAATCCAGTTTAAATTCCACACTTTAGCCTATAAATAATATAGGCACCATTTAACTTGTTTTCACACAGATGAACACTGCAACTATCAGCAATCCATAATTACTAACCACATGAGGACAACTAAATAGTTTAGCAAATACTGATTAATATTTAAACTGGGAATGGATGGGTAACTTCACCAGACAGGTCAACGTGACTGAAATCAAGGAAGGTTATGTTAAGTATAAAAGGCGCAACCCTGAAATAATTTCCTTCGGTTGTTTTTTGTAATCAGGTCTAATGACCCATTGTAAAACTGTGTTTCGTGAAAGTATTAGACAGACACAATATGGACTAAACTCAATTCAATCTGTGTCCCTCATCTCCCTAAGGCCTAAGCTAAAAGCAGACTGTACACAAATACTCTGGTTCCACGTCTCCCACCACTACAAACCTTTAATAACATGGGATTTGAAAGCATGTCTAGAAAGGAAGGGGGAAAGACCTAAATCTCTGAAGACCTAATTTCAAAGCCAGGAAAAGAGGAATTTCTGCATCAAGCAGTTAACATTTCTCCTTTAAAATACAGAACAACTGTATTATCTTGCCTACTATAAACTGTTTATAGCCAAGATTGTATACACACACTGGTTTTATTTAAAGCCAACTTTTAGAGTGGTTCATAAAATGCCATGAGCAGTCACCATAAAGACATTCTGCAGTTTCCACCAAAGACAAATTTTCACCTTATTAGAACATATTATAGAGATTGATTATTCCAAACAACATTTTTATTCTGTACAGAAATTTTACTAAGTGATGGAACATACATCAAATATAACCCTGTTTTCTTCTAGCTCACAGACACCGCAACTCCTTAGCAATACTTTCCTAACATACTATGTCATCATAACACATTACTGGAAAACTAAGCACATGAGTGGGAATGGGTGCCCTACTGTTGTAAAAATTGCTGTAATCCAGTCTTAAAATCTGGGTAATGTGCAGATGAAGCAAGGTTTACTAAACTGTTAAATCAGAACCTTGCACAACAAAATCATTCTGTTTATTAAGAAGACTGACACACACTGACTACACAATTGTGGCTGTCACTTTGAAAAACCCAATTCTGAGGCAGAGAATGAATTATTTTGCTTAGCTACTCACAGGCACTATAGAGGTTTCAGATTATAAATTAACATATCATATGAAAAGTACAAGAAGATGCCTCTAGTTAAAATATATCTTGGGACACAATATAAATATTACTTAGACATGACCTGCATACAAATACTGCACTATTAAAGATCACTTCTGGAAGTGACAATTTACCTGTTAATTTACCTGTTAATTAGGAAATTTCAAAGATTCAATTTAACACTTGTGATAAAAGTTAGGATGACATAAAGACCAGAAATTAGAGTTTCTTAAAAAGTCTCTTAAAAAGTCTCTCACTCTTTTGGCTGTTAGTGCAATAACAAACACAGACATCCTTCTCTTCTATTTTCTGATGAAGAAGGATAACAAGCTGAAGTCATAAAACGTGTTTATCAGAGTTATCCTGAAGGGGAGTTGGGAACTAACAATTACACTGTCTTCACACAGATGCGGCAAAGACCACCACAAAGATCTATTTCTTGAAACACCACCACTTGACCCAGCAGAATGACATTGTTCTAAAGAGGTTTTCCTGACAATGCCCTTAAGATTGAGAAATAAAGCTAGAAGAAAACCATTCATATTTCATACAAAGAGTTCTAAATAATTCCAAGGAATCCATTTTCTTTAGGAGTACAGTAAGCTTTCAACCAAATCCAACAGGGGAGCCATTTTCATGAAAAGTAAAAAGATGACTATTAGAAAAAAGAAAAAAAAAAAAAGGTAAGGAAAAAAATTCTTTCTACAAAGCTTCCCTTTTTGTAAACTGTGTACTATAAAATTCAAGCATCCAAGAAAAAACTAAGGTGCTCCTTAAGAAATGTGAACCCAGGGAAGGCTAGACTTTTATACTTAAAACTGGAAACAGGGTAACCATCTTGGAATCTGGACAGAAAATACAGACAACTCAGTTAGGCTGACCAATCTAGAGAGACAGCTGTCCTGCAGAGCGCAGACACTATGAAGTTCACACTTATACAATTTAAATGTCCAGTCAAACATTTTTTAAACTTTCAATATATAATATTTTTTAACTATTCAATATATAATATTTTTTAAGCTTTCAATATATACATAGCCACAATACAAGAGTATACCACCCAGGCAAACTTCAGATTTTCTTTTTTAAAAATAGGTGACAAAAATTGTGTCATTTAACTATGACAGACACCCAACTTAAAACTCACTGATGTAAGCTGGCTCTAAATTCTGAATTTGTCCCACATCACCACCACCTCTTGAACACATCAGCAGCTTCAGAAGCTGTTACTAATAATGTAGACTCATGAAAACAGAGAGTTACATTTTATTTGGTTTTACTTTAATCTTCCATTATGTATCTATTTTATATAATAAAATATTCTTAATCAACAGTCCTATTATCTACAGTATTTTACTTCACTTGGATAATGAAAGTTCACAGATAGACTCTTTTCATAAAACAGTGAAAAAGAGCTTCACTTTCTTCTCAGTAGATAATTCCCAAATACATAAATTAATGCAGCTTCTTTAAATAAATTTAAATTAAAGAAATATAAGTAACAACCCTTTTTTTTTATGTTTGGCTTTTACAAAAGTAAGCCATTATATGCTATGACCTCTGTCAATTTGATGACTCTTTTTCCAATTGTAATTTTATTGTCATCAATGGGCTACAGATGGAAGGGACCTCTGGAGACCATCTTGTCTAGCCCTCTCATTCAAGGAAAATCACCGAGAGCCAGTCCCCCAGGGCCTTGTCCATACAGTTTTTCAATACACTCAGGGATGGAGTCTCTACTACCTCCCTCGGTAACCTGAGCCAGTGCTTGGTCATCCTCACATTCAAAACGCACTTCCTGGTGTTCAGAGGGAACCTCCGTGCTTTTTTGTGCCTGTTGCCTCTGGTCCTGTCTGTGGACATTGCTGAAGAGAGTCTGTCTCAGTCCTCTTTGCACCCTCTCTTCAGGTATTTATATACATTGATGTGATCCCCCCTCGAGCCTTCTCAGGCTCTCCGAGGAGGAGAAAAGCTCCAATCTCAGTCTCTTAACCATCTCTGTTGGACTCTCTCCAGTATGTCAATGTGTCTCTCACACTGGGGAGACATTTTTTCTTCATTTTTTTCCAACAGAACTTCAGAAATCCTGTGTTCCCTTACCTTTGGGGAAATCCCTGATGGAACTTGTACTATGCATGGAATTCAGCAGCCCACTTTCTCCTTCTAATTCAAATCACTTCTAGTAAGCTAGAAAGGAACAAAAATCTTTCCAAAAATTCACAGTTTTCAAAGTTTAAAAGTTCCTCAACATGCCTACGAACATTATTTTCCAGAATTATATCAATGTTTAAAATGCAATCTAAAAATCCATTCAGTGAAAATCATTATTTTAACATCTGCTACTAGATTATTTGTACTCTTTCTAGTCATAAAATATTCAGTCATTATAACCTGAATAATTATGTTATCGAAAAAGCAGTAATATCTGGAGTCAGTATAAATATTACAAAGCCCAATTTTGTAAAGGAAGGGCATGCTGACCCAGGTTATCATCCTACTCCCTTAAGAATAAATAAAATTCAGGAAAAAACAGATAGGGATCTGAAATACTGTGCTGTTGTAAAAATCATGAAGCATCCTCATTTCCAACAAATTTTCATCAACACCGTGATGTTTCTGGGAAAACAGTTTAGCTTATTAAATAATAAATACAAATGTGCTGAATGTATTTGTTCTTTGTTTGCATGGTATGGTGGGTTGTACCCTCAAAAATAGATGCCATAGGTTAAAGACGAACTGGGACATGTTTTGGTTGGGAGTATGTGAAAGTACAGGTTTCACTTCTGAAAGCATTCAAAGCAACATGAAATAGTAAGGCCCTCAAACCACAAGCTCTACCACACTACATACTTCCTTGATGGGAGCTTTTTTTTTCCTTTCAAAATTGTGAACTGCTTTAAATCTTCAAGCTGTAGTTCAAAAAAATCATACTCCAGCACTAAAGTTACAGACAATGTGTTGTGGACTAGGCACTTGTTTATATTGAAAGTACAGCAAATTAAACTAAACCTTATAATTTAAAGCTTCATGGAACAGTAATTTTTATGGCCTGATAAGTAATGGAGACAAACTTAGGTAACCCAGAAAGATCCAGACAAATATATTTATTTAACAGCAAATGTTTACTGGACAGGCTGCAGAAACAATACTGTGTTTTTCCCTCCTTCACTGCAAAGTACCAAGTGTACACACACATGAACAAAGCCAGAGAGAACAAGAAATACAGTTACAAAAGAACGTTAAACCAAAAGATAATTAATCTGTCCTGCTGACAAAAGCTCAGGGAATTAAGCCAAGACATGGGAGAAGAAGAACATACCAGAGATCTAAACAAAAGAAAGGAGAGGTATAACAGTGAATTAAGATAGTGCAGGAGCCCTATACAATACTCTACACCAACCTACACTGATGCAACTTAAAATTTCTTGAAGTCTCCTCTTGATGATTTACCTATGAATCCAAGAGCTCACAGAGCTCCTGACAGAAAACCTCTGAAATTATTACTTACACAAAGAATACACAACAAAGTATAGCACTGCCCAAACATTTAACTAGAGCAGAGAGGAAGCATAGGGTTGAAAACGAACATACCAGCAGCACTTCTGCTAATGCTTACATTTTTCAGAGTAGCTGCAATTAGTTCAAGTGTGATGCTTACCTTTAATAGTTTCCTCCACAACTTCTACTACACGATCTATCTGCTGAACCTAAAAAAAGTCAGAAGGTAAATACCTAAGTAGTCAACAACTGGACATACTTTATATAAACTGTTCTTTCAAGAGTGTGTTCTTCTGGATTAAGAAGGAATAGAGTTTTGGGCAGTGTTTTCAGCCAGGATCTTTTTCTGTGCATCTTGGTCAAAAGGTAACTTTAAAACTCACCGCCTGATTTAAACCAAATTTTGTCCTCAAAAATAGCAAGCTCCTCTAAGTTTGGCAAAAATCACCAAACAGCTAGAAAAGAGGGACCTTAGAAAAGAGTTCAGGCCTTACCTGCTGTTCATGGTGTGTGACAGGCAATGGTCACCCAGGTACTCAGCACCCAGGTGGCTCAAACAGCACCTAAGTGCTCCCTCACCCCAGTCTCCACAGCAAAATAGTATATAGTTGAGTACATAGCAAAAAGCTGAGGATATTGGCAGGGGAGAAAATTAAGGAGATACTGCAGAGGAAGAATATTGGAACATAGGAAGAAAGTAAAAAAACTGTTGTAAGGTTTAAGGGAACAAGACATTCTCCTGAACTTAATGCAGGCTGTGTTTAGAAATGGAAAGAAATGCCCTCATGCTTTTCACAAGACTGAATAATATTTAATGACCATTACATACTATTTGCAACAAGACAACAAATATATGTTTTAGTGTTACACTTGCCAAAATTCACCCATAATGAGATACATAGTTCAATTATTTCTTATTAGATACATGAGTCTTTATTTAATGTCAATGGCCAGTACACTGTAGAGATTTTGGCATAAAAAGTAGAAGGAATCAACATTAACACTGCAAAAATTAAACACTCAGAGACACCTGAAGTTGAGATTCTTCCTAGAATTTTCATCCAAACCACCTATTCGTGTAATGTCTCCTATAGATATTTATATACAATGCAAGAAAGCCTACCTGCTACATTTAAATTAGTTTATAATTTTTCCACAATATTCCTTTTTAAACACTGTTTCTTCTCAGCTGTACATAATATGAACTACATTTAGTATGATTTTTGCAGTGTTCTCCTTGGAGTTTCTTTTGCTGCTTGTTTCCAAAACAAGCAGAAAAGCACAAGTCACAGAGATTTCAAGAACAAAACCTAGTCTGCAACAAGGAGCCTGGAACTGGGATCCCTTGTATCAAAGCCATCAAATCTCTGTGCCATAAACCACCAAGTTTGTCATTTCCTGTAAATACATGACTGCACAAACTTCTCCACTCCACGTTCATTTTTCCAATCTGTCTTGTAGAAGTTAAAAAAAAAAAGCTCATCTATAGTTGGAGTCTGATCTTAAGTTCCCAACTGAAGTCAGTGGGAACCAGCTCCTTTCCTTGTCTGGGTGTTGGATCAAGTCCATGTATTTTTCTTTTTTTAAAAAAACCCCTTTTAAATATAACCTTTTTAAAACAGAAATGTCCACCATTTCAGATTTTTTAATACAGTACATTAGTTATGAATTATAGAAATTAAGTTACACTCTAATATTGCATTTTAATAATTTTATTTTAAAATAAATGTATTTAAATAATTATAGACATTGACATATCTAGCAATCAACTTGTAAAGAAAGCACACACAAGCAGTTGTGTGGGACACATGCATATTTACATACATGTATCCATTTTAGATATAAAAATTATGACCCAAGACACTTAACATACATACTTTCTACTTGATGTTTAAAAAATAAACAGAAAAATACCACTTGAAAACAGAAGCGTACACATTTACAACTACAATACAGAAAGCAAACAAAGTTTGTGCTAAATACATTGCCTAAAATATTACTGCTTTATGTCTCAATACTAGACTGTTTAAGCTCATAATCATTTTAATAATTTAAAATATGAGAAATCTGGTTGGTTCATAACCTGAGCCACCTATTACTTTCTGCGTTGTACATCTGGATAATTTTTGCATTGCTCCAAACTCCCTGTTAAATAAAGATAGAAAAAACCCACCAACCATTATATTGCATTTTCATTTTATTGGATAAATTAAATTATTCTTAGTATGTCTGTCAAGAAGATGGCTCATCTAAGTAATTAAAATTGTAGGTCTGAGAGATAATGAGATCTGTGCCTAGAAATGGATGTTTGTTCAGCCTTACATGTTATTTCCCCCATTAAGTATTTTTCATTTGAAATTATTGAAAATTGTTTGGCTAAATCCCCAAGTGCTCAAGAAGAAAATGTGGAATGTTTCCAGTCTGCATTTATGAAGATAAAATTATCTTAGAAAATCTCAGGTGAATCTGAAGTGAGAAGATGGTAGGGTTTAGAAGATTCTTACTGGAAAAAAAAGGGGGGGAAAGGAAAAAGAACAAAAATCACAAAGCCATGGTAATGACATTTTCTTGGGTATCCAAAGGTCTGTTCGATTCTTTACCTTATATCTCACTGACCTTATGGATAATTCTGTTCTGGAGTGGTAGCAAAGGCAGCTGTAAACCTCCTGAGCAGAGCACCAATAATGTTTCTATCAGGCATCAGAAGTCCATGAAGCACAGAGACTTAAAATGTTCTTGGTGGTGTATGAAGGGAAGTGACACCATTCCTCAACATTTCTTTGCAGAGTGTCTCAATAAATCAACCCACCAGGACTGACAGTGGGTCACCACTGCTACGCATGGTTAGTGCTCCGCATTTGGCTCCACAGACCTTGTGGGATCTTGTTTCTAGCATGGGCAAGGACATTTTAGACTTAATGTCCAGTACGAGTGGTGCTCCATTAGGGCTTGAACAGAACAAGAGCTACAGACAGACTGGAGTAGGCAGCTGAGATCGATATGGGCCAAGAGCACAGGCAAGGCCCATGGGCACATTGAAGAGTAGCCAAAGCAGGAAACTGCCAGGTGAAAAAGAGTTGCATCAAAGCATGAAGCCTGAGTTGAAAGAAAGACCAGGAAAAATAGTTGACTCTTCCTGGTAGGATCAAAGCTAGGCATAAGTATAGCTCAGCAATCATATGTACCTGTAATAACCCAGCACTGCCAAGCCCATCACTAAACCATGCCCCTAGGCACCACATCTACATGACTTTGAAATACGTCCAGGCATGATGACACTTCACTGGGCAGCCTGGTCCAATGCATGATTACCTTTTCCATGAAGAAATTTTTCCTAAGATCCAATATGAACACCCTAGTAGTGAGCATACATATATATATGTAACTATTTGAAGTAAAACAATCTTTTTTTGTCATCTGGAAAAAACCTACACATTGATTCTCACTGACGTAGTTAAGAGACAAAATGGTCACTACATAGATAAAAATAATCTATTTTAGTAATTAAAACACGCTATTTATAATCCTAAAGATTTTAACTCCACTTCAACAACTCAGTTTCACCTCACCTTGTTTAGCCAGCTCTTTCAAAATCTGGATGTTAGAAGACTACTCAGCCTATCCCCTCTCTAAAGCCAGTAAAAGGGAAATACATGGCTTCAAAAGACACTTCAGGTCGTCTAAAAATGTAAGTTATTTTAGAGATAATTATCTTCATTGACCATAAAGAGAGCCGAGCAAAACAAACTCTCAAATTACAGCACTTAGGCAACATAAATCTAGGGCTTAATACGTAACTTCAAAAGACATGTGACTAGTCACCCTGGCTTCAGAGGGATAACATCTGTGTTTAAAACCTCTGCTGACAATACTGACCATAGTAATGGGCAACACTCTGACTTACGTAGGAATTCTGAGAGCAGGATCTACACAAACTTTAAAGGGAAGGAGACTATCCCAGAGAAGCACATAAACAACTGACTTTCATTGCTAAACACTGACACAGCTTCTTCTAATTCTTCATTCCTACACCTTTTGATTCATAGGATAGTACATAACTGCTGTAGAAATGAACAGTTTCTATTTGCCTGTCCAATTTTCAGTTTAAAAGCCAGTGCTTAAGTGACACTCTTTTCCAACTTTCCAGGTTCAGGTGTCCTATCTGATTATCAACATGGGAATTCAAAAGCCAAAGCTGACCAGCTGAGAGGTACCGACTGAGCTTGAAATTTGTATGAAATCATTCTTAACTGTAAGTTACAGAAGAACAGTGTGCACCTGTTCCCAGGCTTTCAGCATACTTTCCAAGAAGTTCTGCTAATTCAAATCATTCAAAATAAAATTCCATCAAATTTGTATTTCAAGAAGTGTATGTTGCATATTTACATTTACGCAAGGCTCTAGTTTAAGGGCAGCAATCAGACTTGCAATCTTGAATGCAGTCTGACCTTATAAATATTGCAAGTATCATTATCTCTGTTTGGCAAACATCACTAAAATTTGTATGAACTGAACCACAGAAACACCATTCAACATATCTTCCTCATTTATGAACCCAAAGCAGTAGGGATGTACAGACAACTGGCATCTTGGTAAGGTTACACTGATTTTCTTTCACAATGGCACTGCTAAAGCTCTGCTCACTGGAGTGTTTTACAAATGGAGAAACAAGGTATATTAAATTTAGAAGTGTATACTGATTACAGATGTACAACTTGAGAAACAGTGACTGTTTTCTGTAATGCACTTAGAATTTTTCATACTGAACCATCTATTTTATAGCACTTCTACTAGTGTTATGTTGCTACCGTATATCCTAGTGTTATGCTGCTACCGGGCATGTTCAGCACTCCCACTAATCACATTCCAGAGTTTCAAACAGGATATGAAAAGAAAATTACCTAAACCTTGCCTTATAGAGTAAAACAGCCAGGGGAAAGGGTTAGTTAGAGGTCAGGAGAATGCAAGGAGCCTGGAAGCTGTGACTTCAGGCTCAATTTGGCCAAAGAGCCTGAGGTAACCCTACCACGTACAGGACCTGCATCTTCTGAGTCAGAGAGTAGCAGCAAAGCAGGGCTTACAGACTTGGCAACACTGGATTGTTTTTGTGGTTTTGTGCAGGTGGAAGAACGGCTTGAAATCCTTCCCTTGGGTGATGGGTGTATGACAGAAGATGATAGCTCTTTGATGCTAGATGTTAACCAGGGAAAGATGGGGAAGGAAGGAGAACTGGAGTTGATGTTCTCATTTAGGATTCACTCACCCGTGGAGATACTGTATGCCTTTAATGGAATACATATATGCATTAGGTCCCATGCTTTCAGAATGTACAGCACGTTTGATGACTTCAAAGTACAGATACATGGGGCTTGTGAAGCATCTTAAGACATATGAACCCCCAGCGACCTGGTCAGGGCTTTCAACACACAGCATCATTTGGACATCAAGTACCTCAAAACTCCAGACAAATGTCAATGAAATAAAGTATCTTATCCCATTCCAATGGCTTAACTATCACTGGCAACAAGGGGTTTTTGCGTGTCCTTGTACGCAACTCAGGAAGTGAGGAAACATTAGAACTACCTACATCCATTCACTAGTCCCAGAACATAACCTGTCAGCTATACCTTTCATTTCCCCTTGTCCCTCCTTTTCCTTCCCCTATAATCCCTTCCAAAAAAATCAGCACAAAGTCACATATTGTACTTTTTGGCAACTTATAATGAAAAGGGACAACTTTTCATACAAGAAAAGGGGGGGACAACTCTACATACAAGAGTTGATTTCTCTTTGTACACTGTATGCGCACTTGAGCTTGAAGTGGGTACACTACAAACACAAAGGAGTAAGCTTTGGAAACCACCTGAGGGTAAATGGCTGTGAACCTCTGTAATGCATCATTATGTGTTTCATGTACTTTTCACCCTTGGCAGGTTGATTACTAGCTAGAATTTTCCCATTCCAGAAAAGAGCTCCTTCACCTTGCCATGTTATGGTTTGCCTCATACACAGCCTATGGCAACGCCCCAACCCACATCATCTTTAGAAAGTGGCAATTACTTTAAAGAAACGCAAAAGCACAGTAACATTACAAATGATAACAAGGATATGAAGCTGCACTTCCCTTCCTTCTGCCCAAATCACGCAATCAATTAAGAACACTGGAAGTTCAGTCCTGTATTTCTTAAGTGCAGACCAAAACAAGCCCTGATTTACTAGAATTTCTCTGGTAGTTACATCGCAAATTCCTCCTCCATCATAACAAGAGGAGCAGAAGAGCCCTTTGACACACACTGTCTTCTGAAAGCCATCTCGAGGGAGTTATAATTGCTGGTAAATAACCACGTTCTCAGACAACATTGTTCTTTAAAATAAATTTTGAAAAAGAGAAAAAAAAAGGGGGGGGGGAAAGGCAGAACTTACATAAGCACAAATAAATCAACTATGTCTCTCAGCTAAGTTGAAGATGAAAACCTGGTATTACAGAAAGATTTCCAAAACTTTACTCTTAATGTTTAAAATTTTAAAGTAGAATCAATATCCTACTGCCAACAGAACATTTTATATTTCTCAGCTCTGCCAAAACTGCCTTTCAAAAATATTTTGCAATAGTAAGATAACAAAGTCTTACCCTTTTAATACACTCACCCTCTCACACACATTCTTTGTAAAATAGAAAGAAAATCTTAAATATACAAACTGAAAACATGGACAATATATGCTCTTAGCTTTGCTTCTGTAAACACTTATGCCTCAAGTTTAAGACCTCTCTGAGCTGAGGGATCTTTTACTTAAAGCACAGTAGAATTTTACCACAGCAATGACAGCTAGAGGACAGTGTCCTTATTGCAAACACCACATTTCAGTATTTTCAGGTCTAGTTACAAAGTATATGAGACCACTGCATTAACAGCCTAACTCAACTCCTAATAGAAATCTTTCTGTAACAAACACAAAACTGCAGACATGTTTCACTAGACAGTAGTTCTAGGTGTCAAAATGAAGATGGTGAGGTTAATTTTCAGAAGTTACATGTTACCTAAAAGAAAACTTTAAAAAAGAGGACAAAGTTTTTTAAGAAAATAAGTAAGCAAACTTTAGGTCCCCCAATTTTTCTAAGTTAAATTCATCAAAACTGAAACATTAAATTACAGTCTTGGTCAAAGGATAGTGACTTGCTCGTTTTTTTCCCTGTGTCTTCACATGTGTAGGTATTGTTACATTCACTACAACAACCAATTATGGATCACATAACTATGTGGCCTCTGAGCCAAAAGGAAATCCATTCACCAATTTTTGTTTTCTCTATCCTATTGACTATTTTACAAAGGTGATTCAATGAAACAGTAGTATTGCATCCCAAAGAACACTGAAGGTGCTTTACTAACTGAAGGAAGTCAAAGGTCTGTGGTTACATTTTCGAGGTAAAGCTTGGCAACATTAACAACTCAGTCACCAGCGGATTTAACTCTTCAGACTGCCTCAAATCTAAACACCGAAATCATTGCTATTTGTCATTCTGCTTAATAGTGTGAAGTAAAAAAATAACCATCAAACCCTCAGCTGTGCCTGTGTAGTTTATATGCTCTAGTCTCCTACACTTCCACTGATTTTAACAAAGATCTTAAGGCTTGTCTTAGAGCAAATAAACTGTGATATTTTCAAGAATATTGTAATTGATGCCTTCAGTCTGGATGAAGCTTGGGAATTTTCAGGCTACAAAGGGCACTGGAACTCAGTTCCAACAACAGCATCCCTTTCTTTCTCCCCTCATGCCACAACCAGAGCAAATCACCCTCGACTGAAGGAAGGTTTATAGGGTTGTATAATGCAAGAAGACAAACAGGAGCCAAACGAGGCAGGAAGCTTCTCTACCACATTTTCCAAGAGAAAGGCAACAAAATCTATATATTGACATTGACCTATGAAAAACATTTATGAAAACCTTTGGTTTCAAATTTATAAAGATACATACCCCTATAATACTCAAGCCTTTTAGGTACTCCTGACGAGGTTGGGCTTGTGGTACACAGCCTGCCAGAACAACTTTCTTCTTCCCTTCTTGGGCTTTCCTAAAGAAAGACAGACTATGTATTAGTATTTTTTGAAAATGTAGTTGAAATTATTACTATTAATTATTATTATGCATGTGACAACGGAAAGCAACCACAATGAAAACCTCCCCAAACCAGAAGCAACCCGTACAAGTTTGAACATCAGAAACCAAATAAACATACACACCAAAAGAACCCCATAGGAAGCAATTGCACATGTGGTTCAGTTTGGGGGGTATCTACAGAGACCGTAATGTATCTTGGACAAAAATACAACCACAAAAGCCCTAATCAAGTTCACTTAACCTTTATTTGCCAAAATGGTAGAAGATAAACTGGTCAAGAAAGATGGGACAGAGATATTACCCTCGATTCAAGAAGTTACACAGAATGCAAGGGACAGCCTTCACAGACAGGAACCTCTAGCTCAGAACAGACACATTTATGTAGTACCAGTCAGAACTGATCAGTTACATCAGTCTTCTGATGTTTACTTAAAATGTTTATTTACTTTGAAATATGCAGTTACTTAAAAATGTTTCAGTATTTAAACATATTGAGCACTTTCAAGCTTTTAAGTGCTTGCCTCTGGCAGAGAAACATTTGTCTGGATATTAACTTACGTAATTCCTTAGCTTTGATGCTACCTTAGCATCAAGTAGGAAATCAAAACACTAGGATTAAATGGTTAATACTGTTCATTTCATTAGTAACATTTTTACTCACTTTGAATTGAACAGTGAATAAAAAGCCGTCACTGAGTCTTGAGACTAGAGGAAGCCCTGAACAGAACTAGCAGCAGTACACAAAACAGTGAGACGCAAAACCTGCTAATGTTCATTAAACTTTGAAGATCATCCATTAGCACATTAACCCAACACGACTACTGCAGTACAATGTGTGAAACAATAAAGAAGAAAAGTGCTGAATAATTTTAACAGATTTTCTAGGTCTAACATATTATGAGTTGCTTCAAGAACAATCTTTAATGGTTGCATGTTGTATCATGACCTCCTGCTAGGCTTCTGTCAAACTGGAACCTTGTACAACCATGTCTTCTCCAGCAATAAATGAATTCATGAAATATCTACTGTTATGCTGGATTAGGCTAAGTCATGCCATAACACTTAGAAAAAATATCCAAAATACACAAGTACTTAGACAATTTTACACTCTTCAGTTGGCTTGAGCCATCTCCAAGTTGAATGCACTAAAGAAAGTGATGTTCAACAAGTACATGGATGCAACACAAGTATCTGACTATCTCCAGCAAAGGCAATTTTAACAAAAAAGCCTCAAAACCAAGGCAGACTGGCACAACACATAGTTCCACTACTCGCAATTTTCATGTCACACTGATAATATGGACAAATCTACTTACAAATTATAGCTCAAAGGAAAGCTCAAAATAACACACAAATTGTAGTATTGAAGGAGATCACAAGCCATTTTGCCAAATACCTTGTTGTTGGCTGCTGCACTAAAATGAGACATTTTAAAGGAAAAAAATAAATATCCTATACAAGCACAAGTGAGAAATAACAGGAAAATCATAACCAATATAAATGCAGCAAATGTCTATAAAATATTTGATTTTGTTTTAGTGGGACTTTCAGGAAATGTTCAGACATTCATTATACAGAACCTCACTGGTCCTCTACTTGCATGCTAAGGTGTAAAATATAAATGCAAATCTTTTCACCTCTTCTTTGATAATATTTTTGTGGATAAAGAACTATGATGAAATGCTAATCTAGTCTATTTCTGAGGTGCAGAATGTAGCAAAATGTCTTCAAAACCTGAAATCCCCCTTTTCTTCCAGTGGTAAATACTTAAAGGTTTTACAAAACTTCAGTGGAGGTAACCTACTGCCTATCCAAGAAAAAAAAAAAGAAAAGAAAAATTGTAATTCTTGCATTACCTAAAAATGTCACACAGCACCATGTGACACTCCACTAACTCAAAGTATAAAAATCACTACTCATACAGTCTAACAAACTCAACCTAATGCCTGGAGGCAAGACAATAAGTCCTGTCTCCAGCAAACAAAGCACACATCCCTAGGCAACTCAGCATCTGGTATAATCTGCTGTGAGCAACAGCCTTCTCCATCTACTTGAAAACCTGTGAGCACTACAGAAGAAAAAGCTTTTATTCACGTCTCTTAGCTGAGAAAAAAAAAATAAACAAAGTTTCCCTTGACACATTAAATGGCATTTTAATGTTATTTCACAGCTTTAGCATTTTGCCATATCTTCTGGGACTGTAACTAGAGCTAGGGGGGAAAAAGTTAAAATGAATATTCTTCATAATAAGCACTGCCTTCATTTAACTTTTTTTAAGTTGTACAGGTCTCTACAGAATAAAGAATTTTGTACACTGAGATTTTTTTCCTTTAAAATGCAATTAAGTGGAAATGCCAGAAATAAATTTTCAATCATAACCAATTTTCATTACATTCATAATACACCATACAATACATGAAACCCAGCATAAATGAAAAACCATTGTAAGGAAATTATGAATTTTTTGGTCTCATTTTCAAGAAACCATTTCTCAAAATATACACTCCAGTACTATATTGTCACCTCCTTTTAATATTGTTTAATGAGCCCTGCTGATAATAACAAAAGCCTACAAAAATTATTCTTAAGAAATCTAGTTAGCACAAGAACTGTATTAGAAGAACCTTTATTCTTCAAAACCATGAATAGTAAGGAGAATAATGCCTCATGGAATCTAGTAGGTGGCATGAATAAATACATCTTCTCTTTTAGAACCCTTTATATTTCTAAGTTACATGAACCTTACCTTGAACTTTCAATTTAATTGACTCATGAAACATCTAGAAATACTCTTTTCTAAAAACTACTTGCAAGATACACATCTGAATGGAAATTTAATTAGAGCAATTCTATTTTTTAAGAAGGGAATTATTCAAGCTACTTCCTAAGTAATGGCTGGGTTACAAAAAAGAAGTGCGAAACAACAGGCGCGTGAAGTGCTGCAAACAGTAGAGGACTCATAGGAGATCACAGATTATACTCCATTGCAGAGATACAATCATTGCAACTATAATTGTACTATCAGAGGTAATAAGTTCAACGTATTCTGCCTCTTAAAAAGCAAATTTGAGAATGTAACTAGAGAATTTCTGCCTTGCTTATGTGACCTTTTATTTATGTCAGGAACCTTCCCAAACTGGAATGTTTTTCTCACAATTTTGTGTAACATGTTGTATGGTTCCTCTACTTTTTATTTTTTAAGCTCCTAGAAAATTTGGTCAGTAACAAGACAAATATAAAGAAACACTTTCCACCTTCCAGAAAAACTCCTCATAACCATTTGCTACATCAGCACTGTGTGTATAGCAACACTGCTGGATACCATGGCAGCCAGTGCAGGAAGCTGTTCCACTTTTTAATGACTCACACAGCCACTCAGGTAGAAAAAAGTTAGGGACATTTCCCTGAGGTTCAAATCTAAGGAAGGCAATAAAAAAGTGAAAGCAGAGAAGATGGGCCAAGTTCTACAGAAGACAATGTGTGATATTGAAAGTATTGCTAACTTTGCTAGGGACAAGAAGAGCCAGACCACCACTGCTTGCCTGCTCACTTCCATGTCCTTAAGCAGAGCTGCCCACTGGATTTTTATAAGCTATGAACTCTTAAGCAACTTGTAGTTCTCAGGGAGCCACCACTACTTCCCAGCAAGGGATCCCAGCTGCACAGGAAGGCTTAGCAGGCCTCTGAAATCAAAAGCAATCTGGTTTGCAGGGAGGAAAGCTGATAAACTACAGACTTGTCAGCATGAAACACGTAATTTATAAAGTGCTGCTCTAGTACAAGACATGTGAAACTAAGTATTATGCCTACAAACCCCAAATTTTTTCTTCCAAAACCCATTGTTGGTGGAATTAAATAACGAAGAAATGTATAAACAATGGGCAGAAGGTTGCCTGAAGCAGGACTAAGTAACAGTCAAATACAAGAGAAGAAGCAAAAGCAGAATTTTCAGCAAAAGCAATAAATTAAGGGGGAAATTGCTTTACAGTGAGCTTCTTAAGCTTTGTATCAATAGCAACTGGGAAATGTTCATAAAATAATAAGTATTTCTAATGCTAAAGTGCAACAGGAAGTAACTTTGTTAACTGAAATGAAAAAGGAATTATTTCACCCTGAACCCTACCAGGCAGATGACAAGTGACCATCAATGAACTACTCCTACCCAACACAGTACTCACCTCCTCATTGTTGTACCTGCACAAACCTGGCAACTTTCACGTAAGAGGTGTATACTTAAACTGAACTGTGCAATGCATCAGTGTAGTCTATTCATGCCAATCTCACAGCCTCCTGTTACACAAAATTCACAACACTCTTTATCAAGTGTTTTAGAAAGGTGTGAAGCCACAAATAAAGGGAGGTTTCGTGTCTAGAAGTGCCCAAAGAAATGCTAGTATACATTAAAAAGTTCTGCTACAGGAGCTCTAGCTAAATACAGTATTAGCTGGGTATATGATGAGATCAGGCTGCCAAAGGTTATTAAAAAGTAAAATTGAGGAGATACTACTTCCCAGGCTGTAGCAATGGCATTGTGATGTCTCTGGGGAAAAAGAAATGCTATTTAGCTAAAGATGCAAAAATGTGAAAGATCTTCCAACTGTCTCATCTGCTGAATTAATCAGCAGAAAGCCACAAGTTTTAAAGAGAGCACAGCATCAGTGGAATGAAAAGATGGTGCCTGTGTAGCATTTGGAATACACTCCTGAAAATCCATAAAATCACACAGCTATTTTTTGTTTGAAAAATTACAAATGGTAAGTTGAACCATGGCTCTACAGGCTTTGAGCCAATCTAATGTCTCATTAGTACCCAAAGGCTTGCTTCCCATCCTCTCTGTCTGCTGTTGCTGCTCCTACCTTTCTCCAACTTCAACGCCTCCTCTTTCTCACTTCTGGCCATCTGGTATCACTCCTCCTCTGCTCCAAGCTCTGCAGCTCACTGGGCCCTTACAGGGCCCCATTTAACTCACTGATACGGGAGAAACTTACTAAGCCAAGACTGGGGGGGTTTAACCACTCTGTTCCATTAAGTTAGCTCGTGGGAGAAGGGCTGCAGCACAACCAAAACAGAGGGCAAGGGAAAGCTGTTGGGAAGGAAACAGAAAAAGATAAGGACACAGGAACTGCTTGTTTTATCTCTGGTCCGCTCAACAAGTCTTGTGAAACCTTTGAGGTTGCAATATGCTACGCAGCGTGGGTGAATAAAAAGCAAAAAGGATGTAAGAAACTCACACATTCTGCTTTCAAAGTTAGGGACAGCCCCACAGACAAAGGCTTGTGGAAAACCTGAGGAAAGCTCACCAACATTATTAATCAGAGCAGAACCACCTGAGTCTACTTAGGCATGTCAACTTCCTTGTACACTTCCACAGCCCCCAAAGAATTACTGTAATTTATCTGTGAGGCATGTGAAGAAGCAAAGTTCACTTGAGGATGCTGATGTTGGTTACTGGAGTTCACTAACTTGCTCTTCGAGGACCAGTCTCTAGCAAAGTGGCTGTCCAGTTGCCATGCTGCGCCCACTGAACTCTTCTCCTTTGGCAAATCCATCAGGTAACATGCAAATATTCCAGGGGAAAAGTATGTTGCACATTGTCCTCCTGACAAAAGCAAGCATGCCTTTTCTGAAAATACTCAAAAATATAAAAATGCTTGCTCCATCAAACTCCAAACTGAGGTTGTAAAGACATGCTCCAAGCAAAAATTAATAAATAAAAGCCTAAAAATATCCTTCTCTAACAGAGCTTTTTATAGAAGGTGAAATGTCAGCTCTGAGAATAACCCCAAGACTCACATGCTACACCCAAATTATTCCCCAAGTTTGTCAGATGAATGGAAACTTGTTTTCATCCAACTACCTGGCATGCAAGTGAAGTGACTGCAGCTTTGTCTGCAAAAGGCAATCTGATTTGAAACTCTAAACCCAGTCAAATCAGTGCTTGAGTTTTACTCAATTCTCTGTAAATGTAACTTTATAGGCAGCAATTAAAGATGCAACAGCTATTCCTGGGCAGTCATTACTCACACAAATATAGCATTTTAGTGGTAATTATGGTCTTTTCTTCCAGCAAGGGCTTTCCAATTAATAGTACAAAGACTTTATCAAACTGAAAAATCAGTCAAGAATGTATTCAGGAAAATGATGGGATGAAGGAATAAATCCTAAATCTCACCTTGGCCTTGGCTGCTAATTTTTGTAGCTCCAAGCAAGGCTGAATTGACCAACACAAGAGAGAAAATTCCAGGATGCCTTTTGGTCTTTAAGCAAGAATGGTTACAGGCCAGTTTCTGTCCCTTCAAATGATTAAGAAATCAAATTTTTTTAAAAATCAATATACCATAACTTTAAAGCAAATCTGCAAAACCCATAATTAGAAGTTATCAGCCTTACAACTGTTCTTAAAAGGAAAGTGTAATTAATGACAATCTGCTTCTTAAAAATTTAATCTTGGCTGGTGGCAAACAGATTTTTACTAGTTGGCTGGAAGCATATATTTTTAATTTTAGGGGTTTTTCTCATTACTGAAAAGTTTTTCTTCTTTTTCCCTTTATTGAAAAGATTGAGGGACCATGTCATACAACAATATATTAGAAACAGTCTCAAGACTGCTAAGCATACTGGGGCCTGGCAATCTGCTCACGGGGTATCAGACCGGGTGCCAACACACCCACTCACCAGCTCAAACCTCGCCCACCTCTTGTCAAGTGAACAGCACAGTCTGCCAGGACTTGTTAGACACTGGCAAACCCTCACTGCCTAACACAGGTGACATTCATGCTTTGTAGAAGGTATTCGCTAAAATGCTGAGCGACAATTTCTTTCTGCAATATTATGAAACTGTTTAAGGCTCCTAGCACTGTTCTTCAGAAAAAATGGTAATGTATTTGCCTTCGCTGCTCTACAAATTTGGGGATTCATAGGTTTCATTTTTAAGCACATTAATGGTAGGATACTATGCTCCTCAGCTCCTCTCCTTCCTCCCTCCTCTCCTTCCTCCCTCCTTTCAGTTCCAACCTCTAGCTCTCTGCTGACAGCATGAGTATCTTGAACTTCTCTGAGGCACAGAGTACCAGATACATTGAAGTTCTGCCCACTCAGACTTGCAAAAGCAGAGGCTGCCGGTAGCCACACCACCAGGGAACTGCTGCAGGTGGCAAAAACTGAAATTGCCTTTAAAAAAATATACCAGTTTCTGCATATCCTTGAAGCTTTATGTCATTTAGCACACACATGACAAGTTACAGTAAGGTTCTAAAAATATTTCACTATCTTTCTACATCTCCAGTTTCATGCTAGACTTTCTTCAGCAAGAATCTAAGAAATTACAATGGCGAGAGAGGTTTCAAAAGCAGAAATAGCTCCAAAGGTAAAGCAGCAACTTTGTCCTTTCTCTTTGCCTTCTGAAACTACTTTCCTTCTTTAAATGCAAGTATTTTTGCTTCTTTCTACTACTTCAAAAAATCAAGACTTCATGCTCCACCTTCAAATAGGAAAACATCATCCTGTTCTGAATTTATTTTTGCATATCTAGATGAACTGTTTAAAGACATACTTGTCTCAAAAGTAGTGAAAGTAAATCACATGTAAATTCACCTGGAAAGGGACATTGAACTTCTGACAGATTAAAGCAACGGAAGTCAAAATCATTACAGTGAACTTTTATTTAACCCGCTCAGCTCTTACTCTATTCCTCTGTTCTTTCTACATACATTCCTATAGGAATTATAATATTCTATTGTAGTATTTATGGCATATCTCTCCCTTATATTTAGTTAACTGACAATTTATTCTACTTCACCTTCCCAATCTTCCCCCTCTTAGTTCTATTCATCTCTTTAAAAATAAAAAAAGTGCAGTTTAGGACACAGAATAATGACAGTAATTAATGTGTGAAATACTACACTGCCTCTCAGGTTCAAAGTCCAGGCAGGCTTCAAGTTACATGCACGCATGGCCAATGGTTGTAATAGAAAACCTTGTTGATACAATGACTAAAAAATGAAATTAGTGTTGAATGAAAATTAAATAATCCTTTTTTTTCCCCCAGGAGGTATAGCATGCTTCTCACTAACAGACTGCCTACAAAATATAAAAAGGATCTGTTCTAGAAGCTATTATGAGTACTCTTCTAGTTTTTTTGCTAAGTGTAACACACAAGGAATCTTTTTCCATAGGGTAAGGATGGTGAAAATCCAGAAAAAGAAAGCAGAATTTACATGGACTAAACACAAAGAATACATGATACCAACAGCACTGTTTTACTGAGTCACCAGAACAAAAGCCCTGCAGGATTCTATGGTGTGTCTGACATGGAACATTCTGATAAAAACTAGAGGATAGCAAAGGAACCAACAGCCAAGTCATTTTTTCTTGGACTCTTCCAGGGTAGCTGAGGAAGAAAGCTACAGACCTGAAAGGCAGCCAAAATTCTGACCATCCAGGCCTTTTTTTCACTCAAAATCAGGTGGCTACAACTACTACATGAAAGAAACAAAAATAACTTCTTGAGAGCCACTAAATATAGTTTTCATCTTACGTGCACAGAAGACTGTCAGAAGTTATTCAACAAAGAAAAGGAAACAAAATTCAATGAAGTAATTTTTCAAAACAGTAAGCAGCACGTTCTTTTTCCCTGATGGAAATGCTATGTGAGCAGCCACACTGTGCCTAGTTTTTGTCAGGAATTATAAAATAGAAAAGGACTACAGCATAGTGTGATGAAACGGAAACAAGCAACAAAGAACAGAGCAGAAAGAAAAAAAAAGAGGTTTAGCTCCTTAACACTGGAACCTTCATTCTGTCCAAATTGCACTGTATCACATTTTTATTAAACTTTTTTGGTTTACTTTAAATTCTTCCAATAAAGCCCACCAAGCTCTTCCTAATCTAAATAGATGAGAACTGACCATAGCATCTGAATAGCAACAGAAATAAAAGCTATATACACTCTCTCTTATGCCCTCTGTTCAACCTCATTTTTATAAAATGAGGGAAAGGTAGGTTGGAAAGTACTTCCAGAAACCACATGGCCTAACCTCCCACTCACAAGTGGACTACAGGTAACATCATTACCTCGTCAAGGCTGGGAAACTTGATGTGACTTCTTATGTTTCCCTGGTCCAATCAAGAAGAATGTGATTTCATATCTCTGCAGTTGCCTTTCAAGTAATTACAGACTACTGTTAGATCTATCCACTAGCCTCCTGCATGCCAGACTCATGACAGCCTGACCATTTTAGTAGTTCTCCAATGGACCTGCTCCAGTCTTCTTACATCCCTCAACTGCCTCTGCTACATTCAAAACACAGTAAACCAGGTGAAGCCCCCCAACAAAGGGAGAGTAATAAATATCTCCTCTCAATATCTTGCTCACATTTTACTTGTTCACAACTGAGACTGACTCATGAGAGTTGGCTCATGTTTCTTGGTATGTATGTATGGTTTCACCATACATCTCACACTCTGCAACAGGCTACTTAGCCATCAGACTTATCTCAGTAGATTATGAAGTTGTCAACTAACTCTTCATTGATACCTTTAATTTCTCAATGTTTCATTCCACACCTGAAAGAATGGTAAACATCCAAACAATTCTCCACAGACTACTACAGTTTGACATAGAATTTGTTTCTATGGTTTCTGTATTGGTAAAACATTTTAGTGGTTCCTACACTCAACTGAATTCATCGCAATCCCTGAAAGCAACAGACTCCTACACTGCTTTAACTTTATGCTTTAGAAGGGCCTTGCACCACACACTACCATATAAATTGAAGAGATATTACTGTTTTATTTCCTTTGGAGACTGAAACTTTGAGTATTTGGTTACATGTATAGATTCAAAAGTGTAATCCTGATTCTGAAGAAAAATGATTCGTCTTTTTCTATTCAGGCATTTTTAACTACATTATGAGAAACAAAACAAAAATTATTGTGTGGCTTGAATGACGACTGCACTTTTGCTTGTACTGCTGGAAAAATTCTCCAGTCAGTTGTTGTTACTGATGCTTAAGTGGGGGAAGGGAAAAGATGCTATTAGAAAGGAGGAAGCTCAAAAGTGCATCAAGCAATATAAGATGGCCTTAGTGCATTCCCACTGTGAGGTGGGACTGATCAGAGTAGCTACATCTGTTCATTGCTAACAATTTATGCAGCACATTTCCTTCCATTCTGGCTTAGGCTTTTTGATGTGTATGGTTGGGAAAACATTGGCAGGGTGGTTGCTGAGAGGACTCCTAGAAGCAGCTCTGAGAAATTACCAGTTTAGACATCTAAATCTAGTTCAAAATGTATTATTTAGAGAGCTAAAAATTGTAACTTCTGTCAGAGCTGAAGGGGTAATTTCTCTAAGCATATTAGCTTGTCTAAGAATGTTTCCTAAAATAACCAAGATACCATTCTAGTAGTTTTCACAATAGATGATCTTCTGGAAGTTTAAAAAACTGCCAGGCATTTTATAGGAATAATAATAAATGGATGGGTTCATGAAAGTTTTAGGGTCTCACGCCTATCTGAAAGGTCAGAACAATTTAAAGGATTCTAGCAACAGAAGTCTTAATTTCTAACAAACAGAAATCCAGTGTGGACTGAATACAGCACCCAGCCTGATCCAGAAGCATTTGGATAATACTCTCAGACACATGGTATGACTCTTGCGGATGGTCCTGTGTAGGGCCAGGAGCTGGACTCAATGATCATTGGGGGTCCCTTTCAACTCATCTTATTCTGTGTGATTCTGTGTGTTAACTTAAATATATGCATGTGACAAAAGGTACTTGACTCCCAAAGCTCTATCTCCATTTTTTCCCCTCCAAATTTTCCATACAATTTAATTCTATCAGATTTGTACCCTGACCTGTATGTACACATAGATGGAATATGCTATTTTTGAAGAATACTCAGGCTCTAACTCTGCATAGCACGAAGTATGCAGTATATAACCAGCAGCAGTAACTACTTGAGCACAGTAAACCATATAAAACACTTCTCCGGGATTTCACGGTTTTATCACCCATCCCCAGTGATCAGGAAGGTCAGGATAAAGGCCTCAGTGAAGTATGTTATTGATCAGTGGCTCTTCAGAGATGATAATCTATTGTAAGAGTAATGAATGATTTCTAAAGGTTATTTTTGCAAGTTCTAGGCAAAATGAGACAGGTGCTTTACAGATAAAGTTTCTGTAACTATAGCTAACCTTTCTCTCAGTCCCGTTTCTGATGTGGGATCACCGACAGGTCAGCACAGGAAATGGAGGCAGATTCCAGGTGCTTGTCTGTGAGGCTCCCAAACTTTCCTTGTGCAATGGATTAATGTTCGTATTAAAGCTCTAGCGAAAAAGGCCCTCTGTATTAAAGCTGCCTCCCTGGACTTCAAACACATGGTAAAATCATGCCAAAGTTGTAATGTTCAGGTTTCTCTGTAACATATAAGCAGTTCCTAAAAATGATTTTACCAACCTTTAAATACTGCTAAAAAAACATTAATTGCTCAAACAGCATTTCCTACATAACCACTTCACATTTCTAATTCATTTCTGTTTATGATACAACATACATCTCTGCAGACTTCAAGACACCTCACACCAGGAAACTACAATAAATAATGCAGTGCTCTGCATTAAGCTCACTTAGCTCAAAATTCTACTGAATCTCACTGGAAATTGTCATCCTGTTATGAAACTTCAGAAAAGAAATCCCTCTGTTCCCACCAGCAGTTTCAAAGAAATTCTGTTCTGTGGCTCACAAACACTGCAGAATTTGAGAGGATGGGAGAAGTGCTAACTGCACAAGTTACGCCTTTGAAATTTGCTCTGAAAGATTTCTCATGTCCTTCTTCCAAATTTTTAGAGCAACTCAAGTACATTTTGCAGACTCTGATTGCACTAAGTGTATGTTTTCTTTGAAATACTACTTCATTAATAAACATCATGATTTTTTCCTACCGTAGCCTATATACAAAGATTCAAAGTATTAAATAGGCAATTGAGCCTTTTTTTCTTAATAGTCTACACACAGGAAGATCTTCGCCTGTCATCAAGCAGAAATTCATCTTTTAAACAGGTGCCAGAGAAAGCCAGAACTTTTCTTTTGAATAAAGCTCAAATTAGGAAATTGAGCACGACGCTCCCTGAAGTGCCCTTCAAAAATCTGTGCCCCATTCATCAACTCTTTACATCTCTTGCTATCAGACAACACACTCCATGTTTCCTTAGCTCTCAGGGGAGCCAAGTGGGTGTTAACCTTATTTAAGAAGATGCAAAACCATCTGTAGGATATAGGCCTACCTGTATCAGCAGAAAGCAGGTGAATTCTTCAGTAAGGGACAGGATGCATGAACTTACATGCATACTTGTACTTCAAAATTGACTACAGAATTACAGAAGTAAAAAAGCCAAGTTCTGCATCACAGTTACTAGCAGCTCAACCTGATGTCTTAGATTTAACAATGAAGAGCAAATCATTTTAGGCTCCTAATCTGGTTTTTGTAACACCCTTTAAATAGAGCCAGACAGTGCTGAATTGATCACTTGCCTTTTATTTTCTTTTTTTTCCCCCCCTCAAATTAAAGCTTTTTACCCTGTTCTATGCCCTGATCATGGGTCAAGAGAAGGCCAGATCAACTCTGATGACCTTCAGAAGACCTGAGAGCCTTCATTCCCCATGCACTCTCCTTAAAATATTGTTATAGCTACATTCTTTCTCCCTACTCCCATGAGCGTACTAAAAATTGCTCTTACTTTCCGCCTCCATTCACAGTATATATCAATTTATTTCTGCCAGCCTTTGCCACTTTCTGAAAAGGCTATCAGATGTTGCATGCAAGAGTATCTCCCCTCTGATGGGAATTAGACAGGACCCTACGTGTAAAGCAAGTTAGTTTAAAGAGATACTGTATTACTATATTCATCCAGCTCTATGGAAATAGATGTTTCTGAAATAACACTGAGATGGATGAACTGTGTTTCCATCCAGTTTGAAATGTCATCAGTATCAGAAAATCACAATGTAAATAATAGAGATACCAAATTTTAAAACACAAAGCCAGAAAAAAATTATTTGCTGCAGCAAACTTCCCCCAAACCATGCCTCTAACAACTTTTGCTTTAAAAAGTAACCCAGGAGAAGAAGCAGATAAATATTTTACTATTCATACACTGGCTTTATCAATTTTAAAGCACAAAACTAGAGCACATGTGATGTTCACAATGAATTATAATATTCAATAGGACTGCTCAAGCTCTGAAAGTACATGAATAATTTGAGAGTTTGCACATAACTCTCAAAAGCTATAAATTTTAAAAAGCCAACTCCTTAATTCCATGTTCTGTATTCTAAAATATGTGCACTTGACCTTGACATCAGAATGGGCAATGATACTTCACATTTTCAACTTACTATACAGTTTAATGAATCTGTTAACAAGTATTCCCACTCTTGGTATTCCACATCCTCGTATTAAGAGAATCTGCAACACATTGGATTTAATATTGCCCAATACAATAGAAAATATTTTTATTTTTATTATGATTTTTCTTTCTGCAACACTGGACATAGGGGATGCACAGATTGCAAAGAAACTGTTCAAGATGCCAATGTTTTCCCCAAAACAGTATTTGCTGACTGTTACTGCAAAAAGAAATCACATAATGCTAATTTAAGAGAAACCACTGTTGAGGCTATGGTCCACAGTCAGAGTCTATCCAGACATCATCTTCCAGAATTTATCCAATCCATACAACACACATTTCAATTCCTATTTGTACCACAGAAAGTGCTTGGGAGCTGTTTGAAAGCCTGGATTTTCACTCCTGTTGCTCTCAGACTCCCCAGTTATACATGCCCTTCCTTCTGTAACCACAGCAGTCCATCTGCCACATGACCATCAGCCAATATTCCAGAAAGAGCACAAATACCAGACAGGCAATTCTGTACAAGCCCAAGCAACACTGGATGCTTTGTCCATTATTATCAATAATAGTTTCCTCTATGGACTATAAATTATGCTCTCGTATCTTTTGCCTAGCTCACCGTTCTCTCTAGGACAAAGAGAGCTTCTGATTAAATCAACAGTCTGGAGCATCACACTTTCCTGTTGTTATTGTTTATTTTATCATTAACCCAATATTAGCATACCCCTGGTCTAATTGAACTTTCTCAGCATTGTGTCATTTGATTTCACATCCATTATTACCACAGCCTATGGCATTTAAAAAAGCTAGCACTTATATGCTTTGTATAAATTTGTAGAGGAAATACTAAAGATATATAATAAATATATATTCTTAGCGCCACTTCAAAATTGGTAAGATCTCTCTTTGCAGTTCTAATGTACATAGCCTTTCCTTTATTCTTAGGCCTTCCCACCATACATATTCCCTTAATAACATTAGTGTCTCTTTGCCAAAACTCTAGATTACTTAACCTTCATCTTGTAACATTTCCACTTTCCTAGAGGTATCCGAAAAAGCTGCCTTAACATCACCCAATTAGACTGTTATTCCCCATTCCTCACTCTTCTTGATAACAGAATTGTGGACCAGCTAAGGAACTGTTCTCACATAAATCTCAATGTAGTCTAAATTCTTCTTCTCTGACAATTTTACTGGCTTCTTTATTTCTTCCCATATGGTAAACACATTATTCACTGAGATAATCCTCACTGAAGATAGCCAGCTTCCTGAAGTCCATAATCCTTCTCAATCTATCAATTTGAAATCCATTTATATTTTCATCTTCACTTGACAGAGTCAGTTCAAAAATAACTATCAACTTCTTCTAGGTAGAAAAATGTTTATAGTAAAAATATAGACAAACGTAATGGCTACGTTTTAAGTTTTCTGAAAAATATTGTTCAGTTCAGAAACCAGATGAACAGTCCAAACAGGTCAGAGGGACAAATAGTTGTGTAGGAAGGCACCTTGCAACACTGAACTTCTATTTGTCAAGCAAATCTCACTCCAGCAGAAGTTGCCCATCTGTTGCATATAAAAATAGCAAAACCAGTTTGTTTGCATTCCCAGTAAAAGCTAATCAATGTGGGGGAGCAAGACACATCTTTGCTTACAAACAGGCTTCCTGGAAGAGTGAAGTAGAAGTTACTATCGATAAGGACTCCTTGCATGTGATAGAGGGAGAGAAGTAGGGGAGGGAAGGAGAGTTTCCCAGTTTTACTGAAAATCACCACTATGAGCTATGATAATGGCCTGAAAACAGTGAAGGTCTTATGAAATTCAGTAAAACAACCTCAAAGTAAAATCATACAGTTTTATGGTATGAATTTCAGAAACTCTTATAACATCATGACAGACCATCGTTTTACTCGGGGACAGAAGAAGACTTCACTCTTTAGGAAGCTGAGGAAACTATTCTTTGTTCAAGATTAAAAAATAGTAAGTGCTCCTGGTAAAGAACAAAACTAATGAAATTATAACTGATAGTTAAATAGCTGTTTTCCAGCTATATAACAAGTCATTTGCTTTCAAGAAAAAATCTGATTTTTGCCTTAAAAATTATGTACCTGAGAAGCTGACTGGCTAAATCTTCCCAACTACTTCCAACACACACCTAAGAAGTGCTGTTTAGAAAATATTCCAAAGACACTAAACCATTTCAGAAGAAAACACAAACACGACTCTATGGTATCAAGTATTTTTAAGCACCACCTGAAGCAAAGAGAAGCAGCAGAGCAGCAAAGTTTCTAATTACTTGCTGTAACAAGAAACACACAAAGCTTGAAATTATCATGGGTAAGTAAGCCCTAATAGAAGGAGTTCACCTTTCTATTACTTCTGTTATCCCAAACCAGTTTTGATTAATAATTTAACATACTTGAATGGTTAACACAACATTTATGACTCCATATGTTAAATAATCAACAACCTCTTCTAGAGGAGAGCAATTACCAACCATCAACTGTCTGAACATTTTAAGTTCAATTTATTCCTCTCAGAAGTCTGTGGTTATTGATGCAGGATCTCAGACACCATTACTTTCACAAAGATTTTGAATAGAGTGAACTTTTCTCAAACAGAAGTAAAAGCTACAAAGCCAGCTGGCAAAAAACACAGAACTCTTAACTCTTGCACTTGTGAGCCTCTAGAAAATTTGGCCTCATTTCCATCAAAGCAGTATTTACAATAAAATGAAAGTGCTGAATAGGCTGAAGACTTGTGACAGACACAAGATTATTTTGAACTATGGTTATGAAGGATCAACATTTGATCTTGAACTCTGCTTTTAGAAGACATCATTAGCAAAACAAAACCTCCTAAGTTCCAAAACAACTGACATTCGCTAACAGGTATTGCTCACTAAATAAGAATTGAGCTCTGAGAATTCTAGGGAAACATGAAGATATTATTGCATTAAAGAACAATTCATGGCATATATAAAGTTTTAGCTATAGAATGGTTTGGGTTGGAAGGCACCTTAAAAATTACCTAGTTCCAACCCCCTGCCATGCACAGGGACACCTGCCCCTAGACCAGGTTGCTCAAAGCCCCATCCAACCTGGCCTTAAGCACTTCCAGGGATGGGGCATCTACAGTGTCTCTGGGCAACCTGCTCCAGTGCCTCACCACCCTCATAGTGAATAATTTCTTCCCCATATCTAATATAAACTACTCTCTCAGTTTTAAGCCATTCCCCCTTGCCCTGTCTCTACATGCTCTCATAGATAGTCACTCTCCATTTTCCTTGTATAAAACATACCAGATTTAAAAAATTTTCCTTTTGCTGTATTTGTTACGCTCACACATACTTTCGTGAGTGTAAACAGTGAAAAAGTGAGGGGGAAAAAGTAACTTCTTTACACAAACATATTACCCAGTTCTAAAAAAGTATAGTATGCCAAGTACCTGAGTAATACTACAAGATAAATTCAGAAGCTGAAATAACAATTTCTTATACAATTTCAAAATAACAATAGTTTGCCAGAAAGATCTTGTAAACAACCAACAATCAATAGTTTTATTATTCTGAATGCAAGATTTCAGCATTTCAGTTCTTTTTCCCAAGACCTGGAATACATTAGGACTGCACTGCTGTACAAACTAATTTATGGCAATTTGGTCTAGGACTTTCTCAAAAGGCAAAGTAGTCTGTGGGCTCCGACTGATGGGGTCTTGGTTGAATAATTCACATAAGTAAGGTCAGAATTCCTTGTCTCACAGAAGGTGGATCTGTCCATGTTAGAAAGTTTGGAAATTTACAATAGTAATGTGGAGGGGGGCAACTCCGTACCTTGACTGCAGGGACAGACAGCTTCTGGAATGCTGCTTTCCAGCTCAGACCCGGCAGTGTTTACATGTGAAACTCACTGTGAGTCAAGAACCCTTTTATCAGACTATAGATAAACCAAGAATAAACTTACAATGTGGAGTAGAAGAGTAATTTGCAAAATCTTAAATGAAAGCAAAATTGCCATCCCTCAGACACCCTCTCCACAGTACTGGATACATGAGGTAGCCTTAGGGAAAACATTCTGAAATCAACCTCAACTGGTAAAATAAAATAAGGGGTCATGTCAGTATCTATTTGGATGTTTAGTATGTTGTTAAACATACTTAAAATTTATTATCTTAAGCTTATTAGACAAAGTTAAGAGATCTTGAACTCCTCTTGCACTCACTGAGGGCACCTACTTTATTTGACTTCTGTTGCCTCTCAAGTGTTCTCCTTCCCGTTAAAACAGGGTCTCGGAACTGACAAACAAAAAACCCTCAGTAAGCACGCAGTACAAATAAAGACCTTTGTAACTCTGTGCACAGAAACTACCTACGTGGATATAGGTAGCATAGCTACCAAATACCTTCTGCATCAGTGTAGTTTATAACCTCAACATCCTAAAAAAAGAGGGGTGGGCAAACACCAAGACCGTTTAAATCTTCCTTTCCCAGTGGAAATACAGCATGTCTAGGAAGTATAGAATACCTTTCACTTAAATTTTCAAGTGTTCTTTTAAATACTAAATCTCCTCATACCTATCTGGTTAGTTATTATCCACTCCTTATGGCAGCACATATCTATACGGAACTGAAGTGGGCTGAAGGGACAGTAAAGGAAGACCTGAAGTCTTTTCTGTGAATACTATAACCTACCTAAGTCAACAGCATTCTCTGTTAACACATCTGATCTCCATTCCAAGTCTTGAAACATTTCATCCATTTTTACACTGAAGGAAGAAAAGGGAGAAAGAACAAAAAAACCTAATCTTCCATCCAAACAAGGATTACTGATAGAAGACAAAATACATCATTGCAGCACACAGAAATATTTGCTGGTAGTTGGGTGAAGGACCATCTCAAGCGTCCCATCTATACCCAAAGTTATTTGTTATGCTGTCTTCAATAAAGATGAGGTAACTATTAAGGAAAAAGTAAGAGTCTACTTGATTAAATGAAAGCTTAAACTCTGAGGGAACCTCTCAGTCAGCCATTTTTCATCAAAAACTCCATCTTTAAAAAGACCTTAGCACTTTAAGTCACTCATTCTGCATTATCTTCCTTCTACGTTCCCCATTCCCAACAGAAGAGATTGCATGATCATTTCCAAAGAACTGAAGATTAGTTCAGACACTTTTGCTGGAAGTTCCCAATTTCACTGTTTCACTTATGAATAGCTTGGCATAGCTAGAAGGTTATCTGAACTTGCCCTTGCTGTCAAGTGTGCCAGGTACAAAGTAGATGACACTTAACAAGGAATCCTCAGTGATCTGTGTCAGAACACTGCCCATTTAGACCAAGGTTCTTGTGCACCGTATTTTCCTAAGATTTTGTTTTTTGGAGGTGGATGAGAAGGGAAGCATCCTTTAAAAATATATAAATAAATCAATCTAAGAGTATGTTGACAGGAAATTGGCCTGCCATCCATGACCAGTATTCAAATGTGCCAGGCCAAGAAAAGGAAAACAGAGGGCACCAGGGTGAGCCAGTATGAGGAGGAAGCAGCAGCTGATACAGAGATGGGTAGAGCAGCAGGGATGCAAAGAAGGATGGCCAAGAAGGCAAGATATGAGGGGGTAAATATATTACAGGAAATATTTTGTGATTTACTAATGCCTAATGAGATCTGTCATCTTGCCTTCAAGTTTCACAAGTGCTACTGGAATCCATTCCCTCCAGGCTGACGATCTGGAATGACTCAAAGCAACTGAATTACAATGCTGCACAGGCTGAGTTCCTAAATGCTCTCCCAAAAGAACCTGAAGATGGTTTCCACCTTTACAGAGTACCATCATAAGCGTTCAGTTTAACGCCAAAATCCAGAACAGCTGTTATACTGTTTTAAAAATACACAAGTAGAAAGATCACAAGTCTTCTCTATCTCAAGTAAAATATTTGAGGAAACAATATATTTCAACAGTAGCACATAAAATCACCTAAAGATATGTTAAAACACTACAGGTATGCAAAGGATTATTGCTGATTTACTATCACTGGCATTTTGTAATGTGCAAAATAAGTGAAAAATGCAACAAGTAGTATAACATTATTTCCTGGAGCATAGGGCAGTCATCCTCCTTGAAGAACAACAAAAACAGGCTGTATCTCCCACATTCCTTTAAACTTCTGTGTAATAACTGCACTTAATTAAGCCTCCAAACTTGACAGTTATCAGAATGCATACATGTAACTCAGAATAACAACTGCTCTAAATTTCACAGTTCAACCAATAAAAATGACTTAACATTTTCTTAGGCCCGTAGTATGCAGAACTGCAGTTATCATTGACAAGACCTTTAAGACCCTGTCCATGTTATTTCACACTCAGCTTGATTTAAAACATTTTAATTTAGGGTGTTTGTACTTTCACTGAGTAGTCTGCATCTGTCAGCCATTACTTGTCACTGGTTTAGTACTGCAAGTAACTTCAAACAACAGACAGTGTCCTACCAAGTTACATATGAAACTAATAAAAAGCACAAAATATGTGATAAGGGACAATTCTCATTAACTAAAGTCAGCACAGTATGACTTTTCATGTATCTAATGAGGCACTAACATTTTAGATAAATTTTGTTTGCTACATAAAAGCAGTGCTGCTAGAAGAAGCATATTACGCCCTGCAATGATTGTAAAAAATATTTTGCAGAACAATTAAATTACTATATATTTGTTTATCTCAAAGCATAAACACACTGTGAAGGTTATCAACTTCTCAAAATGCATTTTTCCTCTAAGTACTGAATAAACATAAAGGCACTGCCCAGTACTGCCCAGGTATTCCTATTCGTATGCTGCCTGTACAATAAAGGCAACCAAAAGCAGTGCATACTTCATTTCTGCAATGCCTAAAAGCCCAGTTCCTCCCACCTTACTGCTTACTTTCCTTCACTCCAGCTTTTTTACTTTCTCTACCTGTGCTAAATTTTGCCACTTCAGTCCCAGAAAGCCATGAGACTCAGAGTGAAAGACAAACAAGTAGAAACTATGAACAGATGTCTAATGATGGAGTTTACTGAAAGAAGAGTAAGTTGTTAAAACAACACGAAGGGTGGCCAGAATTATTTCCTTCTGACCCCATTAGCAGGCAGCTTCTTGTTTGCTTTTAATGTAGAGAAATGCAGAATTTCTATCCATTTGGTAACATCTCTCTGTCGTACATTTACCTTCTAACTTCTCTTCACTCGCACTCAAAAGTGGCCAAATTTGCTAATTATAATTTGTTGTAGGTAAGCAATTAAAAACAAGAGAAGTTACGATCACTGTTGTATTAAGTCAACACATCACTAGTGTATATGCAAAACCAAAACTTCCAGCAGGGCCAGTTGCTGAGAGTTCTATCCATTGACCATTTCCAAATTGATCATATTTGTTACTTGTGTTGCTTGAAAACAAATCCATGAAAAAAAAATAATTCAGATGAAGAGCATAATTAGTAATCATCACCACTGTGAAAACCTGTGCCTAAAGGAGAATTGGTAAGTGCTTAAAGTTGGTCTTGCAAATTTGAAAAGTTGGCCTGTAGAGAACTGTACTTCTAGAGTTTGTGGGTTATCGTTAAGGGGAAGGCAGATGACAGTAAAAGAGATTTTTCAGATTACTTCCATTAAGCATGGTCTTCTGTCTTTCATTCCCGGAGAGCAGCTGAGTGAGTTAACGGGAGAAGACAACACAGATGAGATGGGGAGAGGACATAGGTGGAACAGGAAAGAATTAATTTCTTGACCAAAAGCAATTCTGGCTTTCAAAATGGAAGGGTGACCAACAGATCACTGGTCAGCTCACATGTCCAGCTATGCAGGCACGGGTCATCTTCTGGACACATTTGCACTTACACAATGCGGGGACAGCCAAGCGGAAACCTTAAAATCAGTCCAAAAAGGATTTGCTCTTCTTATCTGTAAGTTTGTCTAAAGTTCTAGCTAGAAGTCTTGCTGCGTGTTATAAGTACTAGTGAGGAAAAAAAGCACAATAATCACAACAATTTAAAATTCATATAAATGTTTGCAATTTAAACCACAGAATCACAGAATGGTTTAGGCTGGAAGGGACCTTAAAGATTACCTAATTCCAACCCTCCTGCCATGCACAGGGACACCTTTCACTAGACCAGGTTGCTCAAAGGCACATCCAACCTGGCCTTGAACACTTCCAGGGATGGGGCATCCACAGCTTATCTGAGCAGTCTGCTCCAGTGTTCCAGTGCCTCACCACCCTCACAGTAATGAATTTCTTCCTAATATTTAATCTAAACCTACTCTCTTTCAGTTTGAAGCCATTCCCCCCTGTCCTGTCACTACATGCTCTTGTGTAAATATTCCCTTTCCATCTTTGTTGTAGGCTCCCTTCTGGAAGCTGAAATTTTCACCTGACCTACCTATACACACAGAGAATATACACAGATAATTTTGATACAAAAAATCTGTACTTTCTCTGCCCCATTTGATAGCTCAGCATTAGAGGATACAGCCATACTAATGGGAGCTATGAACTTTTTATTTTGGAAGTCAACGAATTCAATTTGAACAGTGGGACAGATGGGGAAACTGCTAAGCTTACATAAAATTGCATATTTCAAAGGCTGTTTTCTGGCATGATAATAAAAAAAGATAAATCTGCTAGAAACCATGTCAGAGGCTAAGGGAAATATAATCAAATCAGCACCTGTAAAGCCCAACTTCTGTAGACTATTTGCTCTGTTCTCAAGCAAGAGGCTATAATTATCTTCTCAACTACCTACAGCATGCTGTTAAATTTAACGAATTTCACTGGTTGCAAAGGAGTTAACTGCATCATAATAAGAATTAATACATTCCCTTTTATAAATAAATAAACAACCATCTCTTGATACATCCCTTAAAAAGTCATTAATATTGAGGAATAAGCTGGTAGCCTTCTGGCTCAGTAAGACCCCTACCAAAAGGCTCTACTTCAGTATCACCATGCATACATGGAAGCCAGCTTGGTGACCATACATAGCAGACAGCTACTTCAGTATGTCATGATATGCTAGAGCTGACTATCCCATTGCATACTAGAATAATCTTGTTATTTAAAAACAAAACAAAAAAAAAGGCTCTGAATGGTGCTGCTTTGCATTTTACGTATCAGCTTTCATCTGAGGATCATAAATCCTTTTTGTCCAAGAACCATTTTTCTAACCTCATAGCCACAAGGTGTATATCCTTCTTTATCGCAATTTTACAAGCCCAAAAAGAAAAGACTGACTTGTTCAAAGTCACTCAAGCAGTAAAACCAAAACCATGTTCCAAAATCCAGACCATCATCCTGTTGTCAAAATTAAGCCAGCCTCGATTGGTGCGAAACAAGAGACAGACTGGCTGCAACTTTTTCCAGTTCAGTGGACAAAGCTTTCCCTTTAAGTGTGTTACAACATTGGAGCCAGCGGAGCCAAAAAACTGCCTAACATAAAATGAGCCACATTCAGACTTTCACTGCCCGAGTGTTGCACAAAGCCTCCATCTCAGAAAGACGACTGGCACACATTCAAAGTGATGAGTAAACCTATCTCCTTCAATATGCCATTTCTGATATGGTGTGAGGGACAAACAAAACTCTTTGTGCTTAAGAGGCAGTGAGTTTGGGTTTAAACAATTCGGACTTCATTCCACCTACTTCACATGACTGATTCAACTTTACAAGGTTAAATCAAAGAAACCTTTTAGAAAATAAGACAGTGTAAAGGACATTCTCTTTTCCAGAAAAAATACCAGAAAATGAATAGGAGAGCAAATGAGAAGTTGTTAATTGTCTGGCTCCAGCCAGCTGGCACACTTGTAACACAGAGGCCAGACCTCAAGCTCAACCTGTGGGGTCTGAGATGAGGAATTCACAATCACCTGAGAAAAACTCAGGCACCCAAAAAAACAGACAGGCACGCTCTCCTCCCCAAGTCCATGCTTGGCAACAACTCCTGAAGCTTACTCACAATGTTTACACACCAAAACAGGTTAGCTGAGCCCAGACACATCTCCCGTGCTCTTCCATGTACGTTAGATAAATTGACAATGGGCTCTCAATAGCCAATTGTCCTGATGAGCACGTACGAAGTGTACAGTCTTCATTTATACATGGCTCCAGTGAAGACTGTGAATTTAACTGCTGCATGGATTTAACTTCACACAAGCATTTCCAAGATGTCAGTATCAATCAAAAGGAAGAGTTTTCAAAATTATTTCTTCTTCCTCAAAATAATCAGCTAAACTTTTTTAAACTAGAGTCACAGTTCAGCACTACAGAACCATAGCATGGGCCTGTGTTTTCGAATTGTTAGTAATCTTTGTGTTACCAAGTACTTGTAGTGAAGGTAAAGCATCATATTCACCGCAGTACACTTCGAGTGGATTTGATAGATTTCTCCAATTTAAATAATGGTTGGTACTCATGGTTTTCTTCAACAAGTAATTTGCAAAAATTATCAACCTTTCTGCCAACAGATATGTTAGTGCTCACATCTTAAAATTTTAGCATCTTATCCCTACTGTGCTTCTACTGTAACTAGCCATACTCATGGTTTACAAACAAAATGAAACTACTACCACACCAATTTTTTCTTGCTTGAACATAATCTCAGTTTTCTTTTGAAGGAAAACTGATGTGTTCAAGCTATGAGAAAGGAAGTTCAGCTCGTATTATTTCCACAACAATATTTAGCTGCTTTTAGAACTCATGTTCCTAGTGTGAAACTCCTTGTGCTTCAAAATGTCAGGGCTGCAGAGGCCATGCTATCAGACTGGGTAGAAGAATCAAGGTGGTGTGGCTTTGAAGGGGATACAGCAGGTTCTGGAAGCAGCCCCCCAGCCATACCACCAATACACCCCACCTGTGCTGAATTACTTTGAGAAGCCAAATAGGATTTTGCTGAACCTGATTGCTTCCAGTTTGCAAGTCAACTCCCCTTCAAACAAGCTGAGGTCCCACTGGCTACAGCATCTCATCTTTCAAAAAAATGGTCCTACAGAGTGATTAAGTTAGTAGCTGATAAGCTGTTATGATTCAAGGTACAGTGTTTCTACCACAGAAGTAGCTGTAAGTTTGCAAGCACTGAAGCTTCTCAAAGCTAGGAAGTAGGATTCACAGCATGGACACAGGCAAGGGACAAAATCAGGAACACAGGAAAGGGGCAAGATCTGATCTAACTAAGAAATGTGATACTTCTAAACTTCTATACTTCTAACTTCTATACAAGGCAATTTATGAAATGCCTTGACATCCCATGCAAAGCCTAAAACATTGTTTGTTTATATAATCCATATCCACATGAGAGCTGAAATCTATTTAAATGTATACCGGTTTGGTGCAGACAGAACTGACTTAAGCAGCTTCCAGGATGTGTCAAATAATGTTGGAAACAACAATACAAGAGGCCAGCATTTGTCAGTTAACAAGCTGACACAGGAATGCATTTATGATAGTTGCTCAACACGATTGTTTCATTTGTTTTCTCCTAAGCATCTCATTTAGGTCCCTGTAAGCAAGAACTTTCAAAAACAAAACAAAACAAAATAATACAAACCACAAAAACCAAACCAAAACCCCAAAACCAGAAAAAAACCCAAGTAAACTGCAACAAAAAGCACACTACACTAGCTTTCTGCTGATATTAAATTTTCAGAAATCTGCCAACAGTGCTCTTTTAAAAATCTCAAGAGGGAAGTGCAAAGAAGTTTTCAAATAGCAACAGAAATATGTATTGTACTGTCTTCCTCACTGTGTCTGAATGCCTTTCCTTTGAAAAGAATATTAGCCTTCATAGTCAAAAATCACATTGTTTCTGTAGTCTAAAAAAAACAACTACATTAAGACAACCCATTTCAAATTATCAGGATCTAAATACAGGCTAAAAAATACTGCCAATGTATTTTGAAACAAAACCAGTAAGTAGCAACTGTGTTATTTATTGCAATGAAAGCATTCCAGGTGTCTATCCTTTTTTCTTTAGAGCTTAGTTTACAGTAAATACTTTCCCCATTCTTATATAAATTTAAACATAATACACTAAAAAAGCATATATGTGGTAAAGTTTTCAGCAAATTACACAAACAGGTGCTTCTTGCCAGACTCCCTTTGGCTTTCTAATCAGTACTCAAACTCAAAAAGACCCCAGAATAGAATGGTAAAAATATTACACACATATTAATATTTAAATAATGTCCATATTACTAGGAACACCAAAACTTTCTTGTGAAAGAATCAAATGGGAGGAAACTGATGGTTACACCAACAGACCACAGCTACCAAATCTAGACTGGGTTTTTTTATCCAAAGGACTTGATGGAGAATAAGTGTTACATGCTCTATCTGAAGGACACATCATAAATACTCGAGTTTAAAAAAGCATAAAAACCCTCTTTAAAAAAAAACCAAACCAAAAAAAAAAAAACCAAAACACAAAGCCCATATCAAGACCTATATCCTGCCCTGAGCTGAGCCCATTCCCAAAAGAAGCTCACTATTCCAGCACCTCCCTGTGACCTGGAAATACAGTTCCATGATGGCATAAGCAGCAGGTGTTGACAGCACTGGGAACTGTGTTACCTGAGAGTAGTGCAGTCCTTTTTATTTTACAGATTAGCAGAAGGAAATAAGTTAACCTTTGATGAAGTTATAATTTACCTGTAAGTGACAGTAACACAGCAATGCATTTTGTGATCACTGAAAGAAACCTTAGCAATTTGGGGTTCTGTTTGTAGAAGGGGCCAGTAGCCAAGCACTCCCCCAGCCTGTGCCAGCCCAGTCAGTCTGCAGCTCTCCTGGACAAATCCTAACATACCCAACAAATAAAAGCACCAAAATAGTGCAGTCACTTGGCCAGATTGTCACAAGAACAGAAGTACAGCAGGTGGCCATTCACAACTCCAAACTAAATCACATGCTGCTCAGAACTTTATACCAATCCCTGTGTAGTGTTGTATCTGTTTAATGTTACTCTTCATACTCAATTTTCAAAATGAAAAGAAAATGGGTTTTAGTGACACGCGAACCATGGCAGGAGACAGTGATCCAAATAGTATCATTCAGCACTCAATAAAACAGAGAACAACCATGGCATCTTTTCCCTCCTGTTCTCCATTTTTTTCCCTTTCAATATTTATTAAGTAAACCAGTGCTTATCTGGGCTAAATCCCCAGGCTCAGTGAAACACCAGGTGGTAGACTGGGGTAGTTTTTCTAGCAACAGATGGCTCAAACATTTTATGACAAACGGACACAGGACTATTGCTTGTCAGACCATCTTTCAGTTACTTCTTTATGTAACAGCAGCAACTCACCCGGGGAGCTCAAGCAGCTGCTCACCTGCACCAGCCCCGCCCCCCGAACACAACAAGGGCTGTGGGAGCCTCCCTGCCTCCTCCCTGTCCTCTGCTCAGGTGACATTACAGCAGGAGCCAACACTGGGCACCGGGAGAAAACCCAGTGCCTGCCAGCTCAGACCAAGAAACTTGGGGAACACTGGTCCTAGAGAAAAGCTACAAAGTACAACCTGTGACTCTCACATTAAAATTTATTATTTCTCAATTATTCTTACTTGCTCATTGTCTTATCTGTCCACATCCAAAGCAACTGTGAGCAGCTACTTTTAGCCTTAAATAGAAAAGGAATTTATTGCCTTTCACACTTTGCTGTGCACCACAAAGGAAGATTATTTGGTTCACCTGAAGAGAAGAAAAACATTCCATCGTTACAATTATGCCAGTCTGAATAAACAGAAAGAGTTAACCAGAAAAAGAAGCACTGAATATTCCATTAATTCAATCCATTTTTCACTAGTAATTTAATTTCAATAGATTTGTACCTGAAATGCATACTGTAATGCTCCCTCTCAAGTCATTCGAGGGGGATGGGGACAGTACAGAGGCCACCCCTCAAGGCACTGCCACACTTCCACAAGCCCCCTTGTCCCTCCAGGATTTCTCAGACAGGGACATGGGAAAAACATCTGCCAGTCTCATGCTGGCATTGTTATTCAGAAATCTGAAATAGCATTTTGCATTTATTTTGCAAAGGTTAATAGTATGCCTGTAATATTTTTAGTGATATAACATTACTGAATGGATGTGACAGAAGTAAAATATGCCTAAAAATAATCTCAACCCCTAGTCCTGTCTGCTCTGGGATTTTGTTTTCTTGATTTCATTTATATTTTATTTATTTATTTTTAAATAAAGGATATCATCACTTGGAGAAGTGAAAAGGCTATGACCTAAAAAGATTACTACCTAAGGGAAAGGGCTAAAGGACACAATATCAAGAGGCAGAAGCCTAAAGACTTTTTACACTCCTAAAAATACATTAAGGATTTGTTGGGGATTTTTTTCCTAAAATATATTTAGTAAACTGAGACCAAATTTTAGTGCAGAAGCACTAAAATTACATAAATCTATGTGGCATGAAAAAAAGAACATTGTTACCAGCATTTTGTATTAGTTTTGATGTCTTCAGTCTCTGGTTTTCCTTTTGCAAAACTATTAACTTCCATTCTGCTTACTGCATCAGCTACCTATCTCAGTCAAGGAGGCATCAGCTCAGAAGGAGAATTAAAAACAGTTGCATAATCTACTGATATTTAATAAATAGGAGTGTATAATATACAAATACTGTTGAAATAATGAATCACTCTACTAACCCGGATTATATTCTTCATTTCCTCACTTGTTCCAGATAAAACATTTACAGATGTTTCAGTTGTTATAAAATAAGAAATTTGGATCCCAGTTTTGGTATCCAGGCCCATGCTACAGCACTTTTAACACTGCAGTAAAATAAAATGGAACATTATAAAATGTTTGTAACATTAAGGCACTACCTCACTACTCTAATCAGATACACAAGCCAAGTCCACATAAGACTGTACTAAATCAATTCAAACAGCACTTATCTTTCTTCAAGAAAAAACCCAAACCTGGATAATGAGTAGTTGTTTTTCCTTGCAAGAAATTAGTATCTCCATGTTGCATGGGTACATCTAGGTTATACAGTAACTTCCTGGCAAACAGGAGAAATTGTTTAAGATAGTCTATAAAACTAGGGTTGCAAGAGAAATGTGGGAACTAAACAACCATATTTCTGCAGTCCCAACTATGCACCCTGCAGAAGACCTACTCTTACCTCCACAACTGCCAGTCTCGGCAAGACAAGGAGGACCTAACACCAATGAAAGGAAGATGCTTCGAGGGCACATCGCCTTTGTGAACTTTTAGGGTCCACCCTTGTAATGCTGAGGTGGTAGGAAGGAGGAAACAGAAATATGCTCATGCCTACCAATAGTAATTAGCTCATCTCAATTTCACAAACTTGCTTTTGCTTTCACAAACTTGATGAAAAACAGAAAACCACCTCTGTGAAGCCAATAGTAACACCTAACCTCAGCCAGTATTTACACACTGGCCAGGTCTAGTATATAGCATTTATCAAACCTTAGCTGCCGGGGGCCAACAAAGCAATTCTTGCATCTCTTAAGCCGCAGCAAGGGTCATTCTTCCCCAGGGCCACTGGTCAAATGATTGAAAGCAAGGCAAAATTCCAGTGGAAACAGCATATGCACCAGTGTTTATTCCATGTAGGTTTTTTCAGTCCTGTATTGAAGTGGGGGGTCTTGCGGTTCATTAGCCAGCTAGTCTTCCTGGCCAAAAAAATCAGCCCTTTTGCTCACAGTAACCAGCCAGCCTACCTATTATATAGTATTTAATGTGGTGTTAGACATTACACTACAATGTAGTTTTCCAGCAAAACAAATACTTTTGAGTAGTGAAGGATTCAGATTGCAGCAAACAGAGTAAGCAAACATTGTGTTTGCACACCTGTGCAGATTCAGCCCAACGTTGCCTTTTATCACTTGCAGCTGTAAGGCCAGACAGGCACTAGTTCAACAACAAAGAGGAGGACACAAGACACAGAGCTTAAAAGACGTAGGGCTTAGAAGTGCTTGTCTAGATTGTAGCTCAAGGTGCATGCAAGTATCTTTTTTTGATTCTGAAGAGTCATTTTTAACTGTATACTGCAGACATATTTTAATAAGTGGTACAAAGGCTCAGAGACATTAAAGCAAAAGCATTATCACGTACAAAGATATAAGGGGGAAGAAGTGAGAAATATGGTCATACCTTTAACAATATTTAGTTCAGGAAGAGAAAAAGCAAGGGGCTGTCGTAAACATTCTCCACCCTCGTCCAGTGACTCCTATCCCTGCACCTCTCAGAGAGGCATATGTGGAGCTAATTATGTACCAGCTCCCTCCAAAGTGGGTCTGAGGCACAGCTGCAGGCTGATGGTGCCTACAAGGGAAGGGAGGTGGGAGCCCAGCTTTCACTTCTGAGCCTCAGGTCAAGTCACTCACAGGATTTTTAAATCATTAAGTGCATGTCAGGTCAGATCAGATCAGCTACCTGTCCTGGCAGGATGGATACAAATACACACCAACTTTTTTCTGTTTGAGCTGTATTATTAAGTACCAAAAATGGTGAAGAAACAGACAACAATCTAAGCTGTTCTTGGACATCAATCCATAATAAAGGATTCAATACCAATAGCTGGCTATATTCCAGAGACACAGGAGCTTATCTTGAGACAATGATGAGAGGCAGGATAGCAAAATCCCTGACTCAGAAAAGAGAAGCAAGTGGATAGCATAAAACTCTCCAACTTCATGGACTAAGAGCTTTCATTTCTGTTAATATTTCAGGAAACAAATTCTCTAGCCACAGAGGCAGAAACAAGCTTAAAAGGAGTTAAAGTTGCATTGAGTATTTCAGAATAGTTCAGCTGGAAGGGACCTGCAATGCCAACTAACCATTTTGTCCAACTGCCTCCTCTAGACCTACCACTCTCTGAAATCAGGATGGCAAGAACTTAACACACTCAAGGTGCAAGAATCTTAAACCAATAAATTGAAAAATTATTCTCTTAAATTCCTGCTCTAAGGATTAAGCAATTTCATTTTAGAAATTATACTTTTAGGAAGAAAATGTCTGCAAACAGTTAACAATTATCTTGTTTACTCTTCTACATTTTTTCATCGTGCCTCCTAGCAAGCATTATGAGCATGGTGCTCTGGTCTTACTTGATAATGAGGCCATTTGAAAGTGTATATGCTGCTATCTTGCTACGCTCTTTTCTTAGGAAAAGGACAAAGATCGTATTTACAAATATCTGGACTTTTGCACAAAAACAAACAAGGGAACAGCAGTGCTCCAGACTAGCTGTGTGAGTAAACAACTAGTTTGCCACTGAGAGCATTTCTGTTTCTAAGAGTATTGTTTTCCAGCTCTTGTGGGCTCTGCTCTTTGACACTAATGGTGTTCTCCAAAGATGCCAAAAGAAAACACCCCCTACTCCCATCCTGTTCACAGTCAACTAAGCTCTTTCCCCCCTGCAAAAAATCACTTTAAATGGCATACACATACACACACTCCAGAGCTAGACTAGCACTGTCCCCTGGCCTCAAACCCCAAGGTTTTGTTACATGTGCCTTGGTGTAAGACAGGTTAATATAGTTATATAAAAAGATGTCTTCAAACACCTTCATCAACAAGTATAGCAACACAGAAAAACTCCAGCAAGATGGGATCTCTAGAGTGCCCTTTAATTTCCCATCTAGTTCCAACACCTGCTTGAAACTAGGCTAATTCTGGAGTTCAATAATGAAACCCAAGGTTGTCCAGTTGAGCCTTGAGCATATCTGATGTGAGGGCAGTCTGGCTGCAACATCTGTCACCCCACTGATTGCCAGGGTTGATTCAGCTGATCTGGCTGCTTAGGCAGATATCCCCTTCCTCACTCAATGTGCATCCCTCCCGAAACTGCACGCTCAAAGAGGATGACCTGACTGGCAGAGATGGTCCTGAGGTTAGAGACTCCCTAAAAAGGAAAAAAGCCTCTCCAGGCAATATGTTACTGTTACTTATCCCGTCTTGCCATGAACATTTTTTTCTTTATAACAAGTCAGAATTGCAATAAAATCATTACTCCCACTGTTCCCATTTCTACACCAAGGTCTTGCTGCTATAGCACTGGCTCCAGTCCTACCACTGGGCTCCTCTGAAAATTTTCAGTTCCACTTTCTCTGTAGCTGCAAATGAGGCAGCTGAAAACTGTAATGAGATCTCATCTCCAGGTCACTGATACCCATTTTGTCTTCAAAAGTCCTAAGCTGGGCACAGCTTTCCAGCTCAGTTCTCCCAAACGGTAAGCAAGAATAATCTTTTTATCAGTTTGCTGGCTACATTCTTGCTCATGCAGTCAAGACCTTGGCCTGTAAGGTTGCAAGGGCACACAGCTGACTCAACCTAGAGTCCAGGAGGTCCATTTTCTTTTAAAAAGCCCAACCAAACAAAAACCAAACAGAAAACCACACACACACACACAAAAGAAAAAAAGAAGAACCAAAAACAAACCCACAAAACGTAACCTACACACATGAAGCTGCTCCTTAGAAAATCAGTTCCCAGCCCACACTGTTACCTTGGGGGGCTGTTCTATTCGAGGTACATGTGTCTTCACTGTACCTCATGAGGTTCTGTTTGTTCGTTTCTCCTGCTTGCTGAGGTCCCACCTAATCAAGACTGCTGTGACATCAAACACTGTCCTCCTTTTGGTGTCATCTGCCTGGTAAGGATGACCTTCATCCCATCATCCACATCAATGAAAAAAGCATTCAGTAGGATCAAAGAACACCCAGGAAGCCCCACTGATACATGTATTATGACCATGCACCTTCAAAGCACTTAAGAGTGCCCAGGCTTTCACTATTAATTAAAAAATGAGCAAACAGAGTAAACTTTACATAGTACATCTTTGCCTAAGCACACAGTGTTGGAATGTCTTACACTCTAACTGGTATGAAAAGTTACGACTAGCTGACTGTTATGGTAAATCCTCTATGTAAAAAACAAGTAGGTAACAGCCAAACATGAAGTGCTCAATACCAGAAATTCAAAATTAATAATCAACCGGTATTTATTAGCCATATAACCAAAAACTGTGGGTTGTTGCAGTGAAAGTGTCAGTGTACAGGCAAGGTTGCCTATTATTACTATAACACAGGACTGGTCTACACAGGCCATGCAGTCTTAAAACAAAGAATGAGGAGAGAAAAAAGCCTCACCTGTATCTAACTAAAAGTATAGTCCTAGACCAGATAAACTGCTTGGCACTGAAATACTAAATCTTTGGAAAAGTGGTACAATTTTGACCCACCTTTGAGTTCTCTAACATAACAATAATAAAAGTGATGCGGCTTCACACCTCATTTCACTGCATTGAGACACTGAGCAACAGCAGCAATGCAGAGCAGTACTGTAGCATCCTTGAATTGCATGAGCACATTGAAACACAGCATCCACATCTTACAGGTGAAGAAAAGACAGCAAACTGACTTAAAACAGCAAGAAGAAACAGAGGATGTAAGTGCCAGCAGGCACAGAGGCACATGGCTGCACAGAACAGCAACAGCACAACTTTCTGTGCTCTTCTCTAAGTGTACATTGAGCTTTTTATCCGTTCAAATCCCAGTTTAACAAGACACACAAGATTAGTATGAAAACAAATACTAGCCAAGCAAGCTTTTTACTTGCAGTAAAAAGACACTGGCTTTTTGACAACGTGAAGCAAATTCAAGATCCTTCAATATAGGTTAGCAAAGAAATTTCTCACACAGCTGTTTTTGGTTTTCTCTTAAAATAAGAATAAACAATACAATTCAGACTCTTAGAAACACAACTGGATGTGGCTGTAAGCTCTGGCATACACAACATAAGAAAAACCTTAATGCTGCTGGATTAGGTATTGCAGTGGGACACTACTAAACCAGTCTGATTTCCTACCTCTGCCACCAACTTCCTATGTGAATCTTGTCAATTCTCCTAATTCCTTCATTCTCTTGAAACGAAACTGATTATACTTTCCTTCCTCACGTAGCAGATTAATTTCATTAATATGTGTTATACAAAATGCAATTAAGTCCACAAGTACAGTTTTCTTTCTCAAGATCCCACATAGTTCTCTCCATATACTGGTTTCTAAAACTCATGCTAGCTTCAAAGATCAGCTACTGCATGGAAGATGCTCCAGACAAAGCCACAGCCAGGCATAAGTAATTTCAGTCTTGAACATTTGCCTTGTTCACAAATCACCTATAGTTGGGTTATTTGCAGCTAAAAACCCTTTAGAGAGCACAGCTGCCCTTTTTCTCACCTGCTACCACAAAAGCTGAAACCCAGTTTCCATTTTTTGTCCATCCTAGAAGCCAGGCTTTCCAAGATACAGTAAGAAACTCCAGAGGGAGAGCCAGTACTTATTGGGCCACCTCACTTTAGGGGTCCAGGTGTTCTCAGACCCCCTAAATAAATCATGTTTCATTGCTTACTAAAATACTGTAATTTTACATAGGAAGGAAAATTTTAAAAGTCCTAGTGGAGGTAGGGGGACTAACAGCTTATTTCCATGCTAAACTTTGATGAAGTTTACTACTGCCTTGTTTCGTATAAGTACAATAGATTTATTAGACGATTTCACTTTTTTGTTTCTCTAAACAATGAAAAGTACAAGCATCCTCGAATTACCTGTACTGACCAAGGAAATGAGTTATGCAGGAAGCTTACTATCAAAATGAATTAGGATAAAGCTAAAGCTGCTGCAAACAAGTGCCTTAACTAAGGACTCCTGGAGATAATTCAGTTTTCAGTCCCACCACATGTAAATTACTATGAGTACTATCATTTTAAGTTTTTGGTTTTCTTTCACTACTAGTGGGTTACTCCAACTGACACAGAAACATCTGGAAATCACTAAAAAAACCCCCACCTTTCTATTTTTAAAAACCTCATCAATTAGGGTTGAATTAACCATGACCAGCATTCAAATTCTGGTGTCTGCACTCTGTTTTTCCTCTCCGTATTTTGAAGTGCTCAATAATGTATTTCTAGTAATAGAAGAGCCACATGGCTCATTAATTTCAGTAAAACAAGGGTGCCAATTCATGCCTCCAAATAAGTGTTAGTGTGTCATTCTCTCATTCCTGTTACATGGGAGTGGAGAAAACACCTACAGTTTTCCTAAAATGGCTCAAGAGTGTGGAGAGTGGCTACACCTTTGACCTGAAGACATAACTGAGAGAGGGTCTATGAGGAGAGAGGTTTCCTGCCTGTTACAAGACAGTTGGAAAAATGCCTTGAGCCATACTGAACTCAAGTTACAGCCAGGCTTTCCCTACCTCCCACCTGAGTGCAAACTCCCTGCATGACTACTTCAGCTATTCTCTCCTGTGCAAACACCACACCTGTATCCCATGGTTTCCACACAACAAAACACATCACACAGCAAAAGCTCTGCTTCCTCAACCCACTTAGCCCAGGTACCTGCATATACCCATACTCTGGGCTTGGCAGCTGCTGTACAGCTTGTGTTTGGGGTTTTTTGCTTTAGAACAGCAATTATTTCCAGCATTTGACAGGTGCAAAGCTAAGAAACCTCTTTTGTTTCTCCTGGTCTGTAGATAGTTAACCCTTGCTGTTTAAACTTTAACTCGTGAAAGGTGAGACAGATTTATCTTTCATTGTTTGAGCTCAGTGAGCCTTCCACACCAGCATGCAACTGAAGCAGAAAAAGTCTAAAACATATTAAATGTTGTCCTTACAGCTACTGAGGTAAGTGTATCAAGTAGTAGTTAATTTTCCTGATTAAAGCTGAGCTATTACCATCATCTCCATTTGCAAAGTGGCAGTGATTAATGACATTGGGGGTATTTCTCAATTTCATCCTTAAAATAATGTGACTGTTTTAAAAGTTCAGGGAAAACCCAGAACCCATCACTCTTTCTTTAACCATTTTATAATCTACAAGGACCAAAAAAACTAGCTTTACAGACACACTTCAAACCACTGTGGCAATAGTTGTTCCAGCAATGCCAGTTGGCAAGCCTATTAATTAGTCATAATGAAACACCATTTTAAAATGACACTTGTTGAGCTTTAACTACTCCACTCAGTTATGAAAGTGCCCCAGAAGGCACAGAGTTATTTTCTTAAAAAACCATTAACATTTGGTAAACAAAATGTATCTGGTAACTACACCTCCATCTGCAAGGACACAATACCAGCCCCATTATCTCCCTCCACCACCTGCCAAGCAGGAGAGGCCCGAGGGACTCTGCACTCTGACACCTCTGAAAGCTGGCACCAGGCAGAGCAACAACAGTTTCACACTCTGCTCCTCACTCCTGGGTACACCTCTTGCAATTCACCTCCCTAAGTCTGGAGCTCATCATGTTATATAAGGGTACAGCAACTACCAGTAAACAACTTGCAGAAGTATTTATTTCTGTAATTTACTCTTCTGGTCACTTTTTTGAGCCTGGCTTGTTTAAACCTTGATTTGCACCAAAATCACTGAATAGGCAGTGCTATGTCCTTCAACATTTTTACATGAAGAAATAGAATTATTCTGTTAGTGTTCATTTGAAAAGAATTTCAGGATTACCAAACACAAATCAGGTACTACTCAGCTACTGAGTTTCCAGCATTTTGGTTTTCAGATTGTTTACGAAGAGTCTATCCTAACAGTTGGTCAACAGCTTATTCTTCAGCTCAAAACCCCTCCAAGCCTCCAGTAGGCTGTAATTTGCTGAGTATCTTGTTAGTTCTGGAAACTCCAGCATGAAATCCTAACTCTCCAGAAATCACAGTTCTCTTCCATGAATAAGACTGAAGACTCAATACAATAATATACAGTGGTTTTGCCAAACATTTTTTAAAAGTAAGGCTTTTTTTAATAGCCAAATTTCAAGATGGGCAACAGAAAATGACAGACATGCTTTCAGCCAACACAACGAGAAAAGGCTCAGATTTGGCAAACTTACAGGCCTCTGAAAAACTGCAAGTGCGTTATATCTCAGCAGAAGGCACCAATTTCAACCATATCTTTCAGAGGCTCTGACTGCACTGTACATCCAGGTAGGACACCTTTCCCTCCAAACACAACTCCTGTATTCAGCAGGCTGCATCTCAACTACTCAACCAGCAAGCAGTGAGCCTCTGCTGCCTCTGTCTTCCGAGATTCAAGACTGGTCAAGCAATACCTGAACTGCACAACATAAATGCAGAATAGAGATGAACCAGGGAATGGTGTTGGGGAAAACAGCAACCAGCCTGGCTGCCTGGAAAAGACATTAGAGTGATGCAGAGTGCAGAATCATGTAACAAATTGCTGTCGGTTTGTTTTCTAACTTAGAAAACAATGCACACAAAACTGTGGTCAAAACACACTATTTAGGTTGCAAAGTCGAAGACTCAAAATGCCATCAGTGAGTTTGCCGCTACACATTAATACTTCCTTCTGGGGCACTTGCAACACAATTATTTATACACGCTCATAAATTTCCCCAGGACTCCCATCTCATCCCACGTTGGATGAAATTGATTTCCACTGTTTGTGTAATGAGGGCAACTGTTCTTTATATGACCTTTCTAACAGTCATGGCAAACATGACTTTGTGCTCTTCAGGAACAGAAAACATGGTGTCCTAGTAAAGACACCTGAATAATCCTCAGAAAAAAAACCAACCCACCCACTCAAAAAACAACAACAAAAACAAAACCAGAAACCCACTCACAACTCAGTTTTGAAGGATGTTCCTGCTCCAGAATTCATTTATACTTGTAATTTGTACCTACATTCCTTTTAGAAGACACTACCCTGGGTAGAGCCTGTCTGACTTGCAGAAGCAGCTTTCACCAACAGGCACTGGACATGGAAGATCACAGCTACAGCTTGACATTCAGAAGCATGAAACCTGTGGGAGTCACATGTCAGATGATCAAGCTTGGGGGTGCATTTGACCCAGCTCCCACTTGCTAAGTCTCCAAAAACTAAGGAATGAGGAATATCATGAAGCTCTGACCACAAAGGATACTGTGAAAATAAAGTAAACCATTTGTGTAAAGCACTTGCATATTACAGCAATAGGAAGTGAGGAAAAACTGTAAGAAAATTTAAAATCATGCCCTCTGCAAGAGTTTGCAAGTTTTAAAATGTATTTGATACCAGTAAATAGCACCTGAGATTGTGCCATGGAAATTGTATCACAGCACTTAATATGGCAGTAACCTTTAGCAAACACCAGCCAGTAATCACTGAGCAAGAACTGTCACAAGGTGAAAAAAGGAGGCTGCATAGCTGTTCTTCATATTGATCTTCATTTCTGAGTGCTTGATTCTGCAAATTCAGTAATACTCTTTAGAGCTGTACATCAGCAGCCATGAGAGAAAGGAGTTGTCACCAACAGAGAGTGAAGGCTGCAGAGATGGCTACTGATCAAAGCTTTAGGTCTGAAATTAGAAGACAAGATTTCAAGTTATGACACCTACAGTGACCTCAGTCCATCACTTTATAGACTCTCATTCCCTTTATTGTGTTTTATGAAAGCCTAAAGAACTGCTTGAAAGAATGAAAGAAAATTTAATACAGATTCTTTTTCTGCTAAACCTGCTGTAGGTGCAATAATAGGTCTTAAACCATCAGAAATGTTTTTGCTGAGCTTGGGGCAAGGGTAATTTGTCCGAAGCCTTCAGCTCAACAGACTCCAGGCAAAAGGGTGATGCTACAGTAAAACACTTCAAGAGTAAAACACAATTACTTTGGTTTGGGCTTTTTCTCCCCCTCTCAGTCAATCTGTGTCTAAAAAAGCAGCCATTCACATTCCTATTTCAAATTTACTCCTGTTTTTCTGTATTTTTACATGCTGAGTTTTATGTTGCTTGAAGAGCTCTCCTATGACATAAGAGAAGGCATGAAATACAAATAGAAAAGAAACATTTTTATCAAAATGTTTGTCCACACTTGATTTTTTTAAGAAGTCTTAGATATTTAGATAGAGGTCGTTTACTGGTAAAAACTTACCTCTGAATACATTTTATGGGAAGAATTACAAGGAAGTCACCTGCTCCCAACTAGAAGCATTAGCAATCACACACGCACACACACAAAGTATCTTCTACCAAAACATCAAAAGTAAGAACCAGTTCTTATTCTGATATCCGTTATGTTTGAATGAAGAAATTAATCCTCAAAGAACTGCATAGAGGTTTATGGATTTACCATATTCCATGTAAAGCAAAAGACTGTCATCCTCTAAGCCCACCACACATGAAAAATTTACCAAAAAATTGTTCAGTTACTAACAAGAGAGAGCAAATGACATGAGCTTTGCAAGAAAATCTAAAACTTTCCTAAATAATTGGTACCACAGAAGATACTAACTCAATGTCCTTAGTATGTCTTTTAAAACCTGTTTCTTGGGTGCCTTTTATGTAAAATAACTCAGTGTTGGTGAAGAATGTTGCAGGCAATGGAGACTGATATTTTCCACATAAATATATTCCTGGAATCACCTGACATCCATCACTTTGGCACAAGACAAACACAGATAAACCAGAGTGCCTGCTTCACCTTCCACAAAACAGAAATTACTTCTGCTTTTAATCTGACAGGAGAGTTTAAGGCTAGTTTTGCCAGAATTTCTGGATTACTAACAGCCATGGGAACTTACAAGTCAAGGAGCAGGAGGTTTGTTAAGTCTGCACCTTTTGAGATTTTACCTTGAGATCAGAAATGGAGTTGTTAAATACATCAGCAATTTATACCCTGAGACCACTTCATGTCAGGAAGCAAGCTTGTATCAAACGTACCCCGGCTCTCTAGAAGTCACTGAAAGGGGATTTTTCAATGTCTTGCTTCCAGCCTTTACTAAGGAACATCTGTAAGCTATCTGGGATTCCTTTGCATAAGTGAGCAAACAGGATGGAAGCAGCTCAGTGCCAGGAAGTTTCATTAGTGGTTTTCAAGTAATAACATCAAAGATTAGATCAACACAGAGTAACAACTTCAATTCAGCATTAGGGCATAGGTGTAGTACTTCCCAGTGGACTTTGTTTACACGTTATCAGTACTCCTTCCTCTCTGTATTTTGAATGTATTTTCAATTGAGAGTTAAACAAGGTTGCAAATTTCATAATGATTCCCAAGGCAATAACCCCTAAGAATAAAAATCATGTACATGTTTATGGGAAAATATTTTGAGTATGAATCTGACCTGCAATTTACGTTTCATACATTACTTCTCTGGAAATTGCCATAACAAAGTGATAACTGTAACTGCTGACAAAGCTACCCATGTTTCTTACTGCTGTGGCTCTCATCACCCCAATATCTCATTCTATACGGCCACCAGGTAAATCTGGAAGGTGCAGTGGGAAGTTTCTTTGTCTTTTCACTAGTAACTCCTTACAGTCAGAGTTACAGCCACATAACTCCCACAGAATAAAAGTTGTTCTACATCCATAAGCAAGTGGAAGCCAGACACAATCACTCTGCTTAAGAATTTAACGTCTTAATCCTTCCCAATAATACCACTTTTGGTTAAAAAAGTACAGTTTTGCTCTCAAAGAGACGTCTAACAATATCCTTAGGTGATATACAGCTAGCACATAATCAGGAACCTTTACATATATATACACACACACACACACACAGAGGCATATATATTTTATATATTACATATAAAAACTTTTTAAAGTAATATACAAACCTGCAGTTCTTGATGTAGCAGTGTTTATTCTAATTGTCATATTAGAAGTACAGAAGAACTTGAGGATTGGAACTGGGTGGTCTTTAAGTTTCCTTCCAACCCAGGCCATTCATGATTCATTCTAAGAAGGGGGTGGTTTGTTTCTTGTTTGGGTTTGTTGGTTCGGGTTTGGGGTTTTTTTTGGTATTCTCCACCCCACAAGTGCCAAATGCTACATTTCTCTGCAGACAACTGTGGACATTATGAATATACAGATCAGCACAACCAGCCCATGCTTATGTGCAGAGGGACAAGCAACAAATAAAGTCTATTTAAATTATATGAGGAACTATCATTTTTTGCACACACAATAGCAACTAGGTAGTTGGATAACTTACAATGATGAAGAGGGAATATTTGTGCTAGCCATTGCCTGGCTATGGGGGCTGCTCTTAACCAACTCTGCTAAGAAAAACAGACAAGAGACCTAAGGAATGACTGATCCATACTTGTATGATCCCATTGTACTTATTTAACCTCTCAACCTGCATGGATGCTAATACCTATGAACAAAACAATTTATATGCAATTATATCAAATATAAAAAACTATAAACAAAGATTTTTTTGTTTAAGTTAATTTTAAAGAAATAGTTAAACAGTTTCAGGAATTCAATTAAAGCAGTTTGTTTAAGCACATTAGAGAAAGCAATGTCCCTATGCTCTTTTTGAGTATTCTCTTGTTCTCCATCTATGATACATGTTCCTTACAATTGAGGTTTAACCTAAGCCTTCCTAATACCTAGGTTCATCTTCTAAAGCCTTGGGAATCCTAGGAAACAAAGTATTAGAAACAATGTTAAGGTATTAAAAAAGGCACATCTACCTATGTTCTGAGCTTTCCTTTCAGATAAGGACAGGGTACACAAGATGACAGAGAGCATGGCCTTGTAAAACAGCTCAGTATGAAGAGGTCCAGAAGCAGAGCTGTACATCTGTGGGCATGGAGAGCTGTTTTGACTGAAGATAGCTGCATTATTTCAATGCCTGTCTCAGAGTCCTTGGACAGTTAACTGTGATAAACAAATACAAGCACAATCATTTTCACTGCTGCTGTAATTCAAATTCACCAACTCTAGCTAATAATACTTTCCCCCCTCGCCCACTCGCAGGGATATCCTGAAAAACAGCCCTACTTGTGAGTATGCAGCTATGAAACAGCATGAGTTTTTTCAAGATATAATCACTTTCCCCAGAAGGTCTTTCATAAAGTTTTGCTGACCTATTGTTACAGTACTGTGCCATTAATTCCTATAGAGGATCCAGTGCATTAGTCAAAGTGAAATCACTCATCTAATGAAAGTTTCTGCAAATATCCTCAAATCGGATGTCAGGTTCCAATTCAAAAGGAGTCTTTCCTATCTCTTAAAAGCAAACACCAAGAGAAACATGCTACAAACTCTAATAAATCAGCTTGCAATAGCTACTAGCCACGCCCCCCTTTTGTACCCGTTTACATAGCAATATACATTTTGCCTGAGAAATGCAAGCTGAGTCCTTGTGCAGTTGAATAATGATGGTTGACCTAATGGTTCAGTGTCTACATCACTGCAATAAGTAAGTGTCCTTATAAAAATATAAAGCCAACCAAAGGAAAAACAAGAAGAATATAATCCGCATTTACTGTGGAACAACAACAAAACCTCTTATGCAATTTCAGACTCAATGCTGAGAAAAAGGTAACCTCATGAAAACATACTGGAAGCTTCTCATTAACATTCAAGTCAAAGTAAGAAAAAAATATTTTTATTTAAAATGTTTGCCTCTCCCTATTGCAAGCATACTAAAATTAGAAACCAAGAAGAGAAGCATTACAGATCAGCACTGGAGAAATAAAAAATCCTTATCACACAGTGATGTAATTATTTTCTAACTATTTCTAATGTGGATACCTCAGATCCTCAGGACAGTAGGAATAGGTTAACAAAAGAACACCAATGCTTCAACAGGGGGCTTATCCCTACCAGGGAAGATAAAGGTGGGAAATGAACATGTAGCATCAGCCACAAATAAAGCTACTTGAAGCATATTTTGAGAAGACAAAATAAAGCTGCACCCTCTATCCATCCTGCTACCTGCCATCTGCTCATGAGGCCACAAAGCAAAGCCACATCATTGGCAGGGGGTGAAGCTGGCAGCAGCTGCACCACTGGGACAGCTCCAGCAGGGAGCAGGGGAAAGAGAAGAGAAATGGGGCAACTCAGTGTGTTCTCTTGACATGGAAATATTGCACCAGGCAGTAATTCCCAGCTGGAAACCTCATTATGTAATATCATTTAGGATGTTAGAGGAAGTCAGTTACAGCCCATTCTCCTCAATCCAAACATACTCCCTGACCATTTCCTTAGAATATGACAGTGCCATCTTAGCGTGCGGTTACTGAGCAATAGTCACAAGAAATTCAAGATCAGCACACTGCATCTCAATCACAGCATCAGTAAAGAGTCACAACAACAGAGTGTGCAATACCTGGCTTATTCTCATTAAATGTCCTTCCTCCAATAATTGTAGTATGTTAAGTAGCATTTCACAACATCTTAACTTAAAAATTTTGCAACAAGCATGCTTAACTGATGTTTTTTGTGAAATACAAATGGAAACCACAAAATCAAGAGCATGCACTGCTTGCAGTAAAAATTGTGACCCATTGACTTAAAAAACATGTTGCTCAAGAGATATTTTAACACTGCATTATGCCATTAACACTGAAAACCAATGTATTTCAAATATGTAGCAAATAATCCCTTTCCTCATGAGCGGGAGCCAAGAGGGCATTGGGGTGCTGCTGGATGAAAAACTGGACTTCAGCCATCAGTGTGCTCTTGCAGCCCAGAAAGCCAATTGTATCCTGGGCTGCACCAACAGCAGCATGGGCAGCAGGGTGAGGGAGGGGATTCTGCCCCTCTGCTCTGCTCTGCTGACACCCCACCTGGAGTGCTGCATCCAGCTCTGGGGTCCCCAGCACAGGAAAGAACATGGACCGGGTGGAGTGGGTTCAGAGGTGGCCACAAAGATATCGAAGGGTTGGAGCACCTCTCCTATGAGGAAAGGCTGAGAGAGTTGGGGTTGTTCTGTCTGCAGAGAAGAAGGCTTCAGGGAGGCCTTTCAGCACTTAATGAGGGCTTATAGGAGAGATAGGGGCACACATTTTAACAGGGCCTGTTGCGATTGGACAAGGGGTAATGGTTTTAAACTAAAGAGATTGTCCAGAGAGGTGGTGGTTGATCCATCCCTGGAAACATTCAAGGCCAGGCTGGACAGAGCACTGAGCAACCTGATGTAGTTTAAGATGTTCCTGCTCATCGCAGGGAGTTGGACTAGGTGACCTTTAAAGGTCCCTTTCAATCCAGACCATTCTGTGATTCTATGACAGAGAATCCAACAAAGTTATCACACTCTGAAGCTCCACGTTTACCATACACTGGATTTACATTAGTTCAGAACTAAATTAGAAGCAACTCTGCTGAACCATAGAGGGAAGGTCAAAAAAAACCTGTGCAAAAGCACGTTTGACCTGTTTTCTAGAATGATTGAGTATACATATGTTACATTCATGCATACATAAACAGCCAAATTCACAGGTTATAAATGCAGTTACATGCAATAGGACCAAAAGAGGCCACATAAATTTCGTATGTATAAAAACAAAATAACCATAGCTTCCACTTCTCAGGTAGAAGTTCACACACTTCAGAAATCCTTAATTTTTGGTCTTTATCTTGAAAGAGTTTAAATGTCTTTGCTGGTTCAGTCCAACACAGTTCATATAACTAAGCTAGCAAATGTGTCCAATACCAGCTAAACAAGAGACCTCCTACTAAAAGCAAAAAATAAAATATGAAAAGAGGAAATATCTGAAAGAATGATTTCAAGTTCAGACATTAAATCTCAAAGGTGCAGCATCTGAAGCTAAGAGCAACCTAACAGAAAATTCCATTTCCCGCAGCTTCCCTTGTGTAAGTTTTACAATCTCGATTCAGGATTCTAATTAAACATGGTATTTATTTTCTGAAAGGATGTGAAGGAAAAATCTTCACTATATTTAGGATACATGCATCGCTGAATCTTTTCTGATTCTAAATAACATTTTTCAGTCACCTTCATTTTTTGGAGTTACAGGTATCAATTGACAGCTCCACAAAGTAAATGTCACTATTTGATGACTGATATAAGGTAAATGCATACAAACTAGAAATCTATTATAGAAATGGGCTACATTAAGGGTATTTTTTTCATTAAGAAAGCACAGGGGAAGACAAAAAACTGGAGGCACATGAAATATTTATGAAAAAAAATCCATGCTACCCAATTGGATCGAGGTAATCACAGATTGCTTCTTCAATGAGTTTTGCTATATTTTAGACAATTTTATCTAATACTGTCCTTTGGTAAAAAAAGAGCCTCTGCCTCTTCACAACTGAGTTTCCTTTGAGATTATGCTACTAAACTATAATAGACCCAAGAAAAACAATAGGGTTTTTTTCTTATTTGGAGTAAACACATATAAAATTTTTGGTTAATATTTATTTTATGTTGGTAGCCGGAGGCACTGACAAGGGTCAGTTTCCATTGTGCTGTGAGCTGTAAAACCAATACATGAAAAAAGTCGACTATCCTGTTAAAAGCAGTTACCAGACATTATCTCTTAGGAAAGTTTCAAATTCAAACACATACTTGGAGTGAAACAGTTCTGTGGTCAACTGTGTCTTGCTGTTGGCCTGTGCTTCTCCCTTTTTTTCATGGAAGTTAAAAAGAATACTTTACAAGTAAAGAGAAAATGCTGGATAAAAAGTTACATTCAACAGAAGTAGTTGTCCATGGTGACGTACCTCAGAAGAGTGGTACACCAAGGGTCAAGACAATGCCAAATGTGAACTGTTGTACAGCAATGGCAGTATCCCAATTTGCCTTGACTAAATATACCACAATAAAACTTCACTATACCATCAATCTTTGCAGGTGGGTGTTAGACAGAGACAGGAATTACAACTAAACTCAGTGTAAAAAGCAGGAGTTTTGTTGAACACAGACAAAACAGAAAAATCACCAACACTATTTTTGCTCTTTGTGAGTCAGTATCTAACATAACTATGAGACAAAACCCTTTCAGAAGTATGAGAGAAGATGCTTTTTACACTCAAGCTCACCTGAACAAGCAAGCATTCTCTGTTTCAGGACAAACACCTGTAAACTATTACTAGATAATCTTTTGAACCAAAAACAAAATCATACTTGTCAGAAAGGACAAGCTGAGATCATACTGACTTCTGCATTAATCCTGCTACATCAAGTTTCTGCATGCTTTCCTATGCTCCCTCCCTAGGACAACTCAGGCCTGCTAGGACAAAGTTCAACATGCAGTTAATTAGATAAATATTCAAAGCTACTAACCATCTGCTTCCAGCACTCAAAGCATTAACCCTTTTTGCTCAATTCATCTGACTGAAATGGTAAAACAAAACACCTGTTAACTTAGGGGGTCATGTAATATGAGAAACACTGATTCTGTAAAGCTCACATAACCCATCTTAAAACCAGCTAACAAAAGCTCCTCTTCATATTACTGAATCATACGCTTTTATCACTCTATTGTATTTCATATATTCTGGTCTACTAGATACAAGTTCAAAAGAGCAAGGCAAAAAAAGCAAACAAACAAAACCACTAAAACATTCCAAAGCCTTTTTCACCTCTTATGACTGTACTTTCTGTATGCAGGCAAACCAAACCAAGCAGAGCTATGTCCTGATCCTGTCCCCACATTACTTCAATGGACCTCAATTAATACTATGTCCTCTCTCAACAATGGTATTACATATTTGAGGCAAATTTAAAACCTCTCTAGCACTTTTTAGTGCTGGAACAAGTAATTTGGTTACCTCCCACGAGTAAGAAACAAGAAATTTCCCCATCGGATAGGAGGTGAATGTCATGTGGCAGAAGCAGCAAAAATTCCAACTGCACATCTCCAAATTAACTGCAACATGAAGTTCAGCTTCAGTAGTCCCCTCCTGGTCACAGTCTGGTTGGGTAAGTCATAAATATTGTTCCAAGGAAAAGTATACATAGCCTACTGTTTGAAGTCATAAAAAAACCACACTACAATGTCTCAGACTGCTGCCATTACCAGCAGTTTTCCGCTATCTCACCACTGTTTGAATCACAAGCTCTTCAGGAATCATCACCAGCTCTTTGCTTTGGCAAACTCCATAGGAGCATTTTCCACCTACATGCATTAACTTACAAACTGTTAATATTCTAATTCCATTCACATATCTTAAATTCACGTACACAGTGGCCAATTTTGTTCTTTTGCATACCACAACCCAAACTAGACTTTTAAAATCTTAATTTAGTAGCCTATTGTTTGAACCACAAACAGACAAGACTGCAATCTAGTAAGGACAAACTAGAGGTTAAGGTGCTAATCTGAAGTGTGAGTTAAATCAAGGCAGGAACTTGGTCATGAGAAATCATTGTTCCCATCCTGTGAAAATAGGCAAGATATTTCAAATGGGTTTCAACACGTTTTTCATACATGTGTCCATAATGGGAAACCAAGCACAGTTTTGCTCAAATGTCTGCCATCCCTCAAAAAGCCTCTTCTTTAAAGCCTTTGATTAAGTAACAAAACAAATATGAAACGTCTGGCCCAAAAGGGCACCTCCATCTTCCTGATGGTTTCTACTTTACTTTGGTCTGGGCAAAGTGGGGGTCACCAGCACTATAAGCCCACAAGAACAGCACATCCCCAAGGAAAGTATATGCCAGGACAGTGTGAGAAACACTAGGAAGGCCCGATACTTACTTTTGCTAATTTTATTAACTCTGTTTGGAGAGGTTTCCTAAAATTATGCAATTTGACCAAGTCTGAGAGGAGAGGAAAGAACTGTTTTGGTTTTTCACAAAAGATAACATTAGCAATGCAGTCAGAAGAGAATACAATACCCTTTTCAGCGTTGCTCATTTTCTTAAAACAGGTTTCAGATGGATGCATTTTACATGCATGCAAGTTCTTGTTCTAAAATGCTGGAAAAAGACCCAGTGACAGGACCCGAGGGAATGGCCTGAAGTTGTGTCAGAGGAGATTTAAGTTAGGTATTACCAAAACGTTCTTCACCCAGAGGGTGGTTGCACAGTGGAACAGGCTCCCTAGGGAAGTGGTCACAGCACCAGGCCTGACAGAGTTCAAGAAGCATTTGGACAATGTTCTTCGGCACATGGTGTGACTCTTGGAGTGTCCTAAGCAGGGCCAGGAGCTGGACTCGATGATCCTTATGGGTCCATTCCAGCTCTGGGTATTCTACGATTCTATGATACCTGTGTCCCCATTCTGGTTGACAAGGAGAAAGGTGAAAGCGTTACTCCACGAACTACCAGGGGAGCTACACTTTCTAAATCAGAAGTCGTCCTTGTTTACCCATATCACTGAAGTGTAATGGTTGATTGCATTTGTTTGCAAAGGAAAGTGTATCTCGTATGTTTAGCAATGAACTTAACTGATTTTCCATGTCTGTAAACACTGCTTGTAAAGCACCAGTGCTCCTGGAGCCCACATAGCTGGGGACCTGTAACTCCAGCCTCATCAAAAAGCTCAAATACAGATATATGAAGTCATGAAACAGAGTTGGCCTCTCATGTCCTGGTAATATTTTCTTCTCTAAAATGGCAAGAAAATGTACATCAGTCCCTGATGAACTGGCTCAAGACATAAAGAGTATCTAAAAGCTAATTAGCCCATTAAAGCATCTGAGGCCTAATCAGCACCGTGCTATCTAACATCTCAAAGCATCAATATCATGGAGTACTTAAAGCAGTCCCAAATGTGTTCATATCAGAGTAGAGAAGATTTCCAGAATTGTGTTTAGAAGCTGATTTTAACAGGCGTTGTTCTTGTACTTTTTTTTTAACCTTTTAAAATATTAAACTAAAGTGCACACAAGTTTATAACCCAGGCTTTTGCCAATCTCTGCAAAATGTGGCCATGTAACACATGCAATCACAAGCAGTCCACAATCCTTTTATCTTTTAAATACTATGCAATGGAAAGCACTCAGTTCTATATGGTGTGCTTTTTGTCTGCATTTTATAACATCATGACAATCAGCTTTTAACATTCTCTTTTACGGCAGAGATGAGTGCAAGAAAAAGAATGCACTCAAATCCAGCAAGAAAACTTCCACTAACATTTAAATCACAGATTTCTTCACCAACAGCTGTGTCTTCCATCAGCTTAAGACACTAAATGCATGGATGACAATATTCAGTAAGTTTAAAAAGAAAAAAAAAGCTAAGTTTTTAAATGAAGCCTTCCAATTCAGTAGTATTTTTGTTCTAAGCCTATAAAATCCTTCCGCAGCATTTGGAAGCCAGGGAGCATTTGGAGCCAGCAATGCTCCTTGGTAAAGCTTGACCAACTATATAACAGTGAACTGCTATTGCTTAAACTGAGAAACATTAACTAGTAGAATGAACATAAAAATAAAATTGATTGTTTTGTAATCTGGATGGGCACAGCTATACAAAACATGAAATCTCAAATACTGAATTAGAAAGCCGTTCTAGAAATGTTTTGCCAGAAAAATGCTGAAGCTCCAAAAAAAATTATCTGTTGAACACAAGAGAAGTATTCAGTGTTTTCAACTAATTAATTTGTACACATCATATCCAATACTAGAGTGCTTCTTAAAAAAGATATTATTTCTGTATAAAACAGAATGAGCTATGATACACTCCAAAACTAATTTTCAAACTAATTTTGGTTTATGATGTGTGATTGCTGGGATCTTAACGGACCTCCCATGTCGGTAAACACATAAATATTGTGCCTAAATCTATTCCAATCAAGGTTTTGATGAAGCATCTGCAGCAGTCACCTAAGCTCTGGTTGTTCTTAGAAAAGAACTGTGATTTTAAATTCTGGTTAATTGATTTATAACCTCCACTCAAAACTAAGTAACTCCTATTATGTGGGGAAGGAGTACCTCTTCCACTGTGAATATAACATAAATCTTGAATACAAGCACTTCAGTCTGTAAGTGTGTGAGCCCTTCATCCTGGCAAAAGGTAAGATTTTCATCAAGATTATCTGGACTAGTTTAGAGAGTCTGAGCCAGGCATATTATTGGCAAGTCTTAGGGGGGGGAAAAAAAAGTACCATAATTCCTCCCACCCAATGAAGATTGTTCTGTAGGCATTTTTACCTCGGAGAATTCAACTCTTCCTCAGATTTCTTCAATACAAGTGGAAAATAGCAGTACCCCTACCTACAGTTCTCAGCACTGCCCTTTTACCTTAAGTACCCCAACACAAACACCAAAAGTCATGGCAACCCACTATTTCTGTAAAATGCCATATGCAGACACTCATCTCAGGAACTCAGACCTGGTGGAAGGGATCTTCTTATGCTAACAGGATCTGTAAAATAAAGAGCTTTGAAATACTCGTGTTTCCTCTTTCAGAAGTATATCACAGCTTAAATTTTACTGCATGAATGGTATAAACAAGTGTAAATCACAGTCTAGTTCTACACTGGAAATGTATTAGCAAAAGCAAAAGAATTACTGCTTGAGAAAGTGGTAACAACTGCACAGTGTGCAAATTTTTGTTTTGCTTAGTTTCCAAAATGCATCATATAAATTATATTTGCAAATGCTAAAAAAAAAAAGAAACAAAACACCTTCTTCAAGGGTTATTACAATTGCAAAGATATCAAGCAGCAGGAAATTATTCTTATCTCTGGATAAGCTTTTGTATTTCTTAAAGAATAACCTTCTGTACTTAACATGAACAGAATTGCATTTGGAGAACAGAAATTCTGTAGCATCCAAAGGTAGTCATGCCTTTTACTCTTCAATTTAATCCACTGAGAGCCTTAAACAACTTGCATGGTCTACAATCACAGTCCTCTTAAACTAACATTTCAACAAATTCTACAGTTTTTGATGCTCCTTCTAGCATAAAAGTGAGATCCCACACATAGTGTTTATTCACGAATTGGTGAAAACTGAACCAGGGACAGAACTGGAAGCCACATGGTGCTACTTCAGTGCTAAAAGCCCTCACATCTCTGTCACAACTCATAGTTATCAGAAAGAAAAGGGTTGAGCACACAAGGGAGCATGCCTTAAAGTGAATGGAGCAAAAAATACATCAGAGAATATCTGTTAATGTTTCATGTTAATTATATATAGTAACAAAGATTATTAGAGTGGTCAGACTTATTATATAGCATGAGACAAGCCATGAACACCTCAACAGCATAACCGCATCATACTTCCCAGACAACATCATTCCGGCTCTTTTGATAAGAGAGGCACCAGATTCCTATCCATAACACTTCAAACATCAGAACTCCTAGATGAAAAGCCAAAGCCCCTGAACACAAGAGTAACATATCAGTACTCTGGAATGGATCAAGCAAGGGAAAAGACTGCTAGCTTGAAACACACAAGAGTCTCTGAATTTTCAGAGGTCACTGGGAAAACTGGGTTACATCTCTGTGGTGTAACAGTCAAGACAGAGTATCAGAGCACACAGAAATTAATGAGGTGTGAAACCGAATAGCAAAACTACTCTATTTTAAAGGAAGCAAGCTCCTCTAGAACACGCTCTTATGCTTAATTCTCTTAATCAAACAGCCTTACCAGATTTACTGTGGTTTACAGAAGTTACCTACTTACTTCTTGAATGTTTATTCTTGCTGTTACTAAGTTTTAAGAAACCTACTTTTGAATGAAATAAACGATAGAAGAAAATGTTACCTGACAACCTTCTGCCATTGAGAAAAAAAAAAAATAAACAAAACACAAAACCAATAAGGAACTTCAATGAACCATCACAAAATTCCCCAACATCCCCAAAAACAAATAAATAGTGACAACTCTCAGGAAGAACTTTAATTATATTTTACTTATTCTTTATTATTTATGCTGTTTATAAAACACATATATACATATTTAAGTTGGTCACACTGACACATGACACTGACACACTGGCTCATGATCAGGTCCAGAACAAAAATATCATACTGAAATATTATCAGCAAAAAAAGGATATGATTGACTTTTAAATATGGATTTTTTTAAAGTATTATTTCATTTTAAATTCTAAGGCAAAATAAACTCAACTTCAAAAAATGGAACTTTCCAAAAGCTGCTAATTCCCTGGAATGCCCAGCAACTACTCTACTAAAGCACAAGAGGTATATCCATCACCAACCAAAACACAAGTCTTAATCATTACTTTTTTAAACTCCACCTACTTAAATATACTAGGAATTCTTTACTGCTATTGCCTACCTCTGCCTCAATGTTATTTTAGGATTAACCGACAATAAAATCTGCACAGGAAAATCTCTCAATTCCCATTCATAATCTTTACTCAAGTCTTTGCCCTCCATATCATCACTCCAGATCAGCAACTTTACTGATACTGAAGAACAGCAGACTATTCATAAGAGCTACACAAAAAAAGGTAGCACGAAGATTATACTGTCAGTTGGATTGTACCAGCTGTATACACATCTGCAAAAGTTCAGAGTCTGGGAGTGGTTTTGTTTCTTTTTCAGAAGAAAATCAGACCAAAAAAGGTCTTGAACCTACAGTATGTGTTGGGTTCTGGCACATCCTTTGGCACAGGGTATTAGTGAGGGATCAGCTTTTCAGACAGACATTCTTCAACCACCAGTGTGAATACACTACTACTGATTTGAATCAGGGCATTTTGAAGTTATATATGCAAGTAACATAGCAGAAACTGCTGCAGTGGGCAGAGAATAATGTCACATGACATCCATAATGCTATGTAACACTTTCAGATTGACTTTTTTTTTAATTTTAAAGACTTTTACTGTGCTGAGTATTAGTTTTTCCACTCCAAGTGTTTGCTTTGACAACACACACACATTACATGTTTATTCTGTTACTCAACTGAGAAAAACAAAGATCTCTATAGCTACCAACAAGTTGCTATGACAGGATATAATGGCAGTTTATTTTGTATCACCCAGACTTCATGCATTGGGTTTGTTGCTGTAGTAAATCAAAAAGTATTTGGGAGAAGATGTGCTCTTTAGAGATACAAACTTTCCTCATTATTGTAAAATCCAAATACAGTAGTAGTTACTTTTTTCTGAGAGTGAGGATGTTCAGTTCCAAGTCCCATGAACGTGCACTCACATATGGCTCTTTCCCCTATGTTTAATGAACCTTATAAAAAATGGTCAGAAACTACAAAAGTTCTCATTCTCCACAGCTGGGAACTGCCAGGATCTGAGGTTAGAGAATGAACAATGCAAGCTACAGGAAGGGACCAAGTCCAGGGAGATGTAAGGATAAACGGGAATAAATCCAGGCTACAAGTAACATCAGGTTCATGAACAGAGAAGCAACATGTTCTTCAAAGAAATATTTTTGGTCATTTGCTTTTGGTTAGGCCCTCTTTCTTAACCAACTCTATTCTACTGGCTACGACACACACCATACCACATCAGTTCTGGCATAGGATTAGTGAAATAGAAGGATGGCCACAACTGAACTGGAAACTATCCTGTCATCAGTTCTGTTAGCCAACACACAGTAACTGCTGGAAGTATTCTGGGAATAGCTTGCTGCATTTTTTTTTTTTTTTCAACTGCAAAGAAAAGGCAGAAAGCCATTCTGGTCACCAAGTGCAACACCAGCACCCAGGAAGTGAAGCACTCTGAGGGGTGGACAAGTTTCTGCTGTGCCACCTACAGTGGGCAAACGGTGTCTGTTGCAGGGTACAGCCTTGGGACACTGTTAGTAACTCCAGCATGGTAAGCAGGTAACTTATATCCAGCTTCTCTCTCCTCTCTCCCTTCCTGAGAACTACGTTTTTCTAACCAAAATGGATTTCAACAAACAGTGCATCCACAGTGCACCACACCAAACAAATGACTGCACAAATAGCCACACTTGTTTACTAGAGGTGAAATCTACAAGAAACATACCACAATATTCCTTTATACTGGGCAATGACAGCTGTACGTGCACAGGTTTTCCAGTTGCTCTAATCACAACTATTCTTCTACAGAAACTGGAAGCAAAAATCGCTACCATGTCATTTTTTGAGATCATTGGAATGATACTGAGTAATAAAACATCTCCTTCACAAGACATCTATTATAAGCTAATCAGTTAATCTATTAAGAAAATGTATCGTGAAATAGCTGGGTTTATGTATATACCTGAAACCCTTTTCAAAGAATCAGAGAACTGGTAGGGTTGGAAGGGACCTCTGGACATCCTCTTGTCCAACCCCCCTCTCAAGGCAGGGTCACCTAGAGCAGGTTACTCAGGAACATGTCCAGGTGGGTTTAGAATGTCTCCAGAGAGAGAGACTCCACAATCTCCTCTGGCAGTCTGTTCCAGTGCTCTGCAGACCTCAATGTAAAGAAGTTCTTCCTTGAATTCAGGTGAAACTTCTTGTTGTTTAATTTATGGCCATTGCTCCTCGTCCTATTGCTGGCCACTACTGAAAAGAAGGTCCCAATTACAAAAATTTAAGTAGAGGAAAAAAGAATCAACCTAACAATTAATGCACAAAAAACCCCAAAAAACAACCAAAACCCAAAACCAGAAACATAGTCAACTCTTCAAAGACTCTTACAATATTGTCTTGAAAAGTGAAACAGAAGCCACTATCTAAATAGGTCAGCAGTTCTCCTAAATAAGTGTAGGGATAATCACTTGCAAGTTATAGCTAATTTTAAAAAATCCACTGCACCTTACCAATCCATTCAACAGAATTCACCATTGTAACGCTCCAACTCAGCACACTTCTTCTCTAAAACACAAAATTGCTTCTCAATTGAAAACACCAAAATTTAAGATGTGCAATATGGATAGTTAGGTATCTTTGTAAGGAAACAACTTACTTGATTGAGTTTCTGAAGTGATCTTCAGCAGGATTTTTTACTGTACAACTGTTCAGCAACCATAAATCTGCTTCAGCAGAGTTGTCTAGAAAACAGAAAGAAACAAACTTGTGTTAAGAATTATCCAACCTGTCAACTACTAAATTACATCATACAAAAAAAAGACCAAACTGCGCCATTACAAATAAGTTAACTATTTGCAAGATTACTTTATATTCCATTACATTCTTGGAAGAGTTTTTTTGTTCTTTGTTGTGTGTTTTAGAAAAAAAAAAAAAGGCACATGAGCATTTCCATTGTAATTTTTTTTTTTTTGTAAGTGGGGAATGAATCGTTATCTCATTTACAAGCTGAGATGCCACTAAGTTGCACGTAACGGAAAACAAAGCTAAGAAGAATGGTCACTATTTCCAGAAATTAATACTCCCCAGAAAGATCTTGCCTACACAAAGGCAAAATTAAGTGGTCAACAAAGCAGGTTTCACTAGGAAAACAAAATTCCTTCTTCAGCTCTATTGTGAATTAACACTACAAAAGAAATCAGAATTTATAAAACACGAACCTCTACTAAAGAGAAAAGTCAATGTAGCTAGTTAGGAAAGAAACATGCATATTTCTAGTTTCGATTATATCTTAGCTTTGGTATAATTATAGTTCAGCAATTTTCAGACAAAAGATATTCATGCAACCAATATCTGCCTCCATTCAGATAAGGATATTATTTTCTTCAGGATCCAAACCTTCCTGCGTGTTCACAGCCTATTGATATCTAAATTCATTAACAGAACTGAATCCCAGAATTATCTGCAGAAGCCCATATATAAACTCTAATCCTGTAAAACGTGACCTGTAGTACAGAATTACTAGCATAGTTATTATTCTTGTGAAGTTAGAGCCTCTTTTTTCAAACAAAAGAATAAAGAAAATTATCTAGAATAGTTTAATGCTTTAGCATTTATCAGAATAGCTTGTATCAGTTTGGATAAGAAAATTAATGTCACTTGCTACTATTCAATACATTAAGCATTGAAGTATCAACTGAGGTATCTTTAAATAACATAAGCCAGTGAGCTTGAGGTAATAGAGGTAAACCATCACTTTTAGGATGCCTTATCTGAATTGACATCCTGCTAAAGCAGGAGAAAGCTTGCCAAGACTTAGGCATGTTTACATATGCACTCATCACGAATATATCCATGCAGGCATGAATATCCTTTTCTTCCATACACCTACTTATGTTAAAAGTGAAAAAGCATTCTGTCTCATTGACATTTTTGTCAAAGAAATGATCATTTACAATTAACTATCAGTCACTTAATCTATGAAGCAGGTAAATTGAAAATAATACATAAAATGCATATTTATTTAGCATAAAATACCTATGCTGAATAAGGGAAGACATTCAGGAGGTTTGTAATCATTGTCGACCAAGACTACACTATTAACTTGGCTCAAACACTGGCCACTTCTGTGATAGAGAAAGGCCACAAAGCAGTCATCAAAACAACATTCAGACCTTTAGCTACTTTGAACAAAACAAGTATCTGACCCTGTCAGGTTGGGAAAGAGGACCCAGTTCAATTTTAGCCTACAGAGAAGTCAAAATAAAAATGGAACAAGACAAAGAATCTCTCCTCCAACCCAGGCTGCCTGAAAACTACATTTTCAAACTAATGAACAGACTCATTTACTGTTAGAAAGATAATAAGAGGTAAAAAAACTGACTAGAAATGAGGTACAGAAAAGCAACAAAACATACAGTTTCAAAGTCAGAAAAAGAGTGATCTCTTGGCCTAGTCAAATGCACCAAGTATGAAAACAAACACATTTTTAAAAAAGTTTTCCAGTAACACTGCCAAAACTTTGTATTTCTTACCCTTTTCAGCAGCATAAATGTTTATAAATTCAGCCCCACACCCATAACACACCCGCCTGAGAATTAGGGGTGGGACACACACACTCACACTGCATAGCAAGAGGTCAACATTTAAGTGAGACATTGTATTTGACAGACAACAGTTTCAGTAGCACTCATACACCGCTGTAAAGCACAACAATTTTCAGGAGATGTCTTTATTCAGAGGAGAGATGCTGTAATACAGATGACACCAGTTCTGGGCTTGGCTTCAACTCCTCCTCGTACCAGTTTCCAGGTGTGTGGAAGAGACAATACTGTGACAATACTCCCCCAAAGCCAAAATCAAACCCCTCTCTTCAAAACAGCATTGGAAAAAGTAACACATTTAAGTTTAGAAAGACCTTACATACTAAGCCAACAGGAATCACTTCATACAGCAGTTTGGTTTCCAGGCTATTAATGTATTAGCTGCTTGACTGACAGTCTGAGGGACAACTGCAACACTTTCTACATTTTACACATATAAAAAAAGTCGCCCAAATACATGTAAATTCATGCCTTCACAGTTTTCACCCTCTGCAGAACAGCAGATGCAAAGCAAAGGCTTATACAGAATAGAATCTCCTGATCAGTTCTGGGAAAAGGAGTCTCATTCATGTATACATCTAAAAATCATTTAAGAAAAATAAAAGTGTAGCTGAGGTTTGTCCTCCTCTTACAGCAACAGTATTGTTGTATCATATTTAGTTGGCCTATTTCGGAATTTATTTTTAGATTTTTTTTTCTAATTAACTCTCATTCTCACTGAGTATATATACATACAACTTTTGATTATGCATATATATAAACATATAGACACGTTTATGAGTTACACGCATTTATTAAATAAGAGTTCATACCACAATTCTTCACAATAATAGCTGAATTTTCTTAGCTCTTTACTGCCCTGTTCATATAGAAATAATTGTGTGCATTGGTGTAAACTCACCACAGTCTACGGCACTTTCCCAAGAAAACTTCAGCTAAAAAAAATTCCAACGGGGCCTCTTTGTATAAGGTTGCAGGAAGATCTGCCCATTTACAACGTTGTGGGAATAACTTGTCAGTGGTCACATTTTGCTTTGCAAGGCCTTGATGGATGTGTGGAAACAAACATGAACCAAAACAGCAGAGTGCGGCTGGCATGCATAAACAAGACCTTCAAGCTTCATAATTACTAAATATTAAGCAATGCCAGGGTAACAATTCTTTATTCAGGGCAGGGGGACTGGAACGACTGGCTACATGTATATATACATCTACATAGGTGTATATTAATCAGTGTTCTGGCATGAGTAGTTGCTAGAGTTCAAATCTGTGCCCAAAGAAAGAGTAACAGAGCTCTGACAATAAGCTCAGACTTTTGAATACATGTCCTACATGGGCAGGAGCAGACAGACGTGGGGTTTCTCTGTTTATACTCCAGGCAGACAGATGAAGTGTTTAGGTCCGGATGGGAAGCACCACATGAAAGCAGCGCTGCACGGACTAAGGCAGCCTGTGACCTTTCCTTGGAATGTCTCCATCTGCCACCTTTTCTGACTCCGTAAGGTTTTTGAGAAATCTCCAAAATTTCAGTGAAGAACAGAGGCCTGTGTTTGGGAGCTCACATGGATCTGATTGAGGAGGACAATCAAACCTTTAAAGAAGGTTTTCCAGCAAGTCATAGAGACCGTGACAGGCAAAACTGAAGCAAGAACAATAGTTACAGTGAATATCAGTTATGGTAGTGAATATGATATAGGTGCATATATCCTGCAACAAGCTTCTCTAAGGGGATCTTCTTTTTTCAACTTATTTTTGCCATATAGTTAGCTTAATTATACTTTTAAAATCATATTTTGCTGCTGGCCTTTTTTTTTTCTTTAATGAGCTAATTAAAGTTTCTTCTATGTTAAGATGTTTTTAGGGGGAAAAAAAAAGACAAATCAGCCTTGTATTAAATGCTCAAAAACACAACTCAAAACCATGGTATTTTTGCATTGTGACATCTTTTCCATGAAAAAAAAGATTACTCTGGAAGTAAACCACAAAGTCTATCATACCCTCTGCAAAACAACATAGAGTACAAAGGAACCTAAAGGTCATGGAAACTTCTGAACACTTAACTTAATTGGGAAGCTCTGGAAAACAAGAATTGGCTGCATTATGCAATACTATGATAAAATGGCAAGAGTCTGAAACATCAGTATACCTACAGAGGAAAATAATGTTTACAACTCTTTTCTAACGAGCAGTGTCAGGTTTGTTATCATTATAGAAATACTAACTCAGAAGAATTTCTTAAGAAGACTGTAGTAATACTATCAGTTGAAAATTAAACAACTGACTTGAGTTTGCCCTGGTCTTCTAACTTTTAATCTTTTTTCTTTCAATCCTTTATCCAAGACTTTGCTTTCTTCCAATCCCCCCCAAACCATATCTCCTTGAAAAATCAAAACATACACAGAGCAAAAAAGTAGAAGAAACACAGCTAGTGACGCCCTAAAAGAACAGCCCTTCTTTACTTTCTTTAGCACATCACTCCTCTCTCTGCACTGAAACTGCTACCAGATTTGCTCAGCACTGTTTGCTCAAAAAACATGACTCATAACTTGTATGACATCCTTTTAAATACTGTACATCAATCTGAGAACTTCAATCTGAAAGCAGATCTCTCTCTGCAATCACTGAAGGCTCTTCCAGGGTCTTTTCCTCCAGCTATCCCTATCCTGTTCAAAATCTGTCTGTGAGTCTTGTTCTCACCCTTTCTGATGTTCCTTAATTCTAACTCTCTTATATAACAAATATACCTCCAGCTTCTCTGTTTCCATGTGCTGTATTCTAGCCTCTGTTCCCATTTATGGCCCTCCCCATTAATGCTTTGTCCTGTGCATTCTTACTTCCAGAACAGTTCTGCTCCCGTCCCTTGATCCCCTGCTTAGCATTTTATGCTCTGGAGCCAGATCCAGTAACATCCAAGTTAGGTATCTGGAACATGTGCCCACAACTGGACTCCATGGGAATCATCTGTCCCCAAAAGACACAAATATCTAAGCATGAGGACATCTCAGAGACAGTTACAAAAGTCATCCAGCATCTTGACTGGAACAAAGTTACCAAACTAATTATTTTCTTTCAACATCCCTGTGTCACAGAAATCGTTACTCAAATTAGGTTACTGAAATTAGCTGCTGGTTAATTTAATGATTTCTTGGACCACTGGGCATTGAAGAGACCTCAACAAGTATTGGGAAGGAATCTCCTCCTAAATACTAGTTCAGAAATGCTGGGAATCATCAGTGCGGGAGGAAGGTACATCTTCCTCTGGAGACATGGAGTTTGGTTATTTGTTTGCAGACAATAGGTTTTGCTTGGCAGAATAAAACACACAAGGTTGAGAAGAACAAGGAAACGTTTGGGGCTTTATTTTCAGACTTTTCCTTGGCACACAAAATACTTAGTTACCATTTGCTAGTTCTCAATATTTCATATCAGATATGGTTAACTATCAACTTTCATATAACTTGTGCTACAGAAAAGATTCCAAGCAAACAAGCACTTTCCCTATGTCTGCACCTTCAACAGCAACGACAAACCAAAACCACAAGTTATCAGGAGTTTCCAGATGGTACTTGTTCAAAATCTCAGACACATTATCAGTTCCCACCTCTGAAGACGTACTATGCATTTGCCAATGATACAAAACACTCAAATGCATGCCGAAAATACTAACTTCACAGATTGCAAATGTCTTTCAAAACAGTCCCACTCATCTCTTATCAACAGCATTAGGATGTAAAATATAAAAGGATCAACCTGATTGCAACATGAATTCTGTTTTCTCATTACATTTCTGATATATTCTGGTCATAACAAATTACTTCATCCACAATTAATGAAACAATGATTTGGGTCACCTTGTAAATATGTTGTTTAAAGTTCCAAAAGGAATGCCAGGCTGCTTATCAAATGCAGACAAGCCTTCATGAAAAAATATAATTCTCCCATCATGCCTCTTGTTCTGATTTAAACTACAAATATGTAAACTTGCCATTTTTATTCTCCATTATTATTTCCACTACTGAGCTAATTTTGCAAGTAAGCTTTTCTTGTTTTCTCCAGTTTTTAAGCATTCAAGTAATTTTAGTAAATACATTCTTGAGTAGGCAGACATCTCAACAGCAGCTACTGCTGGACTAGAAACAGGTTTTATAAAGCCTTCCATATCAGGATGCTGTGTCTGCTATCAAAGGACATTTCTCTCTGTCCAGCACCAAAACAGAGGTGCACAGGGACTCTCCACTAAACACATAAACTAAGTAGGAACTGAGCATGTTTGAATTTGAATACTTAAGACCTAGCCTGTTCCACAGAGGGGAGGAGGGAAAAAACCAAAACCTAATAATAAACTACTTACAGGATTCAAAATACATGTTAAATCCTTGTCTCTCTTCATTTCAGTATAATAGACAAATAACTCAGTTTTGTTTACTCATGCATACTTTCAGGACTGAAACTTTTCTAAAAAAATACTGGTTTATTTCCAGTCACCTCTGAAAGCCCATTCCCAAAAAAGAAGCATATTGTAACACACATCTCTTTTCAGCTGTTTAGGTGGTAGCACGCAGTTACTGGGGCAAACTACTAAGCTATAAGTTGACATCCATTCAATCTGTTCATGACCTGAAACTTTGACTTACCACTCCCTCCAAACAACAAACTCCTTCAAAGTATATTAAGTTTGTGGCTGGAGTTTAACAAGGTCAGCAGAACAGCTTACCGCTTCTGCCACCATCACTAAAACTAAAGGTAACTTTGAGATCACCGAAAACATGAAACTTGAACTTGAAAAAACACAGTAGACTAACACCTGAACTAACATTAATATACTTATAAATAGTGTAGAGAAAAGAATCTGAATTTCAGAGCATGCACATAAACAGAATCCTTCAAGCCTTGCATGGCTGTACTGAACACCAGACAGCACAGAAGAAAAAGCACATTAAAGAACAAATTTAGCTTCAAAACATCAACAATTACAAACTTTACTGTCCACTTCTACTCTGCAACCATGAGTAGCACTTACTCTTATTTGTACTGGGATTTTGAAGTGAGTAATCCATTCTCTAAATACTTTTCATCTCTGCTCTAGACACAGCACAGGCTGCAGTCTGGGTCTGAGATGATGCTTGGAGTAAGCCACCTTTTTTCTCACTTTCTACACTTGTGTCAGACTAGCAGGATACTCCAGCTACACTCCTGCTTGCAGCAGCCCATGGTTTGCACTGCAGCACCCAGACACACACAGTTGGGCAGGAAGGCTTCAGCTCATCCACCCATCCACCCTTAGCAACACCTCAGATCCAAAAAGTAATGAACGGATAATTAAACATCCTTTAAAGGTTTACATTTTAACAATGTCAAAAATACAATTAGGTTATAATTTGCATTTCCACTCCTGCAATGTCCAGCTGATTTTTTTGCCTCTGCACCCAGCACAGACAGCATGAATTGACATGTTATTTTGCTATTTTATTCATCTTCCCTAACTCACTAAATTTTCCATGCATTAAGGCACCTAAGAGTAACTTGAGGTTGCAAAATGATTTAGGTTTAAAAAGGCTAAACCTAGAATTGTTTCTTTTGAAAAGCAGAAAGTAATTACACCCTAAAATTGTAATACCTGTAAGGTATTTAAAAATTTCACCATAAGAATGATAACTTTCCCAAGCCCACAGTTTAGCACATTTGCAGCCACTGAACAACTCATAGTTCTTCCAATCAAAAAAGGAACTGATCATTTCCACATCTTATCTGCTTGCTATCTTTGCTGATCAGAAAAAAAATACATAGTTCAGTTACATCCATCGTCAACTCTGGGTACAGTTCTATGTGCCATAAACTGCTGGATTTTAGTCTACATTCCACAGTTCCACTAGTCTTGTCAAGAGCTCCCAGATAGATATTTTAAAGGAGAGCTACCCCATTTACAAGTATGCAACCATGACCATGTTCTAAAGGAAGCTTATTCCAACATGACATTCCCTTACGGGCTATCCTTTTCTCATGGCTTTGTTTGGATATAAAATAGTCAAAGTTCACTCTGCATGTGCTATTATATACCAAAGGTGGAAAAAGTAGGCTGAATTTTAGCTCATTCCTTCAAAATAAAGACTTCAGTACTCTGAGAAAAGTGGATCATACAACTATTTCTTGAACAAAACAAGACCTTAAAACAAGAGAGGATAAATCGCATTGCTAGCTAGGAGGTGTGTTGGCAGAAAGCCTAAGCATAGTCAATGCCTGTTCAGCACAGTAATACCTAATGCTAAGGTACCCAAATTATCCTGGGCAGCAGCAGATGCAGTGCCATAGCATGGTGCTCTAAGGTGGGCATTTCATCCTGCTCCTGAGCACAGGCACTCCAAGAGTCAACTGCTCCTTTCACTTCACTGGAGACTTAATGATCAGTGTCAGTAATTTCAATATGCAAAGCAGTGCTGAGTGATTTATCAGTCTCACAGGAAAAGTCCCATTACATTAGAAACAAGGTCAAGTAGCCTGTTTCAGCCAGGCTATGCTACAACAACACACAAATAACTCCAACTCATTCTGATGATTAACGCGGGTAGAATTTGTTTTGTTGACAGAATTTGGAAAAACCCCAGAAACTCCTCCTCCTCTAAGTTGTAAGCCTGCTTGATCTTCCAGAAATAGCTTAGTGCTATTCTGCCTAGTACGACTTAGTGCTTTTCTGCCCCTACGTACAGCTTCATACGCAAAACACAAGTTATTCAAATGAGCAAATAGACTGATGGCTTCTGTCTTAGTCACTCACAATACAAAGTCAACCATGTCAACAAAAGTCTTGCACAATACCGTGCAACTAAAGTTTCAAAACACATTACAAATATTAACTGATTTACCTTCAACACCCACACATTAAATATGCACCCATCCCTTCACCAGTTCCTTTTCATCTTATACATGTAGACAAGTACCTTTAGAGTTTCCATAACTTGATCAAGCTACACAGGATGTCTAGGCAAACAAGCCAAGATCTTAGACAAGTTGACCCTGACTTCAGGTCTGCCCCTGAACACAAAGACATTGCCTAGATTCATATGCACAAGCTGTTTCAGTCTACATCATTTAGAGGCCAGATCAGTGATATCCAATAAGTTTTTGAAAAGAAGTTTGAAGGCAATCCCAAAACCCAGCCCTTCAGTAATTTGAGTACCATAGCAAATCAACAGAAAACACAGAGCAGCAGACCAAACTGACTCCCTTCTATGGGACAAGATTTAAAAAAAAAAAAAAAAAAAAAATCCCCTCCACTTACAAAAAAACAACCCAAACAGATTCCAATAGCTCTAACTCGCTTTGTGTGCTCAAACTACTACCTTAGAATGATGACATCTGATGTGTCAGTTCCAGAAGAGTCTCTAGTTTTCACAGGGCTCAGTGAAAAATAACTGCTTTCTCATTTTTGATAGAACACTTCAAAAATCTCCACTTGCTTTATCTGTAGTCTCAGAATAAAGCTTACTTGGTAAAAATTATTAAGGGGATTATTTCACAGATCAGAGTTTCTAAATAACTGCTAAAATTTAAATAAAACTGCTGATGTTGAGACCTGTAAGACAGAAACTTCAAGTCAGAAATGTTGACTAAACTATTTATTTGAAAACATCACATACTGTGATGTTTAAGGTACAAAAAAACCACTGCAGTCAAGCATAAGCGGGTAATTTCATATGACGATTTCAAAGATGTAGGTGAATGAAAAATGTAAATTTTATGTACACATCATATGATTCCATACGAATTTGCTCTAAACAGCAATAAATATTTCAGAATCAAGAAAGATTGACTGGAACCTGCTCCAGAAATATAATGTTAACCTCTGACAAGTCTCACTTGTCAAATGCTTCTATCTGTAGAGCTAATGGAATGTTAATGGCTCTTCCTCACCACGTGTACAGGGTAGAACAAAGAAAATACAAACTGAGGGTTGTTCAGTCCTATCATGCGCCCAGGTACAACCTACTGGGCTAGGCAGAGAAAACAGAAACCAAGGCCTTTATAAAATGCAATTGCATCACTTGAATTACCTACTCACAGGAGCCTCTCACATTTCTAGCCCCTGCAAGCCACAAGTACAACATAAGGAAGCTCTAAGCAGCAAAGTACAAAATTCTCAAGCACAGCAGAATTTCCAAGTAAATGGGAAAAAAAATCTTTGGTTCAAGTATAAGATAAAATAAATCTTAGGTAATTAATATTATGCATTTAGGGTCTCATTTAAGGCATTTAATCTGGAGAGAAGCTTTACTACGCAGATTTCTTACCTTTTCAGTACAGCTAATTCCATACAAGTTGGCCTATGGAAGTGAACTTCCACATTTCCATAACCTTCTAATTTCCATTTACAACCTTCCATTTCCATTCACAACAGGTAGGATTAGGATTTTGCTATAGTCTGCAAAATAAAGCTAAATTTATTCCTGTATCTGTTTCACAATCTTTTTTCTCTGAATTCTGTCTGCATTAAGTTGTACCTAGAAGCCATTTATTGATTTCAAATGCCTTGCTTCCACTTATTTCTCCTGATACCTAATGCCGCAAGGAATATGGATTTAGATTCTATCTATCACTTTTAAAAGAGTTAAAATTATAAGCTATTTGAGCCAGATATGTCTAAACATTTATTAAATTGTAGCTTCCGGCTACTTATTGACTTTTTCAGAACTACCTTCACACCTCATCTATTTTCTACTTTATCAGTTTTCTGAAAAGCAGGAGATATGGGCTTAAGGTACCATACCCAGCAGCCAGATAAGGCTTTGCTGTGGTTAATTCCCAACCATCATCCCCATTTCAGACTATCAGCAGAATTTAGTGCTTGTGAAACCTCCAGACTGAACACAGCAGAAATTGAAGTCACTCTTTACACACACAACCAATAAACGAAGAGCAGCAATCAGCTGTGCAAGCTTCTTCATAAAATCCCAGCAACAGATTTGAAATATACGTCTCCTGGAAACATTTAGGACAAAGTAGCAAATTGCCTCTCTGCCCATTTCTCTGAAACAGTAGGGAAGTCAGTCCATGGGAGAGGAGTGCCCTGGGAAAGAAAAGCCAAGACAGAGCACAGGCAGGTGTGCAAACGTGTATCCCAGCCCCTGATGCCCTTCTCATCCTGGGCAGACACATCAGCCCATGCAGCTACTTGAAGAGGCTCAATACTTCTGCACCAATATAGAGATACCCATTACAGCCTCATACATTATTTCTCTATCCTGTCTCTTCTCAATCTTCACTGCAGGTTCGATACCCTTGTTAGAGACAGTTTTGTTAGATTACTATCATTTGTACAAAAAAAGAGCCAGAAAATATCAATCCAGTACTAATAAGGCTACATGCAATAAAACAAGCCTATTTTGAAACTTTCAGCAGCACTTACAAGTGCCAAAAGTTAAAATATGCCAGTTTTGCATAGAAAAATGTAGTTTTATGGCCTCAGAATGGTTCAATTTCATCAAGCACAAACCAGTTCAAACACTAGTTTGAGACATGTATTATTTGATGTAACAGCAGCTCCCAAAAATAAAAAGACCATTTTGACAAACAAGAGAAGGTGTGTGAGGATCTATTTTCTCATCTCATTTGGAAGCAACATCTCAGGATTTCAAACACTGTCACAGGGAGTGATGCTGGTGTATTACAGCATGAGAGCTCAACTTCCAGAGTGCACAGGGCTGTCTAGCAGTTCTCCATTTCCTTCAAGGAAAAGGCAGAAGATTTGCTGGAAGAGCCCCACAGGTCAATGACATAACAAGTCAAGACTTGTTTGGTTGTTATCTTCCTCCTGCCTCCACACTGGGAGTATCTTCCTTTGGCTGGATTTACCTCTGTATTTCCTACTGTGAAGGCAACGTGAATAGTAACAACAGAAAACCTACGCTTCACTACACAGCTCAAAGTAGTCAAGGTATTTCAGAAGCCATTTTCACCTTTCTCCTTTCAAAAGATTGAAGCTACTTCACTTCCCTACTTTTAAGACTTCAAGACCTGTATTTATCCACAATTTAATTTATATTTTCTATTGTGAGAGGGATCTTTATGCAAAGTCCTCTTTTTTACATGTCAGTGGCTGAAGCTTAATCTGGTATCTCCCATGATATCACTATTTTTCTTTGCATATTTATATCTTATGACTTCACAGTCTTTACAGCTGTTTTCATTTAGCACATGTTCTCTGATTTACCTTTTTCTTGTTTTCAAAGATGAATTTTTAAAAACAGCATTTGAAGTTCCTACAAGTCACAAAACCCATCCCACCCTGGCACATTATCCACTCAACTGAAATTATTTTTTAGAAAGCTTCTGGTGAACTCTAGTGGTAAAGCTTAAAAAAAAAAAGTCAAAAACCAAAAGCAAACAACTTTTTTTTAATATACTTTACAGAAGTAAAAATGCTTACGGTTATAACCACCCTTTGCTAAAGGGTAATTAATGATCACATAATCTCTTTCTCTTACCACACCTCTGATTTTTTCAACATTTCAGAAGAGCAAGGCCCAATAGTAATTAATAAAAAATTGGTAGATATAGGGAGAAGTGGTACAGTGGCAACAGAGGACACCAGGAGGTCTATGACTACATGGAAAGCCTAAACTAAATACCTTCAGTCCATAAAGTTACTGGTTTGTAAATAATGGTATTGGTTTGTAATTAGTCTTTATTTATTTCAACTGGCCTGAAACCATAACCCTGAGAAAACAGTATAACCTGTAAGTGCATTAACAGACCCCTTTAGGTAAGCAAAATAAAAGTCATCTGTGAATGCCACCCAGTCAAGATGTGTCCAGCAACGTAGAGAAACACAAGTATTAACTCAGCTTTAGGGTCATCAGCACAGCTGAGCAGTCAGGATCTATCTCAATCAAAATACAGCTGGTCATCCAGCCTATTAACACAGCATGGGTCACACACTGGGGACTCCCAGCTACAAACAACATGGAATCATCAAGTTCTCCAACAAGTAGAGGCAGAGCAGATGGTTTCCTGTCTTTGAAAGCACTTCATCTCCATTTCCAGGTTCATCCACACAAGTTAGATGTCACAAAGTGCTTAACCCCTTGCACTTAACTAAAGGTCCTGCACTAAGGTCTTCCAACTAAAATTGAACTCAGCTAAAAACACTTACTACTGTTCTACTTCTAAAACCAGGAAAACAAAGTTGTCATGAGACAACAATCTAAAGTTCACATTTTCACCCTGTCCTCTTCCTCAGTTATGCCAGCCCTCTCCTAGCATCTCTTTAAAGTTCTGTCAACACAGGTATTTAGCCAACACGGCTAAAATTTGGATTGAATTTAAGCTACATACTCTTAATCTCTATAAAGTTAAATTGCCTTAATGTTTAGTACGTATAGCAATATATATGGGACCCTGCCCACTACTCCAGTGGCCCTTCTCTTACTGAAAATCAATTATGCCATAAAGAAACAAGTACTTCAAATATACAGCATCTAATTTTAACTGTGGAAAAGAAAGGGCTGTGCCATTACTTTCTTTTAAACGTTAAGTGCAGAGAACAAAAAAGTACACACTTGACAAAACAAAAATTAAAATTAAATGTCTTCCAAATGCCAGAGATGAGAATACAACATCCTTTAGTTTGATTTAACTCGGATTTGTAAGAATACCATCACGTGAAAATCCTTTACAGTTACTATCACATTCTACCTGACTCCAGGAAACACTGTGATGCTTTCCCATAGATACAGTTAACACTTCTCCTCTCCTGGTTGAGGAATCACAGGGGCCAGAATGAGCTACATGCAGTGTATGGACAACTGACTAATAACCACACAAAAAGAAGTGGTCTAATGATAGCTTGAAAGTGTTAACCACAGCCTTCCATCAAGAGCTGTTTACAGTCATTTTTAATAATTTATTTCACAAACCAAAGAGCATTAGCACTGACCTGCACAGTTAAAAATGATGCCATGAAGGGAAGAGAGGGTTTATACATTTAATGGTAGTGGTGAAGAGGCAACTGTAATGGAGATGAAACAAAGGCAGTATAGAGACTGACGGAAAAAAATCAGGAAATAAAAACAGTAAAAGCACTACCACTCCAGGACAATTTCCAACTGTATTTGTTCATGTCTGAAAGCAAAGTATTTGTTGCGCCTGGATATAATCTATCAATGTTGCTTTTTAAAAATAACAAACATTTTATTACCAAAAAAAGGTAAATAAATTTTAAAACCTAGTAAAGTTTGTTGTTTCCACCAAGTCTGGATTTAAAAAAAAAAGAAAAAAAACCCTGAAAATATCTGTACTCAAACTTACATTAATATATTCAGAAAACAGATACCACAGCACTTTCATAGAATCATTTAGGTTGGAAAAGACCTCTCAGATCTTAGAGGTCTTAGTACTGTCAAGTCCATCACCAAACCATGTCCCTTAGTGCCACACTTAAGAGGCCTTTTAAATACCTCCAGGGATGGTGACTCAACCACTTCCATGGGCAGCCTGTTCCAGTGCTTGACAAACCTTTCTCTGAAAATTTCTTTCCTAATATCCAGTCTAAACCTCCCCTGGTGCAACTTGAGGCCATTTCATCTTTCCTGTTGCTATTCCTCTGTCAGAAGAGGCCGACCCCCACCTTGCCACACCCTCCTTCCAGGGAGTTCTAAAGAGCAATGAGGTCTTTACCTTATTGGTCTCTGAGCCTCCTTTTCTCCAGGCTAAACACCCCCAGCTCCCCCAGCTGCTCCTCATCAGACTTGTGCTCCAGACCCTTCCCCTGCTCTGTTGCCCTTCTCTGGACACACTCCAGCACCTCAATGTCTTTCCTGAACTGAGGGGCCCAGAACTGGACACAGCACTCGAGGTGTGGCCTCACCAGTGCAGTACAAGAGACAATCCCTGCCCTGGTCCTGCTGGCCACAGTATTGCTGATACAGGCCAGGACGCCACTGGCCTTCTTGGCCACCTGGGCACACACTGGCTCATGTTCAGCTGCTGTCAGTCAGCACCGCCAGGTCCTATTCTGCTGGGCCACTTTTCAGCCACTCTGCCTCCACCCTGTAGAGCTGAGGGGGTTGTTGTGACCCAAGGGCAGGACCTGGCACTTGGCCTTGTTGAACATCATACAGTTGCCCTCAGCCTATCAATCCAGTTTGTTCAGATGCCTCTGAAGAGCCTTCCTACCCTACAGCAGATCAACGTTCCCGCACAACTTGATGTGCAAACTGGGTGAGGGTGCACTCAATCCCCTTGTTCAGATCATTGATAAACAGGACTGGCCCCAAAACTGAGCCCTGGGGAACAGCACCTATGACCGGCCACCAGCAGGATCCAACTCCCTTTACCACCACTTTCCAGGCCCAGCCAGGCAGACAGTTTTTTACCCAGTGAAGATCGCATCCATCCTAGCCATAAGCAGCCAGTTTCTCCAGGAGAAAACTGTGGGAAACAGTATCAAAGGCTTTACTGAAGTCCAGGTAGACAACATCCACGGCCTTTCCCTCACCCTCTAAGAGGGTCACTTTGTCATAGAAGGTGAGCACTACTGCCAGGACACTCAGATGGATCTCACCCAACCCAACAGACTTAGATCTAAATGGCATAGCAGGTCACTGACCATTTCTCCTTGGATTATGGGGGCTTCATTCTGCTCTCTGTCCCTATCATCCTCATCAGGGGAGATTACTGAGATCAACTGGTCTGACTCTTAAAGACTAAGCAAAGAAAGCATTAAGTAGCTCAGCCTTCTCCTCATTCTTTATTTGTTACAGGTTTTTAGTAGCTATTAATCATCACTGGGCCTTGCAAACACACATACAGTGTATTTTCCATTAACCATCTGGCACTTGATACACAATGCTCGAAGTTGCTTTGAACAGACATATTTCGCCAATAATTCCTAGTAGTAAAATGGAGAAAGCACCCACTTCATTGCAGAGGTTCATGCACTTGCCACACTTGAAGCTCCTTTATCTGCACTTGCAATCCAGGTGCTTTCAGTATCCACTCCCCCAACAACCCAGCCATGCCAGTACTCCCATCATCTCTCAGTAGGAGAAACCACTTTCAGCTCCAAGAATGTCAGCAGACTTTGACAACTTTAGTCCAAGCTCCATGATCAAGACTCACAAGAGCCCTGAAATAAGCCCCAAATGTTTGTAGCTCTCAGACTGCTCCCCATGGGGTGACTTCAGTTCTTCTGGACTCACCAGCCCGCTGGCACTCTGCCCTGCCTGTATCCTAGCCAGCAGGTAAAACCACCAGCTGCATGCAAACTGAGAAGCCCTGCACAGCACATTCCTGATGCTGAGTCATGTATCTTTGTAACATTCTGTATCATCCTTAAATTCATAATTGGTATGGGATCATCAAAATAATTACAATTGCTGTATTTGATTCTAAACTGTACACGTGGGCCAAACTCCCCAAAAAATGTGAACTCTTACACACCAAGCACAATTACATCCTCATACCAAAGCTAACATTCAAGATAACAGGAATAATTTCCTCAAAAATGTCCTGCACAAAAGAATATTAATTATTCATGAGTTAGCCCATGATATTAAGTAAAAACAAGATCATTCTACAGCAGATGGACTGAAGAAACCATTTTTTGGAACAAGGTAAAAAAACTTAAAAACAAATGTTTGCAGCTTTAATGCCATCATGGTTCTTGTAAAATCCTCAATTTTTGCTGAGGAACTTGAGATCCAGCATTACATTTACTTTCAAAAGCCGTATTCGTCACTTACGACAAATAAATTATTAGACCCTTTTCAAAACTTTGAGTGACTTCCTCTCTTGTTGTTCCCCACTCTCTTTTTACAGTATTAATATATGATTTTTTTCCTTAAAAACAAAAGTTAATACTAAAGGTAAAGCCTAAGCGTCATAAAATAAACAGCTGACTCACTTTTCTTACAACAAATGCTAAAACAAATCAAGTGTAAGTCCCACCTGAGGATGTTTAATGAAGGTCTCTATTCTTTCAGGCAGGGTGTAACTTAAAAAAATTCTTGCAAGGCTTAACTATTCAAAAACTTAAGGCATGCACTAAAAGGGTACAGATCAGTCATCATTAAGCTCAGGCTGAAGACTTAAATTAAGTATGGGCAGTAACTGTGCGTCACAAATACATCAAAGATGACACCAACAGCTTCTGAATTTTCACAGGGCCTCTGTTTGAGATTAGGAATGAAGTAGACTCAGGTTAAGACCATGTTTAGAAGCACACAGTAAAATTAAGCAAGAGTATATTTCTTTCAACATATCCACAATAAAACTTGTACAAAATTAAGTGGAAGAAGTGCCACTACCATATTTAAGCAGGTATGTTTACTGACCCATCAATTTGAAACAGATGGCTAGTGAAATAAATAATTCAGTGGTAGAATTTAATTGCTTAAAACCATTTAAGAAAGCAAGTAAACACCACACATAACATTCCCATTCCACTGACACACAGAAGTATTTTGAGAAGTATGAAGAGTTGAGTATTTGCTAGAAAACAAACTTGTAAAATCTCTGTCAAATGCAGCTATTCTGTACATCCCACCCTTGATTTCACACAAAGATTTCCGTTTCCACATAGGCATTTAAGTGGTGCCTATAGTACTACAGAAGCAAATTTGATATACAGTATTAGGATGACTTCCTCAAACAGGAAAATTTATTACACCTGTTTCAAGCAGGTGTATATTTAACACCAGTGCCTCTGAAATAGAGAGTGCATTGTTCCTTTAAAAAGGAACAATGATTCATGAATGTTTTTTACTTCATTTTAATAATGCACTGCAAATAATATGGTAACAAAGTCTTCAAGCTGTTTTTGTTTCCTTATTTATTTGCTAATTGTACATCTAATGTCTCTTTCACCATACATGAAAATATTAAAGGAATATTACTAGCAGAAGTTATCCTAGTTGGTAGTTATAATATATTTGCTGCCCACACATGGAAAAAACAATTAATGTAAGTACAAATAATCAAAACACAGGTCAGTCTAGAGGTAAAGTCCAATGAGCTGTAAGGTTGTTTGGGTTTGGCAGGTTTTTTTAATCCCTTCAAAGAAACCGCCACTGCATTTAAAAGAAAAATTCTAGATGAAGTCCTTAGATCCTTTCTTATTTTTATGCATGCATTACCACAAAAGACAGTCAATAGCCAAAATACTGTCTTCAGTGCATTTTGTATTATTTTCTGATGCATTAAAAAAAGATTGAATATACATGTATCTTCTACTTTCCAATACAATGGTTTTGCTCAAAGTGAATCCACACATGGAATGTCAAGTTCAGTGTCCCCAGCCTCACAACACAAAGCACTACCAGAAACAGTTTGCAGAGTTACACTTCAAGTATTTGGGCAACTAGAGGAGTCTTGCAGGAAATGTATTCTCACTGTGACTAAGAATTAATGATGAAAAATTGAACATGGTAGCATTTAAATTATACTAGGCAGTGAATTTGATGTAAGAAATAAATAAATGCTTATTTACAAAAACAGTCCTGCCATTGAAGGTATAGTAAGATCTTCAAGCAAAGGGAAAACTAATTCTTTGCCCACCAGACCTCTCAGGAAATTGAATTAACATAAACTAATAAAAAACATATGGGTTTCAGAAATATAAGTACTACCTTACTAGGGGGAACATTACATGGAGAAATTGCAAGATATAGATTACTAAAAACATACTGAAAAATAGCACAGAATTTGCAGGAATTCCCTCAGGAAACAAGAAAGTTTCTGACAAATCTTTAAGAATTAAGGATTCTTAGCAGCCCTAAGGACTAGCAGACTCATCCAATAACGCCTAAAGCTTTATTTCATCAGCACCCTGAGCTACCTAGCACACAGCAGTATTTCCAGACATTTAAGAGAGCCACTGGCCAGCAATGCCTACCTAAGAGTATCCTTGCACACACCAGAAAAACAGACACCGTGCTATGCGTTGTAATCACCCAGGTGAGACAATAGGGAAGCCAGATCAGCTACCACCCATCCCACAGAAAAGCAGGCCTCGGTGCCACTACACCTTCCACTCCACAAGAGAACTTCAAATCAGCATCTGTGAGAAACAAGCTAAACTTTCTCTTCTTCTCCCAAAGAGAACCCTCTTATCACCCCTTATCATTGTCCACACCATAAGTTCCAGCTGTTCTTTCTTCCAGGGATAAGTGACTGAGCAGCAGTTCTCAACCTGTATGTACCTTGAAGTCAGCTGCTTTTATTTCAGACCTTATGTCTGTGTATCCAAAAGCACATCTACTTCTTCAACACATGTAATTAAACAGAATCAGCCTTAACCATAAATTAAGATTGTACAGATTATAAAGACTTTTAAGGGGTGTATTTTCCAACTCTGGTGTTAGCACTTCAGAGGTGATTAACCCCCTTGGAATGAAAATAAAAATAGGAACATTCACCAAGACTTCTCACAAAAGAAGTGTGCAATCTGGTGGGGCACTCACCAAGTAAAAATCATCCTAAAAAGATACAGTGGCCTTTAAAAGTGTTCAAAATATGATGAGATTAAAACCAATGTTTAGCTACTATTACCTGAAAACAATTAATTCTCTCAAACACAATGTTAAAACCTTACTTCTATTCTCACAGCTTTTCTGTTATATGAAATAAATATTTAAGATCCTAGAATGTTGCAAAGCTAGGAGTATATAGTTTTGATAATTAATGAACCAGTTCACAAATGTCAAGAACAGGTTGGTATTTGCTCCAGATAATCTGTCTCCTGCCATCCAAATATCTGACATTACAGCAGTTTATAACACATCGTGGAATATTATGTCACATAAGTCAAGTACACACAAGCTGTGAAACACATTGCAATTCAACTGGATATTGCTTCTGACAATGAAAATTGATTCTTGAATCCCAAAATAATCCCCTTCTGCCCCCAACAAACTGGAAAGCTGATGGACATAAGACAATTAATGTATTCTTGGGTTTAAATGAAAAGATTTCTAAGTCACACATACTGAGCTTGTGCCATGCAAACGCACATCAACTCTACAGCAAACTACAAAAACTGATTCAAATCAAAACCATATTGAAGACTAAAATTCAAGTTGCCTTTCACTAGATAAATATTTGTCAGTCTTTCTTTCTTTCTTTCTTTCCCATACCAATCATAGACACATAGAGCATTCTCGCTTTAGACTCTTACCAAAAAACTCAAGACAGGCTTACCACACTAAAAATACATCAAAACACCTGGTAGTTAGTTAAGAGTCTCCCTGCTGACTGATATTTTTTTGTGGGAAAAGTACACAAACACAGTATCTGGGCACTGTTAAGGTTGTTATATTGATGCAGCATAAACACATCCTCCAATCTGAATTCTGTATAAGGAAGCAATACATGGAAGAAAGCACAAGAGATTCCCCCATAGCTAAAAATCAACAGAAAGTTGGGCTTGGAAAGGACTTCTGGAGATCATCTGGTCCAAACCTCTTGATCCAGAAGGGCCACCCACAGCCAACTGCCCAGGACCACATACAGATGGCTTTTGAATATCTCCAGGCATGGACCTGGACAACTTGTGCCCATGTTCAGTCACCTTCACAGTAACAAAAGTGTTTCCTGGTGTTCGGAAGGAACCTGCTGTGTGTCACTGCGTGCGCACTGCCTCCTGGCCTGTTTCTGGGCACCACTGAAGAGGCCCTGGCTCTATTCTCATTGCACCCTCCCTTAAGGTATTTAATACACATTGATGAGATTCCTCCCAGCCTTCTCTTCTCTAGCTTGAGCAATCCCAGCCCTCTCTGCCTCTCCTCATAGGAGAGATGCTCCTGTCCCTTAATCAACTTCANATGCTCCTGTAATCAACTTCATGGTCCTTCACTGGACTGTCTCCATTATGTCCATCTCTCTCTTGTACTGGGGAGCCCAGAACTGGGCACAGCACTCCAGGTGTGCCCTCACAAGTGCTGAGGAGGGGCGAAGGATCCACTTAAGAAGCTATACATTTGGAAATCAGGTTCATTACCTATGCATTAGAGTGCGTAAGTGTAACTGGTTAGAGCAATACTTAAATAATGTTTTCAATTACATCTCTACAGAGTAAAACAAGCCTTAAAAACTATAGCAATAATTAAGAAATAGTTGCAATTATATACTTACAAGGAAAAATGGAACGGCTACTTAGTCTCAAGGAGCAGATGCTAAACACCACAGAAAAATTAATCTCAGTCAGAGAGCTCTGACTGAAACAGGCAACTTTTACTGATACTGTTACCCTCGCCCCACAGTCTGGATGTATAAGTTGTTGGTAAAACAGAACCCAGAAAGCCCAATATTTAAAAACAAAACTAGCCACTAGCTAAACAAAATGCAACTTAAGTTGTCCCAGCTCTTGCACTAGAGTCATCAGTGAAAACTCAGATACTCTTAAGTAGACTGAGGTGTTTGCAAAGCTCACAAAGCCACATTCAGCCACAGCAGGTAATGGGAGATGATTATTTTTATCTTTTTCACTGTACAGGAGAGATGAGCTGTAACGCTAAAATGCACAATACAGGTTTGGTCTACGTGGTGATTAATTTAAAAAACCCTGCTCAGCTTCTCTTCCAGAAGATTTAAAATTTTACACAATACAGAGGATAAAAGCAAGTCGTAACATCTTCTAAGAAGTGAGATAAAAAATTTTAATTCCTAGAACAGTATTCAGACAAGAAAGAATAGGGGATAGACTGGAACAGGGTCTTCATGCATGATCTTCTGTTAACACTTTCCACCACTGTAGGAGTTCAAAAATGCCAAGACGACAGCACGTGTAAGGAAGCATGAACCAGCTTCCAAAACACTGCCTGACTACAGGTGTGATGTCCAGAGGCTTTAAGCACGAAGGGTTTAGGCATCTGAGAAGAAATTTAAACCAAGATCTATCCCAAGAATACCCTCCCTATATGAGATAGTTTTGTGTTTATGCTAATCCTACTGTTACCAAATTTTGCCTCCATTCAAACTGTCTCTATTTAAAGACACTGTGTAAATGTAACTGTCGCAAACTATACAAATAATTCAACCAAATGCATAGAATCCAGCTCTTTTGGGTATGGCACTTCTCCCATGCTCACAGAATGGCAAGCAAAGCAGCCTGGTCACAGTTACTAACAGGAGTCAGTAGAGGAAATCAGCAGAAACAGAACAAAAAAAAAAGGCTTTGGCGATTTTTGGTCAGCTTTCTTATTCACTGCTACTATTTTTAGTACAATCAAGACAATGGAACATTTTTAAACACTCCTTTTAAATAGCATCTTTTACATGTACTGTCTTCATATGCCCAGAAACACTGCTACCCATTCATTAAAAATGGCCATCAATCTGCACAAGAGTAATTCTTAAATCTCAGTAGTTGATTCCCAAAGCATTTTTACTACAGATATGAAATCTCTGAAATCACTAGCAATGACTTTCAGATACAAAAGTTAAAGAACATTTCTTGGAGAAAATGCATATTTATCTGTTTTGTAATAAGCTTCAAAACACATTTTCCCTTCAAGGTACACCAACAGACTACATAATATACTTTCTCCTGCATAATCAGGACTACTTTGAATTTCTGATGTTCATACAGTGTTGACATCAACCAATGTAATGAAAAAGTTACTATTTTTTCCTGTTAATGACTTAAATAGGGAAAATAAATTAGTATTTCAAGATCGGCATAAGCATGCGAAAAAAGAGAAGTTACTTTCTTTGAACTTAGTCTTACAAACTCCAAGTATGTATTCAAAGATATAAAATACGCAAACTGCAGGCAAAGCTCAGGCTTTCCAACACAGCTTATTGTTCTGCCTAGCGCAGTGTGTTAAGCTAAAGAACCATGAAGCCATCACCAACAGCAGTAAATCATTGTGAAAAAACCAGCTATTTCATTCCTTACAGAAGTTCTTCAGTCCTCTCCAAGTGGCACGCCAGCTCTGGCACATGCACGCAAGTTACGGCTACTTTACACACTGAACAGATGTAGGGCACAGCTTTACAAAGCTTCCCTTTACTCGTGGCCCAAGCTCTAGCAGCTTTCCTCTTTCTCATACCAGCCTTTCACTGGAATGATAGAGCTATAAAATTAGCCAGGTATCTGACCTAGGATTAAAAAAAAAATGCACCAGGCAAAACCAACAAGCTCTTTTGGTACTGAGCTGATACACGCAGCACATCTGCACGGGCCCAGCTGGGCAGGCGAGGGGACACAGCAGCAGCTGCTCACACTGGCATTGCTGCCCAAAGCAACAGACGTGCAGCCAAAGCAGAGGAAATCACTTTCCAAAGTCATGAAGATGCAGGTAAGGGCACTGAACCTATGAAAATGTTAAAAAGGTTGACTGTCATACGTGAATATGCTAATAGATAAATTAGTTACTGTTTAGCAAGCGTACTTGGAATTACTCATGTAATAAAGTTGCTACAACTTAGAATGTACTGAAAGCAATTCAATCTCAAAAAAAAAAAATAGTCTCACACACACGGCTGGATTATTTTGACTCATGGAGGTAGGATTTTTACACACACACTGTGGAACTCCAGAGCACCTAACAGCAAAATTTGTTAGTGACCTGACAGTCAGGCTTCAAGTACAATTATTGTCCTCTAGTCTAAAAAAGTGTAGGATTTTAGTAACTTTTCAAAGATTTGAGTAATATCAATTGAAGGCTGTAGATCTGAAAGAACAATGAATATTGATTATGTTTCAAGAGGAAGCCAAAATTAATGAGGAAATATTCTGAACACAAATGACAATTTACTGTCAAGAACACAACAAATCAACAGCTCATGCTATCAATCATGAAAGTGGCAAAGAATCAATGCTTCTGCAACAAATGAATGGAAAAACCAAGGGAGAGAAAAAAAAAGAAAATTAAAGAAAAACAAAACCCCCAGACACAAACAACACAAACAATCTATCCCCTATATCTATTTTTCTACATCTGTGATGAAGAATAAGCCTCAAATTTGAGTCCTTGGTAGGGTATAAATGACATTAAATCTGGAAACACACCACCCTGCACATGCACATGTTGCTGAAAGATATTATTAATGGAAACACTTCATACTCATGTTGCCCTATTAAAGCATGTGTTTGTTACAAAATGCTAAGTAGTACCAGATTTTTTTCAAGTGCCTTCCACCCAGCAATAGGTCATGCATAAAAAGAGTTAATGCTCTGAATTCTGTGTAAAGCTTATTGCACTCAACAGAAAGCAAATCATATGCAAATTTCTTAACTGCAAGTATAGTGTGCGGCTAATAAGCACATGAATGCTTCACTATGCAAAATCCATGCAAATACGTGTGAAAGCTTTTAACCTGAGAATATTCAATATTCAAAATGCATGCAAATACCTATGAAAGATTTTAACCTGGGAACACTGCCTGTCACACTATCTGTGTTTTGTGACCATTGTAAGATTTTTTATATCCATAACATCCACACTCCTGACAATACAAAATACCAAGTCAAATGATTAGGCAAATTCTTAAAAAAAAAAAAAAAAAAAAAAACCACCAAAAAAAAAACAAACAAAAAAATCCGCTCCCATTTTGAGAAACATCAAACAACAATAAACGAGGTCATATTTATATAACACACAGTTTACATATGAACGTAAGTTTGCACTGGTTGGGTCAAACTGAAAAATTCAGAAAGGATGCTGCCTCCATGAGAACATATTAATGCTGGATTAAGAGAGGTTTGTTAGACTGTTTTCAATGAACACAATTTTTCTCCAAATGAATTACAAGTAACACCACCTCCTGAAGTCCTTGTAAACAATGCAACTTGAGTACACAGTGCAGTAAGAAATAAATCAGTACAAAACAGTGCAAACCTCAAGTTAGTAGTCTTCAGGTAGCACTGCAGATTTACTGAGATATCATAATGAATAATGAAGTCATTTACTGACAAAGTTTTGGACTTCCTTCATTCCTTATTTTTGACACCAGAGATAGGTGTCAAAAATAGGCCCAGAGATTGAAACCCTACTGAGCCCCACATTAGTCAGATAAAAGTTGGTCAAGTCTCAACAGCAAAGCCTAAGTAGTGCCATCAAAACTAAAATTTTCAGCATACCCTTAGAGCCACCTACACATCACCTGTATCTGAATGCTTTTCTGACTAGGGTAAAGACATGAGATGTATAAAGCAAAACAATCTTGAAGAACATCTCCATCTCTACCTGCTATTCACATCATCAAAAAATTTACATCTCCATCAGCACTGCAACATCACATATTGAGGCAACAATTCTCACAGAAATCCCAGTGCACCAAACAAGCCTGGTTTAGCAACTAGAGGGATTTTCTCTGAAAAACAGACATACAGAATTGAAAACAATTTTGGTTAATGAACTTGCCAAAAAGAACAGTGTATCTGGCTCTTAACATTCCAGTAACCTGGCCTCATTGCACAAACTGAGCAGCCCAGAAGCCAGAACACGGGCACAAGGGCTGCCATCCTGTTGCTGTCCCTCTTAGCCAAATACAGCAGGTGATGCTGCAAGATTAAGTCGATACGCGTTCCCGAAGGACAAATAACTCACTAAGCCCACTACCAGACTTCACTTCAGCATCTTTTACTTTACAAGAAGGTATCAGTCAAGCCTCAAAGGAGGCTTTTCTCACTATTGTAAAAACCTGTCTGTATTGCCCATGACCCCTGAAATAGCAACAGATCAGCCCAGCTATGAATAACCAGAAGACTGAAATCTATGAATATGAGGAGATATTTTTATCCACTAAATGAGCTGCATTTGTGGAAGACTAAGGTAAAGAGAATAGTTTCCATTCTACCAGCATGAATAGAAGCCTTTTTCTTTAGGCTGGTAACTTGCCAAAGGGAAACTATAACCCGCATCTCTTATTAAGGATTTGGAATAAATCCAACATCTGTTGTAACTTAACGTCAAAAGGCAATCTCAAACCTCCACTTGAAACTTCTCAAACTTACTACCTCTCCTATGATAACTGATCTACTGAAGGTGCCATCTCACCCTCAATGCTATTTACAAAGAAGAGCTTATACACAAAAGTGGATGATTGGCAAGAGAGCTGTACGTCAAGAGGCAGCACGAACACGTTCCCCAGCTAGTGTGCCATTACAGTTCAAGCCAGTGTTTTAAATATGTTTGCTGCAGGCAAATGTGCAGGCACATTAATGAAGCTCAGCTTCCAACGCTATGTCAGCAACTCCCAGTAACTCTACCACATTTTTGAGCACAAGAACTACCTCGTCGATGAGCTGGCAGGATAAGCTGCTCAAATTAATTTCTATCAAGTCTGCAACAGCAAATTGTTTACCTCAAGGTACTGTAAGTTTAATTTTCCTTTGCTTAAAAAAAAAAAAATCTACTTAAGTTTCAAATTGTTTCATTCTCAAATTCAGTGGTAACATATTTCAAACACATCAATACTGAAGGTCAGCAGAAAATCTACCTTCCACTTGAAAAAACACAGGAAGTGAAACACTTAAAATGTCATTAAATACAACTTCACCAAAAAATGAAAAAAATCCTTACAGTGTTACAAACTACTTCTAATGGTTTTCAAATAGAATGTTTTTCCCCTTTTATATATGAATCAATATTAAATGTTTAAGAAATTGTCATTAAATATCAGTGAAAATGTTTCAAGTTACTATTTTATTTTGAAGAAAAATAAAATTTTTCTACAACATTCCTAACTGGAACTATGAAGCTCCCTATCTCTCACTCCAACCTTAATGTTCTATTCATTTGGGACTAGCAGCTTGTTAAGGCTGAAAAATGGCCCAAAACACATAAAAAACTTAAATTAACACTTCATTGAAGAAGAATGGGTATTTTCCTCCTTTGCTGAAAGCCTGCCTTTCTCTTCCAACCAAATTGTAACATTTGACATAAGGGAACATTTCAGTCAGAACAAAAAATGCTAAAAATTAAATCTGTTTTTCTTTAAACAATTTTAATCATGAACAGTAGCTTCCGACAAAATAATATAAAGTAACATGCTGAAGTTTATGCCACCACACTGAATAGTAGGAAAATCTTAACCATTACAGTATTTCAATGACACTAGCCACAAAACATGTCACTACTTCAACACTTGCAAAGATTAAATGTTATCTTTAGGATAACTGCTGCTTTGAAGCAGCTTTGAATATCAGCTTGGTTTGAAAAGTAAGACAGCAAGGCTTCAAGGTTAAGCACAGTTATGTAAAGCTACTTGCTTTCTATCTTACTGTAGTTGAGAAGCACAACTTAAAATCAAACTTCAAACTCATGTCATAAAATAAAAGCCTGCTCTGAACTTCAGTCTCTACATAAGTTATAACCTCTATACCAAAACTCTTCTTTGCTAACCACAAAATATACTTCTTTATATACTTATATAGTTGTGCAACTTTAACATATATTGTTGCATGTTCTTAAATTTCACATTTTCACGTTAACTATTTTTCTTTACCAAGTCACTAATGGTAAACTTTTTCTTTGTAATTTATGTAAATCTGTATTTTGGATGGAAACCAAAGGACACCACTCAATAGCACACATGGAAAACCCTACACTTCCTCCTCCCTTCACCTGAGTAGTTCTAGGAGAAGAATGTGCTCAGGTGGTGTCACCACCTTTCATTCCTTAAGCTTTTGGACCACTAAAAAGGAATCAACAGTCTCATTTGCTCTTAATACCTTACTTATAAAACGTTTAGAAACTACACATAACACGAGGGGTTTCGTGCTAGACAGTACCGTTCCATTTCTCTACACTAAACTACAGGTCAGTGTGAAATTACTTCTGTACCAAACAGAGACTACACTTAGGGTAATACTGCTTTACATTTTACTATATAGTATTTTCATTCAAAGAGGTATATAGGCAGAGGTATGAAGAATATAATGAGAGATCTGCAAATCTCTCCAGCAGGCTTTGGGATCAGGCAGTTGCAATATACATCTCTATTTCACATGCAGTCACATGTTTTAGGAATATAAAACCCAAGAAGTTTAGTTCAACATCCTTTCGATGAATGAAGACAGAAAAAGCAGTACAGTATGAAACACAGGTTTGTGTACAGGTTGTAAATACTAAATATTACAAAGAGCTTTAACTTCTTTCTGACAGGCATATGCTGGCTACATTTATCAAAGGTACAGAAATCATTCTGAAACTGTGCAAGAAGTACTTACTCTTCATGAAGAATTTAAATTTTCTTAAGAATTTTCACACTTATTTAATATTATTGCTGTTGGTTAAAACCCAGTGATTTCATAAAATAAGCATTTTTTTGCTCTCCACACTGAACACTGCAAAAAATACAAGACTATTATCTGAATAACAAATAATCCTTACAACTTCTTCCACATACTCTTTGGACAGTTAGCTGACGCAGAATAATTGTAGTATAGGCTATGTCTTTTTACTTAGCAATTTCCTCATTGCTGACACGCTGGCCAGTCTCTCTTTGTCTAGCAGTTTGGCAGAAGGGCACACAGGCTCTTTCAGAAGAAGGTGTCAGAGACATATGAGCAAGTGAGTTATGAAAGAAGCTGCTTCTAGGCCCATAGGTAATGATACCTCATCTAATTTATAAGGTAAGAAAATACTTTGTTATTTATAAACACTGAATTCATTCCTCAATCTTTGGCCCCAAAGATACTTCCAGTAATGAATTTCAGGAGCTAAGCTTACAGCACATACAAAAGCCCTGTATTTTAAAATTTAGCTTTTTGTGGTTTTAGCTTAGCTGCCTGTCACAACAGTAGCAACACAGTAGTATAACAAGTCATATCCCTTCCAGTGTTTCTCACATGGTATGAGCTGAAACCTTCACTTTTGAGCATTTTCTCACTGATCATTCTCTACATCAAACCTCATTTTCACAGGTCCCTTTATTAGCTGTGTCTGTCCAGTAACTGAGAAAACACTGCTCATACCACTTTAATCATAGGTACCACTTTAAATCAAAGAAAAAAGCATTCATAGGACCACAAAAGTAACCCAAAAGACTTGGTCTTTTCTCACCAAGAATGAGCCATACACAATAACAGAGAAGAACAAAGTGCAATTGACTATAAATAAAAATGACTACACACAAATCACCACACTGATAAACATGATTTTTTGGTTACTATTATCTTTTCAAAGAGAAGGAAAAACTAGCTTGTTGGCTTTAGCAATCCTGGTCCTTTTGATACTACTAGGGGGGAAGAAAAAAATCCAAACCAACTTTCAAGATGGCTTTATTCTTTTTCTTTTACCATCTTTCAAATCAGCCACATTTAACACAAAACCAAGCATTTTCAGACTCTTGATCAGCTTGCTCCTGTCTTTCTTCCCTCTGTGTCTTGCCAATAACTTTCTATGCCTGCCCATAACTTTCTTCGAAGTAAGCGCTAACGTGTTGCCTATGAAACTTCTGTCTGAATACATTAAGGAAACCATGCATCAACAGAAACAGTTGTTTCAAAGAAACAAACAAAAAAACCCCAACAAAAAACAACATCCCCCCTCCCTGCAAACTTTAATCTCTTGAGAATTTATTTAGAATAAATTTCATAATATTACTGCCTCCAACTGCAGATGTCGGTCTTCACAGAAAGCCACTGGATCAAATGTGATTATTTATTCTTTTTCCTCCCTCATCTTTTCTTTTTACAGTGCACCTTGGGAAGTAATGACATGCAAGCCATGTTTGGTGGATGGCTCTTTGAGTGCAGGTACTCGGTGTTCACGCACTGACACAGCAGGGAGCTCTAGCAGGGACAGAGAGGCTCTGCTCAGGAAAGGCAGCGGCTCAGGGGAATGGTCCTGAAGGCCACCATCGGACCACCTTGCCCAAATTCAAGTGTTGGTCTGCACAAGCCAAAAACAGGGAAAGACCTTTACATGCGCAGGAGTGACAGACACTTACCTGCTTCTGAACACTGGAACCAAGGGAATATAGATGGGAAGTGCTGTTTCCTTACATTGTGCCCTCTCAGGCAGCCTACTCCCTCTCTGCTGGTCAATGCAAGCACCACGTATGTAATTTAATGTACAGAATGTGAGGAATTAAGAGATACCTGACTCACAGAAGTACCCTAAGACAGGCATGTTCCTGGGGAGCAGTGCTCCCAACGCCAGCTTTTCATCTCACAGCAACTCCAACACGTGCCTTTCCTCCGATACAAAGCAGTGCAATCCAGCAGCTGGCCATCACAGATGGCAGGCAGGGAGGCCAACTATTCTCTTGTTATTACTACTTTGTACTTGGATGCCTCAACTATGAAGAGAAGACATATTTTACTCTGTTACCTCAGGGCTTATCAATCCAAAAGAAAACAAATCAAGTAAAACTCAGTTGCGCCTAGGATATCTTGCAGGAGAAATCCTGCAGATTTAAAATAACAGTTCTGTTTAATAGTAAAAGAATTGCTGAAAAATAGCAAACAAAGAGCATCTCTTTACAACAGAATAAAAAGTGATTTCTTTTCTAAAGGTACAATAGGAATTATTTTAGAACTCGAATGATTTAATATAGAAATATAAAACTGCTTTGTGCCGACCTCTGGATAGACAGCATCTCACAGCAAAATTTCAACTGTTAACAGCTTATGTCCAAAATTTCCAAGATTATTAGCTACTTAGCAAGGAAGCCCTCTGTCCTTTTAATTCAAATAAAATCCAAAAGCAAGCTAGCTAAATAAATCCCCGAAGACGTGCACATCTCAAAAAAGAAAAAAAAAAAAAAACTTGCTACAAAATTCAGAGGAATGACAGAATTTCTTCAGTAATGATTGACCTAGGTAGTTTGACACAACAGAAACACTTGAAATGTGATTTTTTTTTCCTGAATTCTTACTCCATTAGCAAGTAGATTTTCTATTAAGATTTATTTGATTAAATGTTAGAAAATATGTTCTTAACTCAAACGAAATAGCAAACGCTTTCTGGAAACTACAGGAATGAAATTTTCATAACAACAATAATCATCTGATTTTAGAGCCATTCATTATTTAGCTATTCAAAAAACAAATTTCAGACAACATGCGCTAAAAATAAACTCTCCAAAATAGTAGGTTGCCCCCATGCTGCTTTGTTATTTAAGCAATTGCATTTTTCAAATAAGGAAGTTAATTTATTATACATTTATAAAAAATACATTTAATTCTTTCCATGGCACTGCTAAAGACAGACTCCCCACTAAGATGTCGAAGGCATTAATTGGAAAGAAGCAAATCCTGTGGCATAATCTAAGGTTTGGTGCATAACTGATAAAAAATCTACAATTTCAGAAGACATTTGTCATATATAACTACACAAGTAAAAGCTCTAACACTGAAGTTTCCTCTCTTAACCAGTGCTCAGCTTCCACAAAAACTACCAGTCCTAGGAAGATCTCAAATCCCAACCTATCAGTGCAGATTCCAGTAACAGTGAGTTTGGGTAGGTTTTCTGTTTGGGATTTTGCTTGTTTAAGTCTGAGCTCATACACTACAGAAGAAAAAACTGAGGCAGATGACTTCAAGAGCTAGAAATAAAAAGTGTGCCAGATGTTTATATTACTTATTTTCCAAAAAGTGCTTAAATAGGTTCCTGCAAGCTTAACTCTCTGCAATCTACAACTTCGTGATCAAAAGAAAAACCCCCATTAGATCACTAAAATATTCAGGGTTTCCTACCCTTTATTAAGCATTCAGGGAGACAAAGAAAAGACGACCACATTTAATTACAGTTGTTACCACCTCTGCCCTGCCAGCATGGCTGGTAAGCTCGGGAGAGTCCAAGTCAATGTCCAAAATCTCATTGAGCTTTTAATGTGTTGGCCTGCGGAGCTCAGCAGAGGTTATTAGGGCTTATAGGTTGTGAGACTGGAGGTGTCCGATGGATATTAACCACGGAGTTGTGACACCACGAAGGCCCTGTGGCAAGGTGAGTACGGAGGAGGCACAAGTCTTTCATACTGTGTCATGCATCGCTGTGTTCCGTCTGGTGCTATTGTTAATACTTCTGCACTACTTCCTAATTTCAAGTTATACAATTGACTTTCAAAAGACACTTGCATGTCATCTGTCTTTAAAACAAGGTGCTGAATAATCCAGTCAAAAGGACTAGGAGGGAATTCACACAGACTCAAGCTGACTTCTCCCCCACTGATGATGGACTGTCAAGTACTTAAAGCACTTTTAAATCATTATGCAAGCACTCTTCAGAATTAAATTACAAGTGTGACATATGGCATGAAATGAAGGAAGCAGACCACAATGCTGCCATTGCTTTTAAAATCCTGTATCATTCAAAATGTGAACAAATTAGTTATGCCACACTTTTTCAGAATTGGTACATTCTGAAACAGCAGTATCAAAGCTACGGCTTTTGGCATCATGCAGCTCACAGCTTAAGTGAGATTCCTATACTCTGGCAGAACTGTGCTGGTGCAAGAGCTCATGAGGCTGACACCACTGGGGCACTTTGAGCTACATAAACCAGACACCAGGTCCCGCTCTCCCAATTCCCTAGTGACAGTCACTTCCATCCCCACTTCCTTCTGTTCCCTAATTGAGATACACGCACTGCCCATGAACAGGGTCTGCCTGCCTCTCCTCTCCCCAGACATCCCCCCACAAATAGTCTACTCACAAACTGACCACCAGTACAGAGCTACCCTGCTTTCAACTGTGAACAGCAGCTACCAAACTCACACTCCTGATCCTGCAGAAGCAAGAAACATTTTTTTCTGTTACACATAAAATTTTTAGTCAGACATTGCTAAATCTTTTAGAAAACTGCCCACTGTGGTAGACTGTGGATAAAGGATTAATCATCTTATCTATATTGCTATTTAAGACATACCAAAAAAATGTACACACATGCACAAAGATAAATGTTTTGCAGATTACCTGCAATGTGTTCCACAGCTCTTCTGTAATTCCTAAGTTAAATACAAACAAATAGGAAAAGCTGCTTTGTGCCTTAAAACGAGTATCAAAACTGCTTCCATGAGTTGTTATGAATGTCATGGGACATTATGCACCCTGTTTATGTATCTACCTCAGAGAACACAGAAGCAGAGATCTATATTCTAGAACAAAAATAAGATTGCAAGATTTTCTTTGTATTCCAAGGCAGCTGAAGACACAGGACCAATGATTAAGTAACTCTTCCTAGCTTTCCCGGATCTGATGCCCAAATGTAAGGCTGCGGTGAAGGGCAGCACCAGGTGGGAGCAACATTCCACAGCTAATGCCTAGCCCCAGCACTGGGCAGAGGCTGTGAACTGCCTGCTCCCCAGCAGGCTCCTGCCAGCAGCCCACACCCCATTCCCATTTGGACTAGACACTGGAGCTGTGCTACCACGAGGAAGGGATTCATGTGCCAAGCACCTCTGGCTTCCCAGACATCAGTAGCAGAAATCAGATGGTGATGATTTGGAACAGCAGCGAAGAAAAGTCTCTGACTGCACATTTTCACTATTTGATCATCTTTGTTGTTTCTTACCAAAGCTCTCAATATGCTACTTATGTCAGCATACAGTAATTGAGTAACCCAAACCAATTTTGAAACTGATTAAGATTTAAGACTTTTCAGTTTGATAATCGTTACTTCTTTAAATTTTTTCTATCTATAAAGGCTTCTTTAGTCTTATTAAAGAACCCAATGAATAACACTTTGTGGTATCTTTCATACACCGATTTTTAAAGTCAGCACAAATGAAAGATGATTTTAAAGGGGAAAGAACACGAAAAAAAGGAGCTATCCTAAATATTATTTCTCTATCAGTCCCCATTCCCTTCTATTAGTACACCTCTCCACCAGACAAGCCAGGGAAGGACCTTTCCCTACACACAATTCATCTTTAAGACAGCTTACATTGTCAAAATGTTCCAGGTATACAGCAGACTGACAGACTCCACTAATTTGGAAACTACTTTCAATGGAAACTAAATTACTCAGCTGTAAAAGCAAAAACCATACTCTTCAAATTCTAATTAGTTTTATTAGTTGAAGGAGCAAATCTCAGAACAACTGCAGAAACTGGAAAAGAGCAAACAGAAAACTGAACTCGATGTTGAAACTATTTAAAGGTCTCCAGCACATTAAATAATGCCTGGAAAGGTTAACTTTATTTCTTGAAGTGAGAAAAACAGACAGCAGCTTGAGTGCAGGTTTTGGCTAACACATAGTTTTCAATATTTGTCTTCAAAAAATGGAAAGAATACAACATAATTAAGACAGACATGTTTACAAAGACACAAACATCTAACATATGCTGCTGCAGGTAGACATACTTTTAAAAGCACTATGAAAACTTAAAACTCCAAAGCAGATCAGAATAAAGATTAAAAAGTTCTGCATCGGACCCACAACGTTCTCCTCTGGCAATTTTTTTATTGCAGCAGATCAGAGATAAGGACAGATGTGAAATATTGTTCTCACAGTTGTATGAAACAGAATCCATTGTTTCATAATGCATGGACTTTGCAGTGAGCCAAGATGAAATTATAGCAAAAGAAAGTATTAATAAACATATGCTGTAGATGACACAGGAACAATGTGTAAGATAACATCATAGCTAATTCAGTTTGCAATTGCTTTCTATCACTCAATCTAATTGTTAAAGAATTATTAAAGCATCATTAATTAAATCACCAATTTATTCATAATTATGTACATGTAGTTAAGCAGAATCTCAATAATTTAAAGCACTTAGATTTTTTTTATATCCTAAGGAGAGCAGGTTATTTGCAGCATACCAGATGTTTGCTGACAAGAAAGAAAATACACTCCATCAGCATTTTAAGCAACATGTAGAAATATATCCACATAATTTATCTTGTTCAAATGACGAACAGGTACCTACTTAAATTCTCCGGGTCACATTTTCTGCCCCTGATATAACCTTACCCTTTCTCAGGGGTATATCAGAAGTGAGTTATTTCCTACACATCCTCTACAACAACAGACAAGCTCTTCATATCTTCTTCTTGCAAGATCCAAGAAAAACCAGCAACTTCTCCCCCTAGCAAGTATCCCATTAATTTCAATCAAAGATCTGTGTGGAGAATCTTACATATGAACCTCTTTCTGCAATGTATAATATTCCACCAAGATGAGAATCAATAAAAGTATAACTAAGTCCTAGCAATAAAAGGTGAAGGTCTCCACAGCAAGAAGGTAAAAGGCTGTCAGGAAAATAGGAAAACCTTCACAAACCGAAAACAGTATAAAACAAACATCAATTGGTTTAATAAAGACAAAGTGCTGCGTTCAGCCTTCAAAGTTTATTTTTAAGAAGCACTTTATGCTCACTATGAGTTCTTTCTCATCCCTGAAAAGTATTTCACACATAATCAATAACCAAGCCTGAACTGAGAGAAAAAAAAATGAAGCCACTCTTCCAAACAGTATGTCATTTCTAAAGTTTTGATCATAGTTTGATCAAAGGAAATGGTAGCAGAATCACATTTCTCCTATTACTGGCACTTGGGCAGTTTCATTTAAAAAAGTAATAAAGACAGTAACACTAGGTTAGTATAGAATTCACCTTTGTAAGAAATACCTAAAAATGAGTTAGAAAACACCTTCCATGAATTAAAGAAAAATTATATAAAATTCTTCTCTGTCTTCCCTCACTTCCCATAAGTGCAAGAAAACCAGCCTCCCTCCCCCACAAAAGACATAAAGACATCTTGTGAAATCCTATTAACCCAAGAGCAGACCCACAGACTGAAAAAAATAATACAAACACTAAGAAAAATTTTGACAAATAAGATAATCAGAAGAAAAAACAGCCCACAACTCAGAAGACTTCATATAAAAAGAAAGTGGTTTTTTCCCCTCACCAACATTTTCCTCCTTATCTAGAAGCTTCTGAGGCTTACAGTATTTTGCAAAATTACAGAGTGGCTGAGGTGTAAAGGGACCTACCTATGGAGATCCCTTAGTCCAACCCCCATCCTCAGCCACAGGGGCAAGAGTAGGTTGCTCAGGGCTGTGAGCAGGTGGGTTTTAAATGTCTCACCGGATGGAGACTCTACAGCACAAGAGACATGTTACAGGATTTGATCAACATCACTATACAAAAAAGTCTTTTCTTATGTTTAAATGGAATTTCTTGTATTTCAATTTGTGCTCATTGCCTCTTGTCTCATCACTGGGAACCATGGATGCAAATCTTACCATTGGCTGACATCACTTACTTGTACGTGCAGCAGGGACATCAGTCAAGCTCTGCATAGAAAGGTCTGGGAACATTCATCAGAGAAAGCACAAGGTATCTTTTAAACAGGGCTATTATAAACCTGCTGCCAGATCCCAAAGTTAGGAAAACAATATATTTATGCTGTTACTGGCTCGATAATAAGCAATAAAAATGTTCATATCATATACAGTTACCAGAAAATAAATGGACCTGCAAGTCAGCCCTGCACAAACTTCTCTGACACTTGACAATTTCCTTGTTTTCAATAAACGTTGAGACAGACCCCAGCTTGCAGCCTGTTCCAAACCTCTGCACCTCAAACTCTAGGCATCAACCCGTCACAGAGGGTAACAGTTCATAGTAACTACTCCCCACCAAAGGAGTAATACCACATACCCGCTGGCCAACATCCACCCATGCTAAGTCTCCCCATATGTGGCATATCACATTCCAGCAAGGCAAAGGTATTGGCATCTTTTCAGTTTCCACACATCATCACCAACTGAAAGAAATCTTTACCTTCTCAATACAGCTACCAGGAGGAGAGCTTATGTGATGGAAAGGGAGAGAGTTCTGGACAAGTACAGGGCAGCTTATCATACTCTCTTTCCCTCAGAACATTATTCTGTGTGCTGTTTTCCCAGAGTTCCTCCCTACTAGCTGTTACAGATGGCTGAAGGGATCTAAGTAGCAAAAAGCCCCATATTAACCAAAAAAATTCCAAGTTTTGCATATGTTTCTGCTAAACACTACAGTAAGTAGCCAGAACTGACAGGTGAAAAGTTTAACTCCATTTTTAACGCAAAACTGCTCCCCATTTTCCAGCACTTCAGTCACCATAAAGCCAGACACATCAGTGACCCTAATACAGACATGTAAACTGAAACTAGCTTCCTATAGGTGCCTTAGTAAGTGATGCCTGATGTAGTCCAAATAGACCTAAGGTTCACTGATCCATGCAGCATTCTCTACACTGCAGGCAAACTGGCAGCCAGTGAAACACACCTGCATCTCCCCCCTGTAATGAGCATCCACTGCATGACTAACAAGAGGCTCAGGTAACCCCCTCCCTACTTCCAGAGGCAGTCTCTTTCTATTTCACATCTTTCCAAATGTCTAAGATATACACAGCAAATTGAGATACACGAGAGACCCCTGTGGCCAGGTGAATGCTCACCAATCTCCTCTGAGATGGCCATGCTTATTCAAATGGCCATGCTTATTCTGCCACCTGGCTACCTCTTCCCCAAAAACCAAACATTTATTAACATTGCTGGTCATTCTTCCAACGTTTCCAAAACACAAGAACAATCTCAGTATTTTGTACTAATATTTAGATTAACCATGCAACTCATCCATATTTTCTTTTTGTAGAAGTACCAATAAATCAGAAGAAAGCTACAGAAGTTAGTCCAAAGGCAAACTCATGCTAATAAGCTACATCTGGAGTTTTAGATTAAATACATCACTCCTCTGCCTAGCAGACTTTTACTCTAAGATCCCTGACTTTCTAAGGCTGTTATCAACCCAAATCCAAATCGTACATATGCCTCCCTGAACCGGGCCTGCCTTTTTTTGTGGTACCTCTGTTTACACAGCTTATCCCTTATCACACTGCCAACACTGGGAACCACAGCAGATGGTCCCCTCAGACACAACTCTAACAGGTTTTCTCCACTCCCCCATTCCACTTATTTTTTTGTGCAAACAACTGATAAGGAAGGCTGCTGCAATGATTTACTGATATCTGAAGTTGAAAATTGACAAAATGCAAACTGCTTTTGTTCGCCCCCACCACCCCCTGTGACCTGCTTAACCTCTTAACTACTAAGCAACACAGACAAAGAGTATTAATAATTGTACAAACCATACAGTCTGTTGGATTAACATTTCAAACACAAGCAGTATTGGTGAATTTAAAGATCATTACTACCTTTAAAAGTTATGCCAGATACAACAAGCAGCCTACTACTAGTAAAGGAGAAAATAAGCAGCAGTCTCCTTTACTATTAAAATACACATCCACTGGTTTGGAAATGCCTTGAAATTATATTCAAAACCATTTCCAACAGTCTACTGAAAACAGGCTCTCATGAAGAATTCATAATAGAGACTGGACATTTCATCTGTATTTACTTCCATCTAACAACCCAGAACAACCTGAAGCTCAGTGACATAAAAATACTCTCAATACTGCTATTAGAAAGACAGAGAGATACTTAAAACTATGCTCCACATAAACTCTATTAAGCAAGCCAGGCTTTTACTACTGGAGACCATGAATTTGCAAAACCACTGCAGCAAAACGTTGCAAAAAAACCTACAGGTCCGCAGGAGCATCTCAACTAACCAGCTATGAAGAAGCATCTGCAAGTAGACAGTAATGAACCAGACAGGCCCAGAGGGCTTTCTTAAATGTAGGTCATGCCTGTCAGACCATAGCAAAAGACACAGTAACATTTGCTGAAGAGAACCCGGAGTTATTATTGCACTACTTTGTAAGCAGACATTAACAGTTACATATTTGCAATGATCACTATCTGATGCTGAAGAGGAACAAGAAGGAAAATCTGCACAAATTCAATAGCTGTATTGAATTTAAGAATAAGAATCATAAAGCTTTCCTTATCACATTTCACACTTTACATGCTTTTCTCTTCATAAAGTGATAACACAGAAGAAAAATTTGTTTAAATCTGATGTTTGTTTTACCATGGGCGTTGGGAGACCGGAGAAGAAGCAGGCACAAAAGGTGGTTTAGAAACAGTAATTTCTCCTGTTTTATACCATATTAAGCTGAAGACTTAAATTAGTGACATTAAATAGTTAAAATCTTGAGTATTATTACTCCAGATACCTCAGTGTCCTCTTTCCTTGAGTGATGTTTTCAGTATGTGATTCTGGTACCTTGTATTTTGTTAGAACAAAATCCCATGGAAGACGACTGTTTAATAACTTAAGGTGTGGATACAGACATAGGAACATGAGATAGCATAATGGAAGTACACATACCAATAGCCTGATCCCTGGCTGGGCTTTGCTGGGTTTTTTTACTCACGCAAGTAAAGCAGAAAAAAATACTGTAAGAATTTAAGAAAAACTCCTGAAAACCAAGAGAGTCAGCAGATTAGAAATGCAGCTGCTTTTCACCTAAAGATCGAAAAATTACATAGCTAAAAAACTAGTATTTCAAAGAATAAGACAATGAAAAAGACATTACTCAAAATCTGCAATCACACATATGCATCTTTTGCTGTAAGATCAAGGACACAAAGCAGTATTTATTTCTTTCTAGAGGCAGCTAAGATGAGAAAAAGTGAGGAATCTCATTTTGCCCTGCAGATAGCTTAAAACCAGATTCACAGTCTACTATGAAACAAGAAAAACTGCTGTTAGATTTACCACAGATGAATCTTCCTGGAAGCAACTGATTGGGTGAACCCATAAACACTATACATAGGACACAGTAAAAGACTGGAATAGAAAAATTAACAAACAAATCTCCACACTCAATAAATTCTATAATTAGACAGTAAAACTTGAATTTAAGCTTGAAAGTTATCTAATGAAGGAAAGATTAAGAAGTACAAAAAATCTGTTTGCTTATTCTTTGTTCAGCTAGCAGTCATCAATCATGAGTTCAAAATAAAAAAAAAAAAAGAGATTCTTCATTGGCCAGCAGCAAAACTCCCCACTCAGAGCTTACTTATTATGGGTTATCAGTGTTTACATTTCTCCTGTGAATCTACTGAGATGACATTTACGAACAAAAACCAGTACCAGGATGACACCTCCTTCAGATTCAAACATAATCTACATGCAGATGCAGTTACACTAACACATTTTTATATTCGTTTATAATTCTAAATATATTGGGTTGTTGGGGGAGGAGGGGGTGTGGGATGGTCTATTTTGTTTGATTGATTTTTACAAGTTTATGTCCTAGATAAATTTCAGATTTTAAAGCACTGGCTGCTTCTCTGAACTACTCAGAGCTGAACACTGCTCTACAGGTAACAGCTTTGGACCTAGATTTATTATAGTCTCAACAGGAGAAGTAAAATAGATGATGTACCTACCAATAGGCTTTTCAGTCTTACAGTCATTGAACATGACCTCCATTAATCATCAGGGCTATTTATTAATTTCTAACAAACAAAAAGAAAAGAATCACTGGGAAGATTTCCCGCTGTCATGTTATTGTAAAAAGCAATTGACGCAGCAGTACATTGATTAGTTTCTTTGCCAGTAATTGTCATTTCTGCAGACACAGGCATGAACCTTCGTATTGCAACATTTTGAAGTTTTGTCCTGAGTGAGTAGTACTTGAGCTTTACTTGACTTACCATCAAACAAAAATAAGTGTTAAAATGTTTGTGTTGTCAAAGCTGCAGCTGTCTGTGTTCTCTTTAAATATACAAGAGAGTAGTGTGACCGGGGTAGATTGAACGGCAATATTTAGACTAACTACCTTCTTCTGAGAGCCTTAGGAATTCACAGCTTAAATACATGAAGGAGATACTGTGGTCAGCATCAAATCTCTGAAAGGTTACAATGCTGTTAGCTGGAAAATGTCTCTTCTGAGATAGCAGAGCAGTTTGCTGACCACAAAATCTGCAACAATTTAGACCTTTCTGAAACAGTAACTTCTAAGACTAACTGCATGTATTTACTCAACTAGAAAACACATTAGATCAATTTTTCAAGATACATTAAGAAAACCCACGTAGTGCACACTGAACCATGCAGAACCTGAACCCTGCAACTGAAACATTTTTTTAAGTCTTTTAATAAATACTGTTCACAAATAGGAAGAAAACAGTTAACATAATTAACTTACATACTATTATCACAAATTTTACCTGTACATACTATAAATAAAGAATAAAAATAGCATAAGAATTTCCATTTAAATTCGCCTGAAGATAATTATGAATGCACTCTGGCTGAACTTCAAGTATTCAGATTTTAAACATTAATTTACTTTGACTATGTGCATGTCAAAATGAAAGATTGCTGTCTGGATCCAGACATGCAGTATTAATACTGAACACGTGCATTCATTTCAGGTCAGCAGACATTCCAACTCTACTTCAGCAGGTGGTAGGAATAGCACTCTAATTAAAATCTATATTAAAAAGTTCACAATGGGCTATCTACTCTGAGTAGCTCCCATATAGAAACATCACTGCAACCGAAGGACTTAGACCACCTTTACTCCAATCTGAAGAAAACTGAATGGCTCTTCACATAAACCTTTCTGAACAATTTCTACTTTTTCATCCTACCAACAGATTTTTCAAAGAAGCCCACTAAAGATTTCAGGACCCATTTTAGATAGTAAGAAAGGTACCAAAATATTTGTTCAAAATAATTGCACATTTAGATATTAATGCAATGACAAACAGTTAAACGAAGCTCATTTCCTACTGGGTATTTGTTTCTGGTCACTACAGAAAATGAGTGCCTTTCGTAAGTGCTACATCTGAGAACAGTATAGAGTCAAGGCAGGCTCAACCTAGATTACCTGGTAAGACAATTATTTAGTCATGGGTTTAAGGTAAATACCTACCTGTTTGTGGACTATTTTTTCCTAACTTAACGTTTTCATATTACACTTTTAGGGGTGGGTTTTATGGTTTGTAGCAAATATATATTATACTGAAGCCCAGAAATATGCTGACATTTAACAATGCACAAAGTGCTTCAATTACAGTGTTTCTTACAAACAACAGAGAGCACTGATTGTAACACCATACAACCCACACAGTCCACCTACTAACCTTAGCCCTTGTACCTCACTTCTGCTGCTGAATGAAGTGACCACCAAGCTGAATGCAAGCACTTGGAACTTTATGGCAACCACAGCAAATAAACTGAATAGGGAGATACCCAAAACCCCTGAAATGTAACATTTAAACCACAGTTTTCAACAGTGACTGCACTTGTTCCTCAAGTGTAACTGGTAAGTGCATTAAATACCTTGCAGGAAAAGAGTGATACCAGTCTTTTAACTCGGAAGACAAATAGGTCCTTTTTCATCTTAAGATTTGAAAGAGTCTTGGGATGGAGTAAAGAACTATTCTATTACTGATGGCAAAAACAGAATTTTTTTTTTTTTTAAATTATCAATCCCACAGACACACTAGACTTTCCACCGGGAGCATCGAGATGATGACACTTTCAAAAGTATTCTGTTTCAAAAGCCACTTGTTTCACTGCACTCACACTGACGCCCCATGAAGTGAAAATTAAAGTGTGGCCTTATCCCTTCTCTCTTGAAAACCACTCACAGCAGACACCCCTATACCTCTTTCACCTCTTTAAAAGGCAATAAGACCAAACTGATGCACATTCCAGCCAAGGACAAATTTAAAGAATGTTGTATCCCACACAATTTACTGTATTTAATGAGACTCCCGGGTATATGTGATTCAAGTCTGAATTGCACGTGCCAGTCAAATAATATTGAATGGCACCTTGATAACAGGTGCTGCTTTAGAACTATAAATTTAAATATTATAAACAACAGTGACACATGAGTTTAAGCTTCTTCTACAACAACTGTTCATCATTAGATGCCTGTGAAGTTTTCACAGCACTCAGAGAAATGGGTCTTTGCAAGTGTAAATAGAAGTAAAGTAGCACTTTCCTTCCTTGGGTACATATCTCGCTTTTCTTATGTGCGGGACTATCCACTATACTTCATTTTAACCAAACCAGCCCAGATACTTACAATGTCAGTTTGTCTACTGCAAATCTAAACACGTATCTATCTGACCTGCTTCTATCTCCCAGTAAGCAGAATCTTATCATAGCCTCCTACTTAAAATAATTTTGGTTCCTAGGGAGAGACATCCATTGCCAAACAGCAAGAAACTCTACATATAATAGTTAATTACTAGCATTGCATTGAACCTTTGTTACAAAACAGCATGTTTTGTATTTTGACTATTCATTTACAAAACAAAAACATGTCAATATAACCCCTAACACACAGGGACATACTAAGGATATTTAAAATTCATCGTTTTAGGGAAAACCTTTAATAGACTTTTCTTTTCAAAGGCCACAAAAAGAAAGCATGTGTGAATTTTGACATCATGGACAGAATTCAGTGAAACAGAGAGCTGGTTTGCCAGACAAACATGTTCACAACTCCATCACAGAGTATGAGACTGGTGTCATTCCACCAAGTGGTTCCTCCACCTTCTGGTTTGTTTCTTTTAGCCTATAGGATACTGTGTATAAATATTATTACAGAACCGGACTGGATCTGTTTCTTTTTAGACAAAGATATCATTTTAAGAGCAGGTGGCAAGGCAGTCCAATAAGCAGATACTGTCTATTGGCAGATGCACAGACAGCTCTGCAGCTGTTTGCAGGATGTGTCAAAGAACTGTGTACCTTCTTCTCTGTTTTAATAGTGATGTAGGGATCCACAAATAAAATTACCACATGGGCACATCAGAAAGGCATAGCAATTATACTTGCAGAAGCAGAACTGGAACAAGGATCATTTTCATCAACTAATTCATGGCTAAGTAAGTATGTTGTAGTAGCTCTGAACTTGAAACAAAACCTTGAGCCCTCCCAACAAATAAATATCCACTTAGAAGAAATAAAAAACTTGAACTGAACTTGAAATTATATTGTTAGCCTGACCACATTATTCTCCATGGTAACTTATTAACACACTTCATGTGCTTGCTTACCTATACACACAAAAACTCTGTAGAACTGTAAGGCTGACTAAACATTGAAAGGATTTATGCAATTTGAGGGAAAATAAGGTTAAAAAAAAATACTTGGTCTTACTGTATTAATAACTAGGTATTCATACCAATGACTATGCATCTCTCTTCAGTGTCTTAGGAACAGAACTCCCCATAAAATCAAAGGAAAACAGTCAACACTATTGAATTCCTTACCTCCAGGGGGTGCTTCAGGAAAACAAGGATATTTTCACTTCGCTAATCAGACTGAACTTAGGAACCTAAACTATAGGATGTATGGTAAAAACAATTTTTGAATACCTATTTTGATAGATATTTCAGCATTCCCTAGGTAGTCCTTTGTTTATCATCACTTTGATATAGCACCTAAAACGTACCTTTAAACAAGGACAGAAAGTCCCATTTTTAGAGCTTTTCTCCTGGGGGCTTTTTGCCAAAGAAGTCTTTTCATTGCTTATTCCAGAATGACATTTTCAAAGACGCTACTCTATTTTCAAGGTGTAACTACGAAAACACTTGTGAAACAATGCTATAGAAATTGATGCTAAAAATCAGTAGACTCTGTAAGGTTAAAAAGTATGTTTTAGCATATAGAAACAAATACGAGTAGTTCCATTTAAAACACACCTTAAATCCATCTCATTCATCAGGCTTTAAATCTTTCATTTTAGGAATCTGTTTATTGAGAATATGGTTTGCAACATAGATGGCACATGTGTTTTCAATACTGAAATGTGTCTAAAGTAATTGGGTACAACTCGGTATCAAAAACCGCACAGTTTGTTCTGTAGGTCACACACTCCTTGATTTTAGCAAGACATTAACTAGTTCCACACTTTCCATACATCAAAGTGTATTCTTGATTTAATTCCTGGTACCTGAAGTATGTGTTAACAGGAATGGAATTGCTTTTACAAAAAGCTAGACTGTATTAATGTAAAGGAAAAAAATATGGCTATGAAAGCTAAAAACAAAGTTTTACAGGAGTGAGCTGCTGATTAACAGGCATTTCTGTGTCTCAGGTCTCACAAAAACAACAAATTCAACCCTAGTTCACAGGAGTTTTCAACTTTCTTTTCTTGGTATATATACCAAAACTTAGAAAAATGTTTACAGTTCACATTTATTTTTCTGTTTTATGTGTCCATTAAGTTTGAAACGTGCAGACACCTTCTACTGCCTTCTTGAATCATAATTTGGGCACAGATTTCTAGAAAAAAATAAATAACGGTCCTTCAACAGGTTGGTCTCGTGAAGGAATAAAAACCTAAAAATCAGTTCATACAAAAACATTATTTTCATTATAAAACCATTTTCCTGCAAAACCAAGTCAATTGAGATAGAGGAGGAAAGACCTCAACTTGAATCAACTACATGTTATTAATTCATCTTAGAGGCTGCCTTACTGCTTCAAACCAAAGGCTGTGAAAACCTGCAAAATAAGAAAGAGAGTTATGTTAAACTAATTCTTACACATTTTAAACAGAAACTGAACTACTTTAGAAGCACTGCATCATGATGAGGGATCGCAGTTATAGGTATATTTACTAGAGCTATGCATTTTTTTCTAAACCAGGAAACTTTCACCTAAGACAACAGATCTTTGGTGTTCCATTGTTTAAGGATACAAACATTTTATTTTTGCCATCCAACCACATACACCAAACTAATCCAGATTACCATGACTTCAATGTCTTGAGTCATATATGGCTAAAAACTACTTTTTGTTTCCTTCTGGTATGCAGTATTCCTAAGATCACTTCTTCAACAGAAATGAGCTTTCCCTAAAACCTATGAAAAATTTTGTTTTAATAAAGTTTTTGCAACTAAAGAAAAGCAAACGTAACTGTTCCATATTTCCATAGAATCTTCATATAAGAGAAGTTCTGCTAATATTTTTCATTTGTTTGTTTTTTTGAAAAACCTAAGTGTCATACCAAATATCATATTTTCTCTTTAGTATGTGCTAGGTAGCACACCTGGAACTTCAAGTACAAATTCATCAACTGATTTCAATTAGTGCCAGGAAGGTGAGTCAAACTAGAAATGTTGTATACATACAATGCAAATAATCACTGATACACCAGTACAGGTGTGATCAAAGACAGCAACCAGCAAGATATCAGGAAGTAAATCAAGAACATACTCCAACAATTAAATAAATCCATGTAATCATTACTGTAAGAAACAACTACGGCATTCAGCAACTTTATCTGTTTCCCCTTCCCAAAAAAACAAGTCAAACACACTTAACAATGGAAATAAAAAATTCATACATGCACACAGAAAACATGCAGTCTGGTAAGATAAATGCCATTTTTGCACTTCACAGACCCTTTGGAGTTTGGTTGGGGTTTTTTAATGATACATAACTAGCCGCAGCTGAAGCAAACTTTCTTCTTTTGCTGGAAGAATCCACATCTTTAAGAGATGCAAACTTTCCTGGTGTACATACCTGAGACCCAAGAAAATCTGCCTTGCCAAAATTTCTAAAATGGTTTTAAGCGTTACAGTAAAGGAAACAGACTGCTTAGTACATTGCATCTCCCGCACAGTGAAACCCTCTTGCTAACGCTGATCATTATGAAAAAACCTCACGCCATCCTGATTGGACACACAAAACCCTGGCTGCATCACGTTGCAAGCGTCTTAGAACCACACCCAGAAGCTTTATTTGGATATGATCTTTTCCATGAATGAACAACTACTGCGTTTACAATTATATAGCACACTCTGAAACCAGAAGTCCTATTTTAAGATAGAAAAAAAGTTAAAACAATTTTAAGCTTCCTAGCTAAGATTATGAAAATAAAGAGTTCATATAACTAGCATGAACATACATGGATGATGATCAATTAATAAAAATCAGACAAATCCATCTAATGTCAAAAGACTTTTATACTAATCACTGCTTCATTTTCTCTGTGACCATATTTGAACTGACAGTGAATCTCATTTTTTCAGAATATTCTTCTAGGATATTTACACAAGGCTAATGTATGCAGTGCTTCTCCATTATTAATAATTCTGTGGGAAATGAAGGAAAATTTTACCTCACTTGCTAAGGCTTCCTCTGAACTTTTGAGTCCTTTCAGACAATGCAAAGCAAGGCCCTGAGCCAAGAGATCATTTGTAGTGGGATCAATTAAGTTACTAAATTGAAAATAAAATTCGCTAAAATGCCATTTTTAACCTCAATGTTAATTTAAACGGTTCTCAAGAGTAGGTTTCAACACTAATTTTGGTGCAAGTACGATCACACAGCGCCATCTAGCAGTGACTCACAGCACAGCACTTACTGTGACATTGAGTTTGACACTTAAAAGTCTGTAAAGTCCACACTCATTTCAATAAACTCAAAGAAACCAGGAAAGTGACCCGCGGAACTGCTATAAGCAGACCTAAAGCTGAAACTTTATAGACCGAATCTATGCCAACTGCTACAATTCTTTTCCCACTGACCTAAACTCTGGTCTCATAAAAGCGAGAAGGTGTTTAAAACATCTGATTGCTTATTACTTCTGCAAAAACGTTTTTTAAAATTATCTGGAAAAGCGAAGTAAGTACTAGCAGAACTCTTACTATAATCTAGTCCTGAGTAATTCTCACTGGAAGTCTGATATCAAAATTAAATTCTGATCTAATGTTTCTCCAAAGTGTTATCTTCACTTATTTTAAGTGGCCAAGATTTCTCTGCTTGTCGTGACTAAAACTGTTGAAACATCTCAAGTTACATACACAATAAATTCAAGTTTTCTAACATATTGAGTGGGGAGAGGATCCTTTAAGGCCTCAATGAATGGCATCAAGATGGATTCTTTACCAGATCAAGTTGCACAAAATACTTGCAGAAATCTATCACCGCACAAAACACTAAAACAAAGCATTCCAAGTCTAAAGCTCTAGTTTCACAAGCACATACTTTAACTCAGCACAAGGAAGCCTTAGTGCTAACTGAAAGACAAGCCATCTCTTGCCCACTCAGTCCAGGTACTGCTCTGCCTTCTTTCTTTCTCAATGTCTCAATACATATGCACAGACCCTCACAAAGATTTGCAGTAAATCAAACCAAAGAACTAGTAGGATTTTAGACTAAAGTGGCCAAAAAATAAAACAAATGGGGCCAGAGTATTTTTGAAACTACAGTGGTGAAGAAATAAAAGCGAATAACAGAAGTGAGATGACAATCTCTGGCTTAGCAATTCAGAGCTTGTATTACTAAAAACAGTTAGAACACTGTTATTATGAAAACAGCAGCATTCCTAAATGAGCTGTGAAAGCAAATCCTTAAAAAAAAACCCCTGTGAAGCCCTATAGGTTAGTAGCATTGACTTCAGACACATCAAAAAATAGAAGCAGAGAAGCAAGCTATTCTGATCAGGATCGTATACAAGCTAGCATCAAGACTTCAATTTCTCCATCTTCAACAGCTCTATTCTAAAAATTATTCCTCTAATTACTTTTCTATATGAGTAGATTTCAGTATTTCCCATCTTATATAAAAAAAATTAAGTCAACTATGACACAGTTATTCTCTAACAGACTTTGATCCAGATTTCAGCTGTCCTACGACCTAAATGTGAAGGTTTCATAAACCATATTTTGAATAAGGCAACAAAAAACCTACCTCCTACCCATTTATCAAAATTGTATATGCTAGATAAACAGACTAATGCACTTGAAGATTGATGCAAACAAACTGGATAAAGTCCAGAGGAGTGGAACAAGAAAGGTCAGAGCTCTAAAGAGCATGACCTATGAGAGAAGCTTTTAGGAATTAGGTCTATTTAGCCTAAACACAAGATGCCTATAGGGAGAAGACATGACAGCATTCAAATATGTGAAAGGCTGCTATGCAGAAGAAAAGAATCAGATGTTCTCCATACTCACTAAAGAAAATACAGACAGCTATAGGCTTAACTGCGCTAAAAGGTATAGGTCACACAGTCGGAAACATTTTTCAACCAGAAAGGTAGTTAATCATCCAAAGGGAGTATGAATTCTCCGTCACTGGAGGTTAACAATAATCAGCCAGAACAAAAGCTGGTGAACGGCCGAGCCCTGGGAAGGACAGCTCATCATGCAGGTGCCTTTTGGCCTATGATCCTTGACAGAACGCAGCAGTCTGAGAGGAGGCTCTGCCAGTCATGAACACAAACCTACAACCTACTCCCTGCAGGTGCTCAGGGAAAACAGTTTCACTTAAAATTCTTCTCCCAGTTCTCCTCTGCATCAGTTTACACTCCAAAACTAAACTCCTGTCCCTGCACCTGGTGCCTGGACTGCCTGCAGCAGATGAGCAGCATCACACTGAGGTGCTGATAAACTATGAGACTTTCTCCCCAGCTCACTGAAGAGCAAAGTTTACAGTCTTCTCCATTTAAATATAATTCTACCTCAGTAAAGAGAGGAACCACTGACAGCACTGAAAAGCTACACCTGTAAATGAACTGGTGTAGCTGTTCTTCACCTACAGAAGAAGACACTGTTTTTCTTGCTCTGCTGTGTTTTTATTTAGAAAATCATGAATAGACTCAAAGACAATTGTAAATACGTAAGTTTTCCAACAAGCCATTTTTTACAAAAAGAGAAGTGTCTTTTCTGGCAAAACAATTAGTGGAGAAACTCTTCCTTCCTAAGTTTCCTAGAGTTTAGAGTTTTGTTAAAAACAAAACAAAAACATTTCAACAATGAGATTTCTCTCCTTTAATAAAAATTTCTAGTAGTGCTTTTCCTATTCTACTCTAATGTTACAAAGAACATCTGGAACCATTAGCAATATATAAAGGCCAGTATCTCACAGCTGAACTTCTTAATTTCTTTATTTTCTAGTTAGACTTTCAAAATACTCAGTCAATATTCTCCTTCCATCACTACCAATTACAAAACTCAATCCTCTGGTTAAATAAATACTGGATGCATAAATTTAGCATCATCTGATGGTCCACATTATTACATTCGCAAAAGAAAAATAACATTTCCAAAGGTAAGCGAATTTTTCAAAGCATGACAAAGACAAGCAGAAAAGTGGCGACCCATGAACAAACAACAGAATCTCAAAAGTCAACTACCACTTAGGGAATCAATTACAAACAAGCACACTTTTACCCTTAAAACCCAGCCAACAAAAACTGAGGGTCCAAAATGCCTAATAAAATCAGCAGCCAAGTGTTCTGTCTTCTATTAAGCTGCAAGCCAAAAAAATCACTTCTCTATACACCAGTGTCTTGTACCAATCAACAGCAATTCAGTTTTGGCACAATTAACCCAAAGTCTATTTATAGTTATCCAAGACAAAGTTTCTGCTTAGCTTCTTTCTGTAAGCAAATTCCAAAGCCAGGGATTTGAGACGAGACAAATGCTAATGTCTTTTCTTAAAGAGCCTGTTCCTCAGCCCCAACACTTAATCTGCTAACTCCAACTGGTAGCACACAAAAGCTACAGGGTTCATGGAAATTAATACAAGATTCATGGATGTGCATTTCTGCAGGCCCATCATACCCTGGCTAAGCACGAGGGTTGGAAAGACTGCACCAGCTCAGTCAGCTTAAGGTCTCCATGGGTGCTAGGCTGTTTGTCCACAACAGCTATCCCACTTTCCCCAAGTGGTTGAAAAGAGCACAAAAATCACAGAAACTGGCTAGGATGAGGCTGAAGTTTCCTATGAACTGCAGAAACGAGTTATGACAATAGAAAACATTCGAACACAGTTTTATGAAGGCATAAAGCCATTTCTGTGCATCTCTTGAGATGCAGAGCAGCTTATCACTTCTCTCAGGGTGAAAGGGCTCTCTTTCTCCATCAGTATTGCTGAGACCAAACAATTACTCCGTTTCTGTGAAACTTTATGAGCCTGTGCATAACTTGCTTGATTTCAAATTAGGCTTTGGAGTACAGCCATGCCAGAGAAGAGCAGAAGAACTGAATGGTTCATCAACACCACAAGGAGGATACAGGTCACATGGGAGTCAGCTCCAGCTTTGCTTCACACTGCAGCATAATGCCATTCCACTGCCATGGAGCTCCTTCTCTGCAAACTTGAGCACTTCCCGGGGCACAGCTCTACTGCCCCAATATGTATAAGGGACAGACTGTCCTTTGACAACTTATCTCCACTATTTCAAACATCACTCACAAAAAAAAGTTCTACAAAACTAAATTTAAAATAATATTTAGATGGAAAAAGCAAAAAATTTATATAACTCAGAAGTTCCTGAAGATAAGCTCAAGAAAATTAAATACAACCTGAGCAAGTTTTAAAAAACTAAGTATTTCCATAAACCCTAAGGTGACCACACAAAATACACAAGCTAAGTATGCAGCCAGGCTTCAACCACGATCAACTTAGGATGTTAATTCACAGCAGGTGGCATTTTGCCTTGGAAAAAAACATTAAATCAGATTCTGTATACTGTTTAGAATTTGCTTGAATAAATGAAAAAACTAGTTTTGGAAACTCAGGATAGCACTGCACTAGTGACAACAGCTACCAAATGATAGCCCTAATAAGCTCTAACAACTAATTACTGATGCCCAGCTTGAACACCATCTGCCTTTACACTCACAGTTTTACTTATGCTGCAGTCATGCATTTCAACAAGTAGTATTTGTTCAGGAGGCCTTACAGTTTTTCGTGTCTTGGTGAAATACACACTGTAAGATAGTGTACATAAGATTACTAAATTTAAACAGTTTTAAAAATCATTTCTGAATTTAAATAATATTTTGATCATTATAAGCAAACCCCTCAAATAATGTTTCAAAGAGAAGTCTTAGAAGTCTTTATATCAAAGTAAACCAACCTTCCCAGACCAACAAATATAAAGCAAAAAGCTGCTTTCAAATGAAATAGTTCTTCAAAAAGGTGAATTTAGGCAATTATAGTTTATAAGCCTCAGCTCCTTAACACAGGCTCTCTGGAACGGAAACTACTAAGTCCAACACAAAACTTAACTTAAACTAAAAAGTGGTAACTCCTGAGACTAAGCAAAAGTGCAAAACATAGATTTTAACATTCAACAGCAAAGTTGCCAACTATATCGGCATAAGATCAAAATTACAGCAAATAATTTAAAGCTGGTTTAGTTAAATGCGTGTGACTGCACTTCAAACTTGACTAACGCTCCAGGATCCCTAAATTCAATGGCTCGTAGAGCCCAGCACGAATGGGAAGGTCCAGTGCCCTCCCGGCCTGCGGGAAGCGGGAGCGCGGCCCAGCCCGTCACTCTTTAGGTACTGCTGCCCCCTCCCGGCGCCCCCCGGTACGGCACCGCCGCGCCAACGGCTCCTGCCCAGCGCGCACGGCCGAGCGCGCTCACGTTTTTAAATCCTCTCCAGCGGAAAAAAGTTACAAGTCTCAACAATTTCATACGTTACCATATCCCGATGGTGTGTGACCACTGTAAAAACATTCTGTTACAAAGAAATCAGATGGGTAACGTCTGAACTTGCTCATACGGCCAAGAGAGCCTGGGGAGACACAATGCTGCATCATTTAAAGAAAAAAAGAGGGAAAACGCATAAATTAAAAGCACAGATGACCTAAGACAGCAGCAGATACACTCCAAGGATGGGACTCTAGGAGAGATGAGAGAGAAAGAGACAGAGAGAAAAAAAGACTTTCTTTATTTGCTCCTATCAAGAGGAAAAGCATCAAAATCAATTTCTGACTATTATCTGTCTAGTGCATTTCTACTGTCTCCTGCCAGCCTCCATAATCACATGACAGTCTTTTCTCTTAACATGCCCTCAGGCCTAACAGAGAGAGAACAATACAGGTTAATGTTCTGTATTTGGAGACACAGAACAGTTCAAGTTCAGCTGTGGTACATTCAAAATTCTTAAAATCAACAAGTCAGAAAGCAAATCACTCTGGCTTGCCATGCCTCTGCAGAGTAACTTACAGCAACTCACACACTCGGAGGCATCCACATTGCAACCGACAAAAAAGCATTCCCAAAATACATTAAAAGCATTGTAACACAAAGCTGTCACCATGGCAAGTTCAGAGAACTCCATCCTCACAAGCAATTTCTCAAAACCAAGGAACAGACAGCTAAGCTTCATCCTTCCTAGCAAATGAAACTGTAGTCAAACTGAAGTAAGAGCCTGAAGTGAACACTAATCCTCTGCCACTATTCCCCAGTCACCCAGAGTAACAAACAAGTCTTTTCCAGGTGCTCTTACAAACGTTGCTGATGAAAATATAATCTTGCTCCTGCCTCTCAGAGTACATAGTCAAAGAAATCCCTTCAGATTATAAAAGGGTCTGTTCTCCCACTAGCTTTTATAAACCTTCTATAAACTTTCCTTAAGCACAAAGCACCATGAGACATGTGAAACTAATGTCTCCATAGAACATGCCAGAAAGCTCTGCATCATCTGTACGTGTGTTTAACTCACTTCATCATTGCTATTTATGCTTTATTTACTGATGGATTAACCATCTACTACAGGGGCATATTCCAGATAGGAGGATGGATGTTACCAGAAGTTGAAATTTACCTGTCATGGTTTAATCCTTTTCAAATTAATTCTTCAGGATTACATCAAGTTCAGCATTGCCAGAACTAAACCCCATTGCACAGCGACCAGAGCATGCAGCCAGTGCTATCACTAGAATTAACCCTAACCATGTCACCCTTAAATTTACCTACGTGAGCTCTCTACAAGTGTCTCTGAAGATACTGTGCACGTAGGATTTATTTCTTCGGCTTGCTCCAGACTTTCAGCTGCCAGCCCTGTGATTGTGAAATAAAAACACTAAAAGAAAAAAAGCCATTCATAGATGGACTGTAAAATAGGTGATTTTAAAGAGGATAAAGAAAAACAGTACACACTTGTCATATCAAGTGCTAATGGCAGTGATGCCATTATAAGGAGAAAACACACTCTAGTTCTTATCTAGTTCCCCCATAAACAGGGAACACATTTCCCAGTTTGAGAACTAGGAGTTCTATCCTGTAACGGAGACATCCTCAAAGCGGGATACCCCACTTAAAAGAAAGTTGCCCAACAGGAACAAGACGCTGATGCTGAGGAAGCTGAGGTAGGAAAAACTCACCGCAAAGAGGTCGTATATCCTGCACTGTGCTACAAGTCAGAAATGATAAGTAACAGAAGTCTAGCCATACACGGGTTAGGAAGTTTTACAGGGAACACTGGACCAGTAATACAGAGCTGCCAAAACCACAATTATACATTCGTTTACTGAGACTTGGGGAACATGCAGTGCTGCAGATGAGTCACAGCATGATGCTGTATGAACTCTACACTGCAAGATAGCATCCCAACAATATCCAGACTCGTCGTCCAGGCTGCACTGGGAATACCTATATTCCTCCCAAAGAACTGTGAAATCTTTATAGTCTGCAGTTGTGCAACTCCATCTGCTACATTCCATTAATATCACCTGTTTGCTTCCCCACTATGTCCCATTTCACCCTCCCTCCTCATCCTCCTAACCACCTCACAAAAGTTTCAGATTTTAGAAAGAAGAAAACCTCCACACCCACAACCCTAGGGTTCCCATACTAACTGCAAGACAGAGCAGAGTCTTCAAGCCTGAGCACCAAGAATCGACACACAAAGCAAACTTAGACCTCCTAAAAGTAGGAATCCCTATCACTGGATCTGTAAGGCAATTATCTCAAGACAACAGGTACAGAAACAAGTTACTATACTGCCTCTCTCAGTATCAACATCCAAAAGCTTTTGCATCCAGATTATGAGTCAACTTGAATCTGAAATAGAAATCTGTTGCAGCATAGGTATGCAGGTAAGGTTATCAAGCAATGCAAAAACCATACAGGGCTTTGACTTTTCAAGTTATAGACAAAGGGGGAATTCTTCAGGGAGCTTAAAAAACACCAGAATTTACATCTCTGTTCAATTTTCTCCATTGCTCGGCTGCTTCAGAGACAGTTTCATGACTGCAGTGCTGTCAGAAAAAACAGAAACACCTCTCAACACCGGAAAAATAGTGTGGGGTATTTTGTGTATTTAAACAAACACAACACATACCCTGCCCCCACCAAAAGGACTGTAAATTATCTTTTTTTCCTAAATTGGAACTGCATTCACAGTCATTTGAAAAGTACAAATCCAAACACAAGGATTAATGTTGAGTTCTCTGATTGATAAGGCACTTAATGAGCAACTAATAAAGATTCATCTTTTAGCTGAAAAAAGAACACTAAAAATACTGAGGATGGCTCACCCCAAAAATTACACAGCAGTCACTGCCATTGTACATGATACTTGTGAAGGAACACAAGAACATTAACAGTAGGGTGGAGAGCAAAAAAGGGAAGGGCCAACTGGCGAATCTGAGCAACTAAAAGCATACACTGGAAACAAGCAAAAATTTTAGTCAAAATACTTCACCAACCACTGTTCAGGCTGCAGAGAGCTTATTTTAATAATACAGTAACCTATTTAAGAGATCGCTACTTTAAAACAATAAAATAAATCAAAATCTAAAATTATTAGAATTTTATTGTGCAGAAGAAAAGTACTTTTAAAGCAACGCTTGAAACAAAGGACCAGATTCTGAAGTGATTCACAACCCATGAATCAGTACCTGTACAGTCTTAGTAATTTTCTTTATTTTCCAGTTGGATGAATAAAACTTATGCTGCAGCATGCTTTGCTGTGTCTGTACAGGGATGACCAAAGTCTAAGTAAGCATGGTTTAAGCCACACAATGAACACTAGACAATGCCTTTGAACGTCCAAGTCCATATTAGATTGTAGCACCTCATCTACTTTTCAACAGCAGACTGTTTCCTTTTACATCTGTCTTCTGTTCAACATGAGGTCTTAAGTAGATCAATAGCATTTTTTAGTTCCTTGTCTTCTTCCTTCTTTCTTCTATTCAAATGTGCTGTTTAAGCAGATGGAGAGTCTTAATGATAGCTCAGCTACATCCACTGGTAAACAAAACTGAGAAGTGTTTAGAAAATTAACAAGCAGAAGAGGCAAAAATCCCCAGATAGTTTCTTGAACAATATTTCAAAATATTATTTGATATCTGCTTTAGAGAACTACATAAATTCTCTGCACAGGGAGTTATAGAGCTGTAAGACATATAACTTGGACTATAAACACCAAGCTTCAATAGGAATTGGCAAGTGCCAACTGGAATTGGACTGACACAACTCCTGCCAACAAATACCATAATCACAATAATGGAGTGAGCTCTACCCAGAAACTTTCCATCCAAAACACTTGCAGAAGAAATTCCTGAGACAGTGGATAGGATGTCTGAACAAAGACTAGTCTAAAATTGCACAAGTAAAGCTAAATGTCTATAACATAACCTAGTTTCTAAGTGCTAAATCAAAGCCAAGCTCACTCAATTAGCAACAAAACAAATCCACACCTTCTTGCTTCTAGAATCCCATGCTACAGGGATGTGCAAGTTCTGTGCTAGCACTTATTTCTAAAAAACTACTAATGTGTAGCACAGATAAGCTGTTAGTGGTTTAGCTTCACTGAATGTTTAATACCAGTTTTTGCTTCATCTTCGTCAGAGGAAGAGTTCATGTTCATTCTTCTGGTATTTCTAAGCAACTAGCAATGCCTTTCCTGCTCCCAGCATCTTTTACAATGACTGAGGGAATGCTGTAGACCTGAGCCGCCTCAAGCCAGAAGCAATCCCTGCAAAATAACAAGCATACCTAATGTCTTAACGCATCAAAATGCATCCAAAGCTGGGCCAAAACCCATAAATTCCACAGAACCAGAAACCTACAGATGTCAACATATGCTAAGACAACAACCCACTTCAGAAGTCAATGCATTCTAGGTCTGACTACACATGTTCAGTTCCATATTTCAGAGAGAAAGTGCTGCTACGTGGCACACATACTGAACTCCCTTTCCAAACAAAAATCTTGCTCACAATATTTGAGAGCTCCCAGCTCGCCCACTTCCTGTTTTTCACAGCAGGCATTACTTGTCTGTACCAGGAGAGTTTCTTCCTCCAGGGTGTATCTCACAGGGAGCACTCCAGTAGGTCTGCAGGGATATCTAAACTACACAGCAAGTCACGCTGCCAAGAAACCAAAACCTGTTTTAGAACCAGTAAAGCCACCATCAGCTACACTGCTTTCAGAATATGAACAAGTACCCATGGTACAGCCCTACACTGACAGCAGCTGGTCTGCACATTTCTATGTGGCTCAGACTCACAAAGGAGCTTTGTGTTCCCACAGGATGGCATGCAAGATTTGTTCAGAATGCTGCCTACCTTCACACTGTAGAAGCAGATATAAAAATAGATTCAGCTCTTCTGCTGGTTTCCCTTTGCCTATTTTCAAGCTGATGCAGTCCCTGACTTTTAATCACAATTGCTGTTATTGCAGTATCTGTGTAATGCCAATTCACACTGAGCTCTCTCTCCAGAGGAAGTCTTTGCTGTAAGAAACTGTGGCATAGCCCTCAGTTTTCACCTTTGGACAGACACTCCTGAAAGCAACAAACAGCGCTTATACAGAGAGAACAATTTTGAAACACATGAAAAGCAAGGAGGACATTATATTCATGTTCAGTTTCAGATAAATCAACTTATAAGGCAGGTTGCATTGTAACAACTTCTAGTTAGCAATAAGAGTCTGTCTGATGCTGCTTTTCTTCCATGGTTTTTTTGCAATCTTGCAGACACTAGAAGATACTAGAAACACTGCTTGACTCCTTCATAATGGAGCAGAAACTGCATGTAAAGCTCATACCTTATTTTCTAAAGCCAGAATATTTTTCCAGCATCTTTTCAGTAAGTATTCATTCAAAAGCTTAGGAACATGTAGGAAACAGGCTAATTCAAACACTTTTATTTAAGTAGCAGCTGTCCAAGACACTGTGACAACAGACAATCTTTCACTTTAGTGAGTATTTGTCTCTTCCTCAAGATTGTAACAGTATTAAACTAACAAATTCTAGCAACAGAGGCATTGATTTAGAATGCAGCTCTTGAAAAACATTTTATTTTTTGCATACCATAAACAATATTAAGTTTAATTTCAAGAAATGTTTGAAATTTCGATTATATTAAAGAATAGTTACTATTACTGAGTAACCGCTTCACCGTATATGACAAAGAGATTAAATCTGTATTTGACATTCTATCTATACTTCCCAGATGACTTACCAAACATACTTTCTTAAAAAAGATCCAAAAATGCTTTCTTAAGAAGAGATTGACATGAGATACTAAAGAAATATTAGGAAACTTTCTATGCTGGCATTTCCTCTAAGGAAAGATGGATAGCTTAAGCAGGAGGTTATGCACTGGATGCTAAAAATCTGAACTGTCCCTTTGTTAATAGCAAGACTGCTGTCTGACTGCACACCTTTGACATGCAACTGACTCAATTTTCTCTGTACTCTCCTACTGGGTATTGCTGTCTGCATCTAGGATATTCCATGAGCCTTCTCTTCTTAAGGCTGAAGAAACCCAGTCTCGCATCAAATACCACATGCTCCCAAACTATCTTGGTGGCCCTCCACTGGACTCACTCCATTGCATCATCCTTGTTTTTAATCTGTGGAGCCCAAAAAAGGACCAAAGCTGGATCACTGGACACATCATTACAAATACTGTCTCACAAGTACCACACAGAGATGAAGGATCACTTTCCCGGACCTGCTGGCTACACTCTTGCTAACAAAGTCCAGGATGCAGCCTTTTTTGCTACCAGAGTTCATTGCTGACTCATGTCCATTTCCCATCTACCTCAAACCCAAAATCTTTTTCTGCAAAGTTGCTTTCTACTCAGTCTGCCCATGCTCCCCGTTAACACTGGCTGGGGTTATGACAACCCTAGGATTTTGCATTTGCCTTTGCTAAATGTCATGTAGTTGCCATTAGCCCTTTTTCTAGTCTATTAAAAGTCCCTCTGTACTACAGCCCTGGCTTCCACCTTAGACTCTGACACACAGCTGCCATACTTGCAATACTTGCACTCAGTTCCAGCTTCATTAATCACCTATAAAGGAGAACACTCAACAGATGGATTTATAAAAATTTGCTTTAGCCAGAATTTGTAACGAACATTTTGGTTCCGTTGAACAAAAATTAAATTTATGGAAGCCCTTAAATAATATTAGCTTAAAAAGAAGCTACCTAATTTCAAAAAGAAGAAACTACACTGCATAATTTCTGCCTATCAACTAGCACTGGGGGTTTTTTGTTTGTTTCATTTAATGTAAGTATATACACACACAGAAACAAACTAAATCAAGACAGCTATTTAATAAGGACAGGAAACTAGAGGTCAATTTCATGTACCACTATCAAAATTACTCTGTAGGTACTCCTATCTCAGCAACTGCAACTTTTATTCAGTTTTTAGTTCTCAGTTTCAGACTCTAGATGCAGACTTATTTCTATTCTAAGGTTATGAACACTTTATTTTCTAAAAAGACAAGATATCAAAAATTTAAGGTAGTTCCTTCCTTCACTGCACTCACATCTTTCCTACATTTCTCCCAGTAAAATTCCAAAAGCACAGAACAGCCATCCAAATCTTGACAAGCCAGGGGTAGCTTCTGGAACAATATCCACTAGAAAAATTAAGGTAAAGAGAAGCTAAATTTAAGAAAACCATAATGTGAACTCATTTGTAATCTTATACAACCAGCTGTCACAAAAAAGGCTTTTTGGATCAGCACTCCCCTTGTCTGTGAAAAGAGCATACCCACTCCAGAGTTGTACTACTAATTTAATAATCACCTGGATTCCCTAAAATAGTTCAGCACTTGAATAATTCAGTATCTAATTTCTACTTAAACAAATGCAGAAAGATCAACAGCAATAAAGGAAAATGAGAAGCAACTGTTTTAATGGTATCACAAGACGTTCAAGTAAAGAAACATCCATTTTATGAAACCAAGAATTAAATGCTTTTAGAAAAATTACAGGGCAGACAACTTTGCAGTCTTTCAGTATAAGCCAGATGCAAGTTTAAGTGCAAGAAGACCTGAACTTGAATTAATAAAATTTAAATTTCTATTTTGACTAGTCAAAAGTTACACAAAAGTATTCAGGTAATACCTGTCTATTGAAACATGACATTAATCCAACTTTGCAACCTTTTTGTCAACATATTTTGCATTAAGGAGATGATGTGATCACTACAACCCCAACTTTGGTTTGGTTTTTTTTTTTGTATTGGGGAGGCAGAACAAGATGATGGGGAGCATTTAAAGTACTTAGAAAGAAAGGAGAAATTGCATTCTCAGCTCTTTGGAACCTACAAGGTACAATCTTGTATCATTCCACCTCCATCATACTGATCATCTCTCCTGAAACAAAAGATTATTCACCTACAGTAGGTCACCTCTGCTCCAGCAGAAAACACACACATCACCAAGTGGCAACACACTGCCTTTCTCTCTCTCCCCCTTGAGTTTCACCAATTACAATTAAAAACCCAAGAATTAATATATTTCCCTTCCACTCTTTTGAAAACTTTTCAATTCAGTTTAGCAAGCAAAATATCCAAAAAAGGCACTGCATGACATCTATTTGATGTCTGCCCTGTCAAGAAAATCTAACCATTCTGAAAGCACTCATCCTGTAATCACTCTGCTTAATGCCAGGAAAACACTTTACCTCCTCACCTTCAGATCAGAAAGGGTTCAGAAGGGGATTTTTAAAAGCGTAATTAAGACTGAAAACATTTAATGACAGCTTGACAGCTCCGAACATTCACCCCAGAAAAACTGAATTACACTACTCATACTGGTACCTGTAATTTTGTATCCATACGCAGCCAGCTGTCCAGCCATGTATTCACCATCCGAATTATTGTGAGAACATCCCCATGTACGAATCCAGATTTTCTGAACACCAGGAATAATGCTGTTAAGTAAAAAGGAATGAAAAATGCAAGTTAAATGACAAACAAGTTTCTGCTTTAAGCCCACTGAACTACCTCAATGAGTTTTAAGTCTTCAAACATAAAATATGCAAAACAAACAGTAACAAACCCAAAACAGCTGAGGAAAAACATTAATTATGTGATTTTACTGTAATGGGTATTAAGTCTTGCTGGGATAGACTCAGCTTTCTTCACAATAGTGCTGTGTTTTGTATTTGTGACTAAAAGAGTGTTGATAATACACCTGGGTTTTAGCTATCATGGAAGAGTGCTTGCTTGTTTCCCACCATGCTCTAGCCCGCCACAAGCAGGCTGCAGATGGACAACAGGCTGGGAGGAACATGAATGGAATAGCTGACCAAAAGGATAATTCATTCCAGATGACATATGTTCAGCAATAAAAACTGTGGGTTTGGTCTTTCCAAAATAATCATTGTTCTGAGACTGGATGGGTAACAGTCTGCTTGTGGGAGGTGGCGAGTGGTTGCTTTTGCATCACTTGGGGTTTTTCCCTACTCCTTCCTTCACTTTAACTGTCTTCATCTCAACCCACAGGTTTTCTCACTTTTACTCTTCCAGTTCTCTCCCTTGTGGTAAAGTCAATCCATCACAACTAGCAAGAAAAGAGTTAGAAAAGAGTTTTAGAGAGGAGAAGGTACAAGAACTGTAGGATAACAACAGATTCAGTACACTGCAGTTATGTTAAAACAACAAAAATCCCAACTAAAACACATAAACACAAAAATAAAATAAACTCCAACTTATAACCCCCAACTTTCTGAAAATTATCAATCATGTCACAAGTAACATTCAAGTGACAGCACTGAAATTAGGACACCAGCAAACAAACTGCAACCTTTTGATATTATGGCATCCATTGATTGTAGTTCCCTCCATATAAGCCAGCTCTATAAATTCTTAACTTAATGGCCACCAGCCACATGAAGAGCAGAAAGCTCACATTCCAACCTTTCCGAGCTACAGAAGCAGCATGGCAGACATGCAGTGTGGAGCTAGCACATACAATGCTTCAAGAACCAACAAAAAGTTCTGCAAGAAGCTCTCATTGAAAATCCTGGGATAACTGCCAATGAGCTAAAGATGCCAGTATAAGAACACCATACATCCTGGAACACAACACTGTGCCCTGCCTACATCTTTTTTTTTTTTCCTCCCACTCCATGCTTCTTTTTTAAAAGACACTTCCCCTAGCTAAAAATAGAAAATTGTTGATGGAACATTAATGATCATTAAGTGTAACCACAGCATATTTAGACTTCCTACTGTCTAAACAACACATGTTCAATGTGCTTTCTTGGGTCAAAACCATTAAAACACAGACTGTTAGATAATACATAGTACCTGAATGTTTTGGGGCAAGAAGTGCTAGTGTGAGGAATCTATGGAGCACCAGTTCAGCTGTACATACACTCCTGGCAGACTGGGGCCAACGCACTTTTAGGAGCATTCAGATAAAGATGTATTGCTATGCTTATAGAATCTCTTTTGAACTCCAATGAAAACCCAACATTTCATTTCCCCACAGGAAATTAAATTCCCATACACACTTTATTTTCATCTTTATCATACAGGGAAATTTTATCCACCAACTTGAAACCAGTGGGTGAAAAAAGAGGGAAATAAGAAAAAAAACGCAGGTCTCAGAACTGCAGTAAAAACTATAATCAATAACTGAGTTGACCTATACTCTAATCAATTCCACTGCAGCAGAAAGCTGATTCTGTTCTTATGGGAATTACCAGTGGGAAGAATGCAAAGATACATTCCACGGTTATTGCATACTATTTCCACTGAAATAAAACAGCAAGTTCCAAACAAGTTTCACCGTGTCACTTGCAGGATGTACACAAAAAAAGTAGAGCCTTCGGAAATCCCAGGTTCAGGAAAACACACTGAAGGACTGAAGCAAGGATGATGTACCCTTTGTGAAAGAGGACCGAGTCAGGGAATAGTTCAGCAAACTGGGCATACCTAAGTCCCTGCGCCCTAATGGGATGCAGCCACAAGAGAGATTCGTGTGTACTGGAAACAGTCCAACAAAAGGCCATAAAGATCATTAAGAGACTAGAACATGCCTCATCAGAGGACAGACTGGGAGTGGTGGGACTGTTCTGCCTGGAGAAGGCTCAGGGTATCTGAACGGAAAGTGCGAAGAAGACAGAGAGGGATTTTTTTCAGTGGTGCCCAGTGGCAGGACCAGAGGCAACAGGCACAAACTGAAACACGGAGGCTCCCTCAGAACGTCAGGAAACATCTTTTTCACTCTAAGAATGACCAAGAACTGGCAGAGGTTACCCAGGGAAGCTACATTCCCTGGAGATACTCAAAAACTACCTAGTCAGAGTCCTGCCAACCAGTTCTTTGTGGACATGATTAGGCAGGGGATTTGGACAAGATGATCTTCCAACCTCAACCCTTTTGCAACTCACAGGACTTTGTTCTTATTTCTCATTCCAAATGTCAAAAGGCTACTTCCAGGACTGCATTTTGAAGAGCTCAGCTTCTATTTAGGTAATTAAGAGGAAACAGACAATTTTTCAAAAACGTTTTACACATAAAAATGTAAGAGAAACCATTTTTTCAGTCTGATTATTCCATTCATCAACATCTCAGAGAAAACTGATTTCTACAGAAAATCTGTCTGGGAAAAGGAATTTGCTTAGGACTTGTTATTTATTCTCCCTACATCCTATAAAGACTATTTTACTCATTTTTATCTTGTATTCAGATTTTGCATTATGAGATAATGCGAACTTTCATCTTATTTTTAAAAGCTGACCAAGAAAAGCAACAAAACAAGGTCGATGTAAGACTTTACCTGTCACTTGGGGGATCATCATCTGTCTGAACATTTTTTTGTGAACTGCGTTTTCGCACTTTTGGAAAAACATTCTTTCTCACAAACTGCCGATCGCGTGGTTTCAAATCTTCTGCTGACACAATGTCTTCAATGTCCTCAAGCACTGAATCACAGGCAGCAGGCATCTTCAAGAAGTGTTAGAGAAGACTGGCATTAGCAAGCATTTGAATACAAAACCAAGGCCTAGTATCTACTGCACGTGTCCTCATGAAGAAAAGTCAGATATATTTCTATATATCATATATATGAGGGATATTGAGTACATAAATCCACTATCCAGAGATATTTCCTGAATGCCCTCTTCCCCTGATCTCTCAAATGCAGGCAGGGAGAAAGTTACAAACCATATGAATTCTTAAGGGCTTGTTTTTAAATAATTTGTACCTTGTCATCTTCTAATTCAAAAACCCTTCAGCTCCTCTGACACAACATATCCAAGATACAGGCATTTTTAATCAAGTCAGCATCATAATAAAATGGTAAGTTCATGTTATGTGATGGATATACTTCCATTCACATCACAGAAGAAGAATTAAAAATACAGAATCTAAGTGACTGCTTCAGAGGCCATTCTGGCTCTTTTATTTGTGCATGCACACTATTTCAATATGTTTTCATAGTCCTTTTGAAAGCAAACCAAGCTATTCCTAGAATTCCTGATCCCACCAGCCTTTCATCTGAATTAGTTCATTCATCAGGACTGTAAAATAAAAACTTCTACCTTCAGGTACAAAATATTAAAAAACTATATCTAACTAACAAAAAATAAATAGATTGTAATCTGGCTAGTGTAATATAATAAAAGATTACCAAAATCTAATTATATTTTCCACAAGAAGGTAAATATATATGCATATATATAACCCAGCAGATGTCAAGATCCCGATAAGTTTCCAGGAATTAAAAAAAAAAAAAAAAGCTATTTGCTAGAAGAGCCTATAAAAATGTTACTGCATTAATAACATGTCACACAATGCTGTGTGTAACTTTTAATTAGAATAAAGTCTGAAGTGCCACTGGAAACTTGGTTTTTTACCTATCTCAACAGTTTACCAAGAAAATCACACAAGGCCATTTCATAGCGTTTACAGGGCAAAATAATACTTTTCTAACTGGCAATGAAGAACAAAACAAACAAGGCTTTAATTTCTTTTAAATTCATTTCTGGAATGGAAGATTCTGCTACTGGCATAAAAACACTTCCAGATGTTGCAAATGAACTATTAAAGAACATAAGAAGTTAAAACACCTATGCATTTTCCCAGAATGTGTTCTGCAGTCAATCCTGCAAAATATACTTCAAAATAAAACTTCATGTAAGCTAGCTGGACCATTACACATCTGCATTTAACTTAAAAAGCAACAGAATGATGTCTCGGAGCATATATCTGCCACAGCTACTTAAGCAATGAGCATTTTTTAGAGAAAAAACCCCACAATCTATAAAATAATGCAGCAAAAGATGAACAAAAATAAACAGCTGTGAAAAGTCTAGCAATAAAGAACATGAGGGGGAGGCAACATCTGTTACACTACTTTATACCACTGACAATATGTACAAATAGATAAAGTTATCAAATCAATACCTGGAAAGGGAGAAAAGAAAAGTTTTGGTTCATTGTTTTTTCACTCTTACAGAAAAATATCCAATTTAATGGATCAGATGGAAAAACAAATTAGCTTAGATTATTTTAATGGCCCATAAAAGAAAGAATACAGTCATGAAAATACCTACCTTTTTAAGCAAGGTCTAAATCCTCTGGGAGTAATCCTGGGTCGGGAGAGGGAAAAGGAAAAAAGACATGGCATGAACAAGCTGAACTGGCAGACAGAAAACCACGAATTCATGTTATTATCCAACAAGCATTCATCCTCCCTTTGCAAAAATACATTTCTTGCTCAGTTTGACCTCACATGGACTGGGTACACACACTGACTGGATGGCAAGGTGGAAGAGCAGCCACGTTTTCCCTGTCCCCTGAGCAGAGGCACTGATCTTTTTATCCTTCTTCTACAGCACCATTTTTTGTCAGATATATTTAAGTTATCTCAGACCTCCTCCAGATTTCTGTCTTCAACCAGTTTAAAATTTTGAATGAAAGAAGGGAGAGAAATTAACAGCAAATTTTAGTTCAAGTCATTCACAACTTTTTTTAAATTAGAACACTGTGAAGTTATTTTAAAACATATTATTTGATATCTGCACTAGTTCCATATGCATATATGACATCTCCTTCACAAGCAAAAAAATAAAAACAGATTCCTGCAGTTATTCTGACAGAATGACTGAAATAAGAAGCAATGTATTCTTAATGTACTGTTCTCATACAGCCAAGCTGCACCTACAGAACTTTACATTTCTCTTCAAAAAGTTAGCAAAAATAATAATAAAAAACAAATAGAAGTGGGTTTAACATTTTGACACAAACAAAACTTCCCTTGCGCAATCTGCTTCAGTTACCCCTCCTCAATCTCCCTGCACATACCAATGGAGGACTTCCATCCAGCTGAAAGAGGGCCGCTCTTTTCCTCTATTTACCAACAGGTGTCTCCAGTAAAGCCCTGAGATAAAATCCCGGGGCTCACACAGAGCAGAAGAAAACTGCAGCATTACTATACAGTGAGACCGAGTATTACATATAAGTGTATGTAGCTATATACCTATACAGAGAGACAACTACATATATTTATACCACATAATGACACAATGGTTAGGGTTGGAAGAGACCTCTGAAGATCATCCAGTCCAACCACACTGCCAAGGCAGGGTCACCTAGAGCAGGTGACACAGGAATATGTCCAGGTGGATTTAGAATGTCTCCAGAGACGAAAACTCCACAACCTCCATGGGCAGCCTGTTCCAGTGCTCTGCAGGCCTCAGTGTAAAGAAGTTCTTCCTCATGTTGAGGTGAAACTTGTGTTTCAGTTTATGGCCGTTGCTCCTCGTCCTGTCCCTGAGCACCACTGAAAAGAGTCTGACACCATCGTCTTGGCAGCCAACTTTGAGATATTTATATATATTAATGATGAGACCTCCTCTCAGTACTCTCTTCTCCAGACCAAACACGCACAGCTCCCGCAGTCTCTCCTCATACATATATATATATATATATATATATGAACACATATATAAGTAAGGCCCACGGGCGAGAGGCAATCGGGCCACTGTCTGGAGCACGCACACCCCGGAGTCCGCCTAGGCTCGGCCGCACTACCCCACTTTCACCCCGCTGAGAACACCTCATTCCCGCGCTATATCCCGGCCGCCGACCCCTCCGGAGATTCCCGCCAGGCGGTTCGTCTTCTCCTCCCGGCGTTAACGCGCAGCCCTGGTAAGGCCCCACAGGGAACGGGAGCATCGGGCGGGCAGGAGAGGTGGGACTCGGCCAGACCGTCACAGCCCGTCAGGGGAGGTTAGGACGGGAGAGGAGAGGATCGGAGGGAAGGGGATGGGGCCCATTCCGACCCCCGGCACTCACCCTCGCGTCACCCGGGCTCCGCCATCGCGCCCCGCCCCGAGGCCCCGCGCGCGCAGCGGCACCAGGACGGCGGCCGACGGCGGCCAGAACACCCCGGCAGGCGCGGCGCTGCCGCTTCGCCATAGAGAGTGCGGTTCTCAGTGGGAGAGTGTCCTGGATCCTTAGAGACTCACCTTTGTTTTAACTGGAAAATTAGCAATACCTATCCAGTTAAACCAATTGGGTTTCGTATGTATCTGATCCGTTTTGGCGCTTTTTTTTTTAATTTTTAGTCGTTAATTTCCTCAAGATGCAATGCTAGTAGCAACTTTGCTAAAAGATATTGGTCAAAATATTTAGTATCAGATGGCTAAAGTTTCTGGCTTTGTTTTCCTCCAATTTCAGTCTAGTAACAACTTTTCTGATTGATTGTTAGGAAAACACTAGTTTGTTTGAATTGAATGGCTGAAGCTAAAGCTCTGAGCAGATCATTAGGTGTATAGTGACCTTGGTGATCAAAGTGTTGTAGAGAGTGAGCATAATATTATTGCTTTGGCTTTAATAGACACAGTTAACCTAAAAAGATTATTTATATTGTATCTTTAATATATTTTATTCTGAGGTAGTCACCTTTGGAATGTAAAAGTCACCATTTCTTGTAGTTGCATTTCAAACATTAAGTTTCTCTCTTTAGAAAGAGCCTTTGGAATCAGTTCATTCTCCAGAAAGCAGATTATAGTCTCCCTCGAACTGAAGGGAAAGTGAATGAAAACCCTGAGTATATTCCATAATAGGTCTATTGGTCCACTCACAGATGAAACTTGGCAGCTTCTAATTATGAATATCATTTCCCTCTCCTTTTTCTTAAAAACTGGTGCTTATTTTATGCAATGCTTATCTGATAATGCTGACAGGAAAAAAAAAGAAAAAAGATAACAATGCGAACAAAGGAACAGGAGAGATTTGAAGAAGAGAACCGGGACAGAAAGAAATAAGCACTCTATTTAAATCAGTCTTTAAGAACAAATCATTCTGGGCAGGACCGAGCACTATTAATATCACCCTGGCCTCATGATTGAATCATTGTTACAGCCTAAGGTATATTTGCCTCTCTATTTGGTCTTTGTGCAAGCACACAAGTACTTTCCAGAGACTCACTCAGTGAGACATTGTGTGATGTGTAATTTGTTACTTTTGTAGCATTTTTAGCCCAGCAGAGAAGGGAGGAAAACATTTCAAAATCAGTGGTCAGGTTGATTTCAGACCTCCTCCTGCATTGTAAGAAGTCCTTACTAGGTCAGTAAGTAATGGTATCTATATAACCAATCAGTATTTTAACTGCTTCCTGATAAGGTTAGTGATTCTCTTCCTTTTTTCTTTTCAGTTTCCCATATTCAGTTTTCTAAGTATTTCACTTGCAGTCCTTGAATTCAGCTTCTCTATTCTGGGAGCACTGCCCTGCACTACCTCACAGTATTCCCCATTACCAAGTGTTCCTGCTCTTGTTAAATCCAGCTGGGCAGGCCCCAGGGCTAGTTTACGGCTGACTAAAAGAGCAAAGCATAGACAGCCTGCAAGACAACCAAAAATCTCCAAATGGCCAACACTGACAAAAAGGGAGGCAGTGATCTCCAAGAGCAGTTCCCAGGCAGGAATAACCCGTACCTAGTGACATAAATAGGCCACACTGATCAGTTCCAGCATGATCCAGCAGAGCCCTTACTTTGTCCCGCTGCCAAGATGTCATAGTATCAGGCAGCCCTGGTGGCAGCACAGTCCTGTTGACTTCCAGGATGTAGCCACAACACAGAAGGCACTCTTTCAGTACTTCTGAAGCTCACAAATCTAAATTGCTTTGTAGCATATTCATAGTAACAAAGCTGCATGCAGACTGCAGGTAGCATGGCAGGTAGAAAAGGAAGCTGATGATGCTGATGCCTTAGGGTTTTAGCTTCTATATTTTCACGTATCTGTATTCTTGTATTCTTCTAGTGTATGGCATTAGGCTGCTGTTCTCCCATTTTTAGACAAAACAAGTCCTCTCTAGGCACAAAGCTCAAGGACACCTTACTGCCTCAGGGCCCCAAAAGATGGAAACAGAGAAGTGCAGGGAACAAGCTGGGGAGGATAGACATAATCACCTGAAGGTGTAATTGGAGAATTGGGGCTCGATATGCTAATAAGCCAGAATTTATAAAAGGTGAAGATCTCGTGACTCAGCATCCATTTTGGGTGAAGTCTCATGGAGAGGCTTTTGTCTGCCCTCAATGTACCAGTAGGCCCTTATTAAATTTGTCTGCTTCCATTCTCTTAATTTTGTCTGGCCTCTGTTTCAGATAAGCAGCAACAATTCCCTACCATTTCCTGATCACAGGGAGAAAGTTTATCCATATCTACCCAGGAAAACCACTTTTTACACGGCAGTATTGGCAGTACAACTCCCAGTACTGGGCTTCTATGGGCTGGCAACATATGTGCTCCAGCTCCTGGAATGTCCAAAGAAGAGCTTTAGATCATCTCCTTTCCAAGTTGCCTGCATACCTTACTTCCTACTCTTCAGGGGTGGAAGACTTGAAGAAACCAGCCTTGAGCTGGGTTACCAACTTTGGTCATTACAGGTTTTGCAGGAGTAGGTAGCTGGAAAACTACAAACACTACTAGGAAAATGAAATCCAAATCTCAAATTCAGATAATGGTTAGTAGAAGTTGCATCCTTAGTTGTTTTGGAGCATCTCAAATAACATCCTTACGGAATGGAAACAGCCAGAGAGGTGAGAGCTCGATTTTTTTATGGCAGCCTTATTCTCTGATAACCAACATGCAGTTCTGAGTAGAAATAGCGGGAGGGTATTTGGAAAAAAATGAGTTCTAAAATAGATAAAAGAGATTAATTTTTTTTGCCCCTCTATTCTTGAAAGTTAGGAGAATCTGGCTGCTCCTTTGTGAGCAACACTGAGCACCACTCAGAACAGGTAACAGACAGTTTTTTTCTATTACATATGACACTTTCTCCCTGTCAAGTTTTAGAAAGAAAATAGTGGGTAAAGAAACTCTCGGACTTAAGGGCCAAGCTTTCTCCTGCGCATTGCTTAGCTGTAGAGTAATATCCAGCCAGATCTTGCTTCAGCAAGAACAATGGGGAGATGAATTCTACTTGTTTATGCTTTTGTTAATATCACTTCATTGATTTTGCTATACAGGCACATGGTTTACTTAATTTTGAGAATTGTTGGCTCCAGGAACACTAATGGCATTGTGCCTTAACTGTGTTACATACACGGAAAAATAAAAGACGTACTAAATTTGGCGCTTCTAAAGATGTAGTAATGTTTCATGCTACAAAAAGTACCTTACACATCTTTCATAATTTCTTTCTACAACAAAAATATTCATGCCTGCCTCAAGACAATGGTGTAATTTATTCTTTCAGATAGGAGACAAAAAGAATACAAAGTGACTGTTTCTTGTGATTTTTGGGTGGATGAGTTCTTACTGTAGGTTCAAGAGCATGAGCCCCCCCTTTTTTTTCCAACTCCTTTTCTGTGTGTAAAGGAATAAATAGTTGCCTATCATTCAGGACATTTTGAAAGATTTTTCCATAATCTTTTCCATCTGCTGGCAGCCAACGAATGCCACACATACAGGCCTCAATAAAATATCCCTGAAACAAATACTTGTACACTGAATTACATTGAGGTACACCATGCTAGCCCCAAGGAGCAGAAACAAGCATTTGAACTGGCTGGTTTTTAATACTGCACCTCAGCACATCCGAAGTTTGTAAAGCAGACACAGAAAGGAGAGGGAAGGAGAGAGAAAATGACATGAAAACTGGCAATCAGTAGCAGATTCTAGGGGCAAACAAAAACGTGCTTAAGACAGCTGAATAGTGAAACTGAGAACAGGCCAGAGAACTACGGAAGATATTTATTGCCATCTCTGCTTCAAAGGGAGATCGGAGAACACAACCTTCTAGTCCTCCTTTAGTATTTATTAAGAATATGCAGAGGACCTTTCTAAATCTTCCTTTCAGTACTGCTGTGTGCAGAAGTTAGAATATGTACAGGTGCATAAAGAGAGAAAACAGTAGCCTTCTCCTAGTGTGCACAAAGTTAAGACACAAATCACTCGCTCAGAAGTGCAACATTTAAGCAATCAACAATACTACTCTGATTTTATTTGCAATTGATGGATGTATCTACAAAGGCGCAGCACCAATACCAGAAAAGGAAGTACAAGTTTGTAAATGTAGGTCTGGTGCAAGGGCCTGTTGGAGGTGACTTCAGAAAACAGAACATCTTTTCAAAGATACTACTAGGAAACTTCTGAAGAATTGCCAGTAGGAAGGTTAAGCAGATCCTCAATAATTGCTTTCAGGTGATTTAATCCTAGAATAACACAACTTTATGAAGTTTGCAAGAAGTCTATCTCTAATTCATATAGGAGGAGAGGGGATAAATAAAAATAAACTTGTGTTATCCCAACCTCTGGATCTCCTACTGTGTTTCTTACATGTGTCTTTTATTCTTGTTTCACTCTGACGTAAAAAACCCCCCTGAACTTATTGCTGGCATCATAAAAAAATGGGATTGAGACTATCTGGTGTCAAATGAGTGTTTGTACTAACAATGAAAATAGCAACAGGTTTCAAGAAAAAATTTGACAGGCATCAAGAGTAAGAAGAACTTAAAGAGCTGTATACAAATCCAGAGTCTTTAAAAAATTTCATTTTTATTGATTCATTACCATACAAAATTTATTCAAATTACATCCATTTGAAGTGGTAAGATCACAGCTAGAGAACAGGTCACCCTTTAATAAATCTATTTACAAAACTCACCATAAAAGCTTTTTTTGGTTTTTTTTTCTTTTTTGTTTTTTTACAGTATTTTACAGAGGTTTGTTTTTGTTTTTTTTAACTAGCATACAATGCAAAGCTAAATTAGGTTAGTATTTTGCCCACACACATTGGGACAAGTGTTTAATTTGTACAAAAAAAAAGATGGTCTGCGTTAGTCTTCATTTTCTCTTCCCTCACGAAAGTGCCCCTTTGTCTCACAAATCTTCATGCTCACACAACTTTTACTTTCCTCTTCCACAAGACGAAAACTTTAAATACTACAATTTTATTTACAGATCCACATCTAAAAAAACTCTTAAAAAATTACAAACCAGCTAGAAAATATTCTGGCAGTGTTTACAAATTAATTCTATTGTACAAAACTGCTAGATAACTAAAGTGTGAGTTGAGAACATATATCAAATTAAATACAACTGCTGAATGATCTATGCAAACATTTGTACATATAAACACACACTTAACACTGTTTAACAGTTCTTTATGTGTTGCCCTTTATACATTTGTTATATTCCAAAACTCACACAGTCATACAGTTTTCTTATTAGTACTGTGACTTCTTGCCTTTTCATGTGTGAGCTTTCATAGCAGCAACTCAATGGTACCAGAAATCCTGCATACATAATATTCTACTACAGTACAAGGAGTACTAATTTTCTGGGTATGTCAGATAAGCACAACAGTAATGCAAACAAAAGGATTATACGGGCATCATCTAATCAACATTACATTAATTTAGCCCAGAACATGTCAAAATATTTTACACTCAAGAAAAAAAATTATTTAAGACTTCTTAGAATTCATCTGACGTTCAAAAAATAAATATTGGTACTATACTATACTAGCAAAGATCTTCAAAAAATAAATGCAATTCAGTTGATGTGGTACTTACAGTTATGTACTTTGGAAAAAAATTAGTTCCATTTTGCTGGCGAAGAGAATTATAAAAAGCTGTAAGCAGAGGAAGCTAACCCACTGAGATAAATATGGTATATTGAACAAACAAAGCTTGGCATAAGTGTTTTCCATAGAGGGAAAAACCCACAGTGCATCTCTAGTAGGCACTTAACATGAAGCCCCACTTAGTACCACAAAAATTCATGTACCAGTTCTAATGCACGCTGGGGGCAGTAAAATTGAACTGTGCATCTTCGTTCTAGTTTAAAAAAAACCAACCAACAAAAACTACTTTCACACACACACACGCACAAGCATTTTTAAAAATCTGTAATTACTACGAGAAGTGGCAGAACTTTATACTTTTCAATATTTGCAATATACACTACATTTACAGTGTATTTTTTTTTCATTAAAAGCTTTTAAGGACATAAGTATTTGACCTCATAATGAGACATATACACAGCTCAAAATGAGCATTATGACAGCAATTTAAACATTCCCACAAGTAGCTGAAGAATCCCATTTCACTCTTTTGCATTACTTCATATTTACGTTCACTGCATGTACAATCCATGTTGTGACACTCAAAAGACATGCATTCTCTGCAGAAGGCACGACCTGAAATACTATTATAAAATTGTTATTTAGGACTAAACCAGTTCATTAAGCCCTTCTCCGTAAGCCCACTTGTCACGGTAAGCAGAGACTGGGGGAGTGTGAAGACAAAACTTTTACCGTCACCTGCTGGCACCTGCTGACTCGCAAGGCACTGGAGCTCAGGGTCAAGGAGAAGGCTCTGCTGTAAAAGCCTTCAGTTGTTTTTCATAGTATTTTAGGGAGTATTCAATTAAAATATCAGCACTGCTCAAGAGCCTAGTTTATTTAATAATGCTATTTTATGGTAAGTAGAGGACAACTCTGAATGACGGCAGGTTTTTTGATTCCATTAAAAACATGGTTTAGGTATGGACAGCATTTAAGACAATCAGCTGTATATAAATTCATCCACCAGTGAAGGAAGTTTCTCTAAATCATAAGCATCGAAGAGGTCACTGATGCCTTCTTCATCCCCAAGGCTCAGCAAATAATCTTCCTGAAGCAGAGGAGGCAGCAAATTCACAAATGGTCCTTCAAAGTTTGAGGGAATTTGGTCCTCGGTCTGCTGTAGAAGGTTGGCTGGAGAAGCCAATGGAGAGATTGTTGCCATATTTACTGAGCAGTCAGCTTGTCCTGAGTTAGCAGAAGCCACTTCTGTGAGAGGGGCGACAGAAAAAAATAAAAGATGTTACATTTAATCTCAGTAGAAATATCAAACAAAGTAACCACTGCATAAATGGCCTTTCATGAAGCATCATTGCAACAAAAACAAACAAAAAAAAGGCCTCAAAATTTCTAGCTTGTTTTCGAGATGTTACAAAGGGCTCCTCAAAAATGATCGTGTTGCTATCATCTCTGACTTTCCTATTAAAAAATGATTTTACAATATTGAAACAACTGCGAGGTGGGGGGGGAATAAATCAAGCCCAGTGAGATGCCCATTTTCCAGTGGAGTTCATACTCAAAAGTGAAAACTTTTGAATCACCAGATGTCATCAGTGACACGATGTAGCTGCGTATATCAACACAGAGATATCTGCCCCTTGTGTTGAGGTGGATCTTTACTGCTACTGTCCTATTTGAAAATGTAAAAGGAACAAAATTGTTTCTTTCTTCAATATTGCATACACTTTGGTAACACGATATGCAAATAGGAAACTTATTTTAAACAACTGATGCAAAGGAGAACATATTTCCCACAATATAAAACAGAAACACAGTCAAAAATCGATACCTTAGCTTTTCACTTCTTAAAAAATATAAGAAAAGAACAAAGAAAAAGAGCTGGATAACCAAAGTTCAAAATGAAACCTTGAATGTGAGCTTGAAGAAAGGCCATTAGTATTGCAAAAAAAATAATTTTACCTTTGGAAATGGTTTTGGAAATATTTCCATTGTGGTCCTGACTATAAGTTTTCATTGGACTGAGGGCATCATTTTCTTCTGGGCACAGATAAACTTCAATAGGTCCTTGAGTACTAGATAAATGTATCAATGCACTCTGCTAAAAAAACAAACATCAGAATGGTGTTATACCGATGAAAACAACAGAATATTGATGATACTGAGTAAATTCTTACTGGGGTGTGAGTGTTTGAATACAATTTTACTGATCAAAAGAACCCAGGCCTTTTTTTTCAAGATGTGAAAGATTTGGCTGATGTATCTTCCAGATTAGAACATAAAAATTTTCCTACTGTGTGTAGCGCACAAATCTAAAAATCCCACCATTTTGTGTGTCATATCATAATGAGGGAGGTATAAAGCATTGAACTCCAAACATTTTCTTACAACCACAATAACCTGGGGCATTCCAATGGAACGGAACTGTGGAATGCAAATCACAGGTTTTATAATTACTCATGACAATAATATTGGACGCATTTCTGTAAATGTTTCTGCTTTAAAAGGATGCCAAAATGTCTTTCCCACTCCTGCATAAGCCTTCAGCACTTATTCGACTGAACTCAAGTACCTGTATGTAAGCTCACCTTTTTATCAGGGAACATGTCCAAATAACAAAAAAGAACCCAAAACAGATGCCATTTTTTTCACCCAAACTTATATAAATAAGTCCTTCTGCCCCCTCAAGGCTGTGCTTTGATGGTGATTCTGAATAGGAACTGCTAATTGGTCGCAAAAAGTTACATTTTTCTTAACTTTTGCACATTGATGCAATAAACCAACATGACATACATAGGCATTCAAAACCTGCAAAGTTGCTCTTTGCCTTATGATGGAAAATCATGAATTATTCTAGTTACAAATAAACCTGCTCCTGCTGTATTGCATTAATAGTTTTCTAAAAAGCATAAATACAGGCTTTATATACCTCTTTGCAGACTTGTTTAAAATACTTATTTTGCCCTTTGACAAAATGTTCCTCATATTATTTGTATTCTGACAGTTATGTAACATAATAGACAGCATTTAAAAATACAGAGAACACCAACTGAATTGGGATTTCCCAAGGCAGAGAAAACAGTTAAGAGTACTTAGGGCAATGCTATAGATAATTAGAAAAAAAAAGGAGATGGGAAGAGCAGGAGTTTTAGAAGGAAGGTACTACTGAGTGACTGAGGTATGCAAAAAAAGAACACTGAAATGTAACTGCAGGTAACAGAAAGAAATAGGACCTTACTGCCTGAAGCTGAAAATTAAATAAGTTGGGTATAGAGGATAAGGGAGGTCTAAGCACTAATTTTAATGATCATGTGCATCTCTCTCTGCCTGCCTGATTTCACTGAATTAAAAATCAAAGCATAATGCCCAGGAGAAAGAAACAGGAAAGCAAGCAACAATAACAGTATATATTTATGGATACTGATAAAATATTTCCTTTCCTCATTGCAGCAAAATGATTTATTCTTCCAAAACCTGCAACAAGGTTCAAAGGGGAAATTAAGGACAAAGGCAGAGAAAAGAAAAAAAACAACGATGGAAACCATAACGGGCATAAGTAAATGCAGAATAATCTTAGGAAAAAAAAGTGACAAGCAATCCAGAGTCTGTTCCTGTCCCCAGGGCAGCAGGCATCACTGAGCTCACTGGCCCAGTGGTAGGGAGGAAGGATTAACACGGAGGTATGAACAAAACACAAGAAGCAGTGTTTGTGGGGTAAGACCCATCTCTAGCTGCTCCTTGAAGAAATTAGGCAAGTTTTTTGACTCTCTAAATCAGTGGCTTGTGACAATTATTCACAGTTGCCCAACATACTTGGGTCTGTCTTAAAAAGCGAGAATTAAAGTAAGTGTCAGTGAAGTAAACATGATGATTGAAGGAGGAAGGGCAAGAATGTGTTCTAGGAGTAAACCACAAATTTCTACAATAACTGTAATACTTCAGAAAAGAAATTCCTAGATGAAAACATGTGTTTCAATTAATTAGAATATCAGTAATACGAGTCATCAACATGCTTAAGGCATTGAGTTATCCATGAACTTTTTAACTAAAATAACAAAGTGGAATTCTTGAAAAAGATTTTACATTGTTACAAACCCAGCAAATTTCAATTGTCAAGGAAGAGCTTTTCTTTATATAAAGAACGGCAAAGGAAAATATCTTTAGGGTGGATTACTCTGAAGAAATCTGAAAGTGAGCAAAAAGGAACAAATAATGATTGCTCTGTGTAAATTGATTTCTAAAGTTTCCTCTTCCTTTTTTTAAAGAAACATCTCTAAAGTTTGTAATAATATAGGATTGTATGCCTGGGCACATACCACAGTAAGATTCAAGAGACACTTGCTGCATCTCTACAAAAATGATATATAACCAGGCAGAACACGCTGTCACTGTTTAGCAGACACGACAAGACGAAATGGACAGTACAAAGAGTTCTAGGCAAATGCCCTGTTTAATAAACAATCAGTCTCTATTTATACATTTTTATATCTTTTCATTTGTGCTACAAAGTTATTGGTCATCTAACTGCTACATTATTGTCTGCTGGTTGAATACAACATCAGCTCTTATGCATTTGAGAAAAACATTGGGTGATCGAATGTTGCTGCGTATTTCCCTCCTTGTTTTGGATTTCTTAGCTCTGTTGACAGGACATTTCCACAGCTAAATCTCACTTTTCTCAGGGCTGTCCTTCTTACAAATAGATGCTGACTTTGTCCTCGAGTTCTGTGAGGATTGTAAACCAGCTGTGAGCCATCACAAAATGCCAGGTTCTCCTTACCTCCACTGGGTCAGGCACTTCAAGTCTTGTTTCTGGAGGAGCTTTCACAACTATAACAGTTTGGTCTTTAAGGCCACTAATTTTTCGAATATCTTGATACGTCACATAAGCTAATGTAATCACTGTTAAGGAATTTTTCAACCCAGTTTACAATACATTCAGACTATTAGAAGAGGCAGAAACCTTATTTTTCCATTTTCTCACAGCTACATTGCTCTTAGCCCAAGGTTTTCTGTTCTCTACACTGTGATTGCTGTGAAATCCTGTGAGAACCTCCCTTTCATGTAACAGCTGGGGCCACTACTCGGTGAACAAAAGGGATTCTCTCTGCTGAGTGCTCCTCTCCTCCTCTATATGTGGGAAATACATAAGCTGAAGTTCAACAACCTGAAATTACTCACAGACTCCATGAAGTAAAAATTTTTATGCACCTGCTAGCAAAATGCAGAGAACTGAAAATCACAGAAAAAGTGTATAGGAATTTATAGACACATGCTACGGAAGTGCATACACAGTATCAGCGAATCACAGAACAGTTTGGGCTGGAAAGGAGCTTAAATACCATTTAGTTCCAAGCCCCTGGCCAAGGGCAGAGACACTTCCCACTCAACCAGATTGCTGAGGCCCCCACCCAACCTGGCCCGGAACACTTCCAGGGATGGGATATCCAAAACTTCTCTGGGCAACCTGTTCCTGTGCCTCACCACTCTCACAGTAAAGAATTTCTTCCTCATATCTTAACTAATTCCACCCTCTTTCAGTTTAAAGCCATTCCCTCTTGTTCTGTCACTACATGCCCTTGTAAAAATTCCATCTCCAGCTCTCCTCCAGACCCCCTTTAGGTACTGAAAGATGATAAAAGGTCTCCCAGGAGTCTTCTCCAGGCTGACTGGATTTAAATCTTGACTTCAATTTAAATTTGAGGGGCTTTGTAAACACAAACATATGTATACATACAAAATATATATAAACATTTATAAAACATTCATGCATTTATATATTAATTTATATTACATCAAATTATTTTAAAACCTCTTTAAGAAATTACTTTAAACCTCTAGACAGTGCAGGTCAATTTCTGCATAAGCTCAGAACAAATATGAATATTTTGCTGTTCAACATGTGTTTGTCAAAATGAAAGTATTTTGGGTTACTACATGGTGAAGCCTCACATACTGATCTAGGCACCTGAGGAGTCTTAAGTGCTTTTGGCTGCCAAAGAAATAGCCATGATCACATTTGTCATCTGTGATGTACCTGGCATGACATCTATGCCAGAGAAATAAAAAGCCTGACTTATTATACTTTTTGGGGTTATAAATGTGTACTGTTACTGAGCAGTGCAGCAAGACAGACTGCCCAAGATCAAACCGCCAATACATCTTGCATCTATCTTGGACCAAACAGGTCAAGAGGCAAAGTGACAGTCATCATCTTTCACCCAAATGGCTTTTATCAAGGCTTTTATCACTTGTTAAGTAAGGTTTGCAGAGTACATCCCCATAGGATCCAGTACTACAATAAAATCTGGAATTGTAATGTTCAGTTTTGTCTTGCTTAAATCTCTTCATAGATCATGCTCTTAGCTGAGGACAGCACTGACCCTACTCCCCATGCCACTTCGTGCCCTTTCGGTACATCTCAAAATGCCTATGAAATCCAGTCAAAAGACAACGTTCACACAGTTCGTATACTTTTTACTGGTACTCCCACAGTTATTCTGTGTTCTGAAGGATAAGAAATAAGTCCACCTTATTAGATGCTCTTCAAAAACTACTCATTATATATAGTAATAAGTTTTCACATTATCATAAAATACTTTCTTGTGTTGCTAATAGGTGGGAAATCTAAGGAAAATGACTATTGGTTAATTACAAAGGGCATTAACAACCAAAATAAGTTATATGAACCGTATGCAATTTAGTATTGCTATTACATTAAATAATTCAGTCTAAAATAGATATTTTGAGAGCTCATAAAACCTTTATCTGTGACAATCTGTTATAGATTCTCTAACCAGAGGAATCTAAAATTTGTTTCAAGTTTCAGACTAAACTGAATCACAATTTTATTTTCCTCTCTATGCCTGTAATTTATATACATATCTACTTAAAGTAAAATACAAAAATAAATTAAGTAATAACTACACATCTCAGTTACCTGATCAGACTTTCTCTTCATGCCTTTATAATTCCTGAACACATAAAACTGGGGGCTCTAAGCTCAAAATACTTGAAAAAAACTGCAGGGCTACTGGATATTGACACTCATTAATCAGTTAGGTTCTTGGTTCTACTCTATGTGAACACAAATGTTAACAGTCTTCGTCATATCTCATCTTTTCCTTTTTTTGACCCTTTTATGTTCCAGAAGCATTACAGGTGCAAGCTGCTTAAGTAGCTTTCATATCAAACTACGTTAAAATCTTTTCAACTTCTTGAAACTTCTGATGCTTTCTATCACATCACATAGAGGAATTCTCCTAGTATTACAGGGCACAGCAAGGAGGCTGACCACCTTTGAGGTTTTGGGAAAAAGGATATCTCTGATTCTCTGAGTCCTCCGTTAGCAGCTTGAGGTCCAGCGTGCAGCTTTGGATTAGCTCATCCAGTTTCTTCTCTTCCTGAGTCAGTTCAGTCACCTCCTTTGTGAGGCCCTGGCGCTGTGCCAGCATGCCACCATCCTCTGACAGACTGCAGCCCCTGCACACACAAACAAGAAAGATACCCCTTCACCATCTGTAAAATTTGACCCTGTGCTATGGAATAGAGGAGAGGCAGGATCTTACACTGCAGATCAAGTTCTTAATCCTTTCTCCCTAAACCCACCCATAGCAAGTCAAGATCAACTACGCTTTCCAGAAAAAAGCATCTGCTTATCATTGCAACACATTTTGGAACTGCCACCAAGGTGGAAAAGTCCAATATTTGTAAGCATTTACAAAATCCTGTTTCTAACTACACCCTAAAAAAACCCAAAGAAGGCAGTAGGTAGAAACACATAACTAAAAACTTACCCCACCTGCAGAAGTAAATTAATTAATCCAGTATCCAAACAAAACGCTGGTTTCTAATTTCCCTGACAAATGCCTTTTATACCCTTTTCTTAAGAGAAAAATAGAACTTTATCCTGATGGAAGGCATTTTGGATGATTGCTTGGAGCAAAGTGTTATAATGGAAGGTGGGAGAAGAAACCACTGCTGCCCTGTGATAGTGAAATCAGCCAGAAGGGATGGAAAAGGATAATGAATACTTACATCCACTGAATGTTGTTCTTGGATTTTTTCTTAATGAGATGGATGCCTTCCAGTACATTGGTGATATCATAAATCCTCCTTTTTTGCACCTTGAGGACCTCTGCTGCTCTGTTCAGATCTAGGACCCCATCAGGAGATTGGCTCAGCAACTGAATGAACTTCTTTGTAAGAAGGCCAAGGGACGTATCATACCGAGTCTTTTCTGAAGGAGATTTTGGAGCTTGGAAGGAAGAGGAAAAAGAAAAATTAAATCATTTTTTCTCATTTTGGTTCCGAAAGCAGCATCCAGAAATGAAAGGATACATATTACAGTTATTTCTTTCATTTTTACTAAAGAAACTTCTCAAACCTCTGCATTAAGACACAACTTACTACTACATATTTATTTGTATTTCAAGATGTACTTTTCCAAAAGTCACAGCTACATGAGGAAATATACACATTTTTTTAAATGCAAATATTTCCAGTAGTCTAACAGATACATATAGCAATATTCTGCTTAGGCTTTTACTATGTGAATTCATAATTGTATTTTTAGTATCTATTTATCCTGGCAGCAAACCCAAAAAAATCCACCATGACTCTCCTTCATCAGGCTGATAGCCAGTTTTCATCAGGGTTTGATTTTCCCCTCATGTAAGATAAGTGTTTCACATGGAATTAAGCAGGACTTAGGTGTACTTCAGTGGGTGAACACAACGACAGATTCCATCAGTATCTGACTCCACAGCTTGAGAAAACTCAAATGAATTACAGGAGACTGATGCAAAATACAGTTTACAGTCATCATTTCTTCATAACCAAACAATACTCAGATTGGGAAAGAGTATCCATTTCTTCTAAACTGTAAGTCAGAAACTGTCTTGGACCAACTCACAGTTTCCGTGCGCAAATGCAGCATCTATGTGCTTTTAAGAGTTAAAATACTTGGATCAGAATGATTTCTACCTCTAAATGTTCAAGGCCTTTCCGTCAAGGGAAAAGAGCCAGCCATTATTACAAGTCTGCTGGATTAGTACATCTCAAAGTCTTCATTTGCTTCCAGTATTATGCAGGATGGATCTTAGGCTGATCTGGTGGTCTTTTTCATGTTTTCAAGAATTGGGTCACACAATAAACTGCAGAAGTCAGCGAAAACTGAAATCCTACCTGAGAGTGGACCTTTAGACTATGCTGAACTATTTTGAAGAATATGATGGCTTTTCAATGAAAATCAAGGCATTGAATGTTTGCAAAGAGAACCAGCTAGCTGTATTTATTTGGGGTAGATTCAGGGCTTATCTGCTCTGGGAAATGGAAGAATATTCATAGAAAGTCGTGGGTTGGAAACGATCTTAGAGATCATCCAGTTCCAACCCCCCTGCCATGCGCAGGGACACCTTCCACTAGACCAGGTTGCTCAAAGCCCCATCCAACCTGGCCTTGAAACACTTCCAGGGGTGGGTCATCCACAACTTCTCTGGACAACCTGTTCCAGTGCCTCACCACCCTGTGAGTAAAGAATTTCTTCCCAACATCTAATCTAAATCTCGTTCACATCACTTATATGACCCCGTGGATTTAGAGCAGCGTGGTTGGTTTGTTTGGACTTTGGGGTTTGTGAAAGAGCAAGAGGATCAGAGTGATAAGGGCAAGAAGCTACTTGACTCCCATCTAAAATGGCACGTGCTCCTCATCATGCAGCAAATTCTTTGTACGGCTTTGCCAATGCTGCAGCAGCATTCTATGCACCAAACAGTACTGAATTTCTATAAGAATTCACTTCAATTTAAAATAGGCTTAATTTAGCTTAATGAAGTTTAGTTTAATTAAATCAACTATGGTTGTTTGACTCCTACACTATAAGTTTCTATCTTCAACTAATTTCATTTTTCCTATCTGCCCCAATATAAATCAGCAGACTGGTGAGGAAGGACAAGTATGTAACCCTTGGCATCTCCTGCTCTGCCATCACTACCACTACTGCCCCAGTCCTCTCCTTGCCCCATCTGGCTCCCTCTGCCAGCCTAATTCTCCTGCTGAAATCCCCCAAATAAGACAGCAAGGCTACAGACCCCAGCTTGTGTTGCAAGAAACCCACAGCCCAAGGCAATGCAGATGTGCAAAAATTAGTACTTAGAGCAACTAGGCAGTGGGTGCCTGCTTTCCTGAAATTATCTACAGTCACATTGCAGGGAGAGAAGGCAGCTCAGATCCCACAAAGAGCATTTATCAAGCAACTCTGCTGAGGCACAGCTACCACTCTTTGTGAATCCCTGCTCTGGGAAAAAAAGCCTTGGCAATCACCTGCTGTAACTCCAGCAGGGAAGGAGACTGGCCTGACGTGCCTTGCCCAGTAACCGTGTGTTTGATCCCATCATACCACCTTCATTCCTCAGAATCCACCTCTCTAAGCAACCCAACATCGTGTCCTTGGCTGAAGGGGAGGCCTTGGCTGGAGAGGATGCAGGCTGCCCAGCAGGCAGAGGGACAAACTTGGCAGCCAGGAGCCTCTCAGCAGCTCTGCAGCAACCCCTGCACACTGAAAACTTGCTGTCCATTGCCTGGCTGTGGGGCTGAGTTTGTTGGATGCACATTTAGGTGAGGACAGCAACAAACACACTCTTTAAGCTAAGTAATGCAGACTGATGTATTGGTTCATACCAGTTTCAAGCTAGTAAATAAAAAACTTGGTGCTCTACAGCATGTTACAGGTCTGCTTACTTTTTGGACTATCGGGACTTCTTGTTGCAGCTCGTCCTTTCCCCTTTGGAGTCTTTAGTCCTTCCGCAAGATACTGGTGGCCAGTTTCTCCTAGCTCCAGCCTTCGTTTTGCCTGTTAAAAAAAAAACAATTTTTTTTTAATTGATTGATTGTTAAGAAGTATATTTCACTTTATCAATCGCAGCATTGGTGCTATAGGAAAGGCAGACAGCAGTGAACTTTTCACAGCAAGGTATCAGTACAGCTTCAAAGCCCATATGCATCACAATGGAATCTGAGTATTTACTAGAATCCTAAGGTGGACTTCAATATGTCACACTCAAAGGCTAGGTTGATGAGGTTTTTGCTTGAAAATTCAGCAATTCTTTTAAATTTGAAAAGCTGAGTGACAGTTGCATGGTGTATTTCATTCTAGTCTGGACCTTCTTAAATACATATGAAAGACTTCAAAACCCTCACTTGAGTTGAGAACATCTCAGTTGAGAAAAACCAAGAACCTCAAGCACACATATATATGAACCCTCTAAGCTACATTTCTTTTGCAAAACTCCTTATAGTCACCTAAGTTTCTGCAAGTTATGTTTTTTTCCTTCATTATTTGAAAGGATGGCTTTGAGAGGACCAATCATTTCCACTACTATGAACTCGCCATCAATGAAACACAAGACATGACATCAAGAGCAGCACTGGACAACTCTTCTCTGCCTCTCAACAACTTTTGTCCTTATTGAAAGCACACTTATTTCACACTAACACATGTGCAGTAAAGCGACCTACATAAACGCAAGGTGGAACAAAAGTAGTATTAGAAGGATGATGCCTGAGAATCAGCTAAATGTTGCATTCAGCTCAAAGGAAAGCTGTGTACATCTTGAATAAAATAGTGAATGAAACTGTTAAACTATGCAACACACAGACAAACTGCAATGAAAACCACCATCAATACGAATTCTGTTCCTAGACAGAAATACAATATACTATCTTTGGAAACAATTCTATACCCTTCCCTGCCACTCAGGTTACTGAAATTAAATCTGAGGATACTTGTTTTCCTAACAATAGAAAGAACATTACCTGGAAGACACAGGGAAAAAAGAAAAAGAAGTTTTATGTGTACTCAAGTTTAGACAAATAACTGTTTCTGAAGAATGTTGTTTACTCAGTTAGGTAGAGTAATTCAGAGTACTTTATTTGCTTGTTTTTTAAGATTCACCCCAAAGGGTTGGATAATGTTTTGCTCCTCAGTGAACCAAGACAAAACAATACATTCTGCTATGGAGTTGCAGAAAGGTATTTCTGTATTGTGGATTTGTCTTACGCATTTTACTTTGGATCTGTGACCAACAGAATGCTGTAAATAAATTAATTTATATGCACTTATTTATGGATAGCTAACTAACATCTTTGTATTGGACTCCGCTTGCAAACCTCAAGCTTATTAAAAGGCAAGTTAAAGCACATGAAACTTGTACAAGCCCAAGGTGTAACAGCTTGTGCCGAGCACTCAAGCCACGCTTCTCTACATTTGGTGTTGAAGTGGCACAAAATTCATTGGCGACCGAGCAAAACTGAGCTGCATCCTTCTAACGAACACAGGCACCACACTCTCAGTGGGCCACTGGTGCAGCTTCTAATGGCACGAAACACCTCTGGCTCCATTCAGCTCTGTAATCCAAGGACACAGGTTTCTAAAAGGTCAACTGTTAACAAAAGCATCCAGCTAATATGTTTAGCCAACATAATTGGATTAAATTAAGATTACAGCTATTCCACAGGGAGAAAAACATTTCACACTTTTTTATGTAAGTGTTTTTCCACCCTGAGAACTATAAGAGAAAAGGAATGAGGGGTGAAAAGGGAACAATTCAGGGCGTGGGAAGACTAGGCCAAAGGGATACAATTAAAGATAAAAGAGAATCTCAAAACCAGGTGTGAGAAGGAGGGGTAATGCTTAAAACACAAAATCCAGAGATTTGCAGCTCTCTCCATAAGAAGAGAAACTTAGGTTTGGACTATACATCAAAACTTTTTGTCTCAACTTGTTTGCAACAGTATTTTGCCTCTGCTTTTGTGGTTAAAGACTTAAGTTTCTCTCATGAACTTCAAATAATCAGAAAGAACACAGACAGCATCCTTTGGTTGCACAGAGCAGCACAAGCCTGCCTGCATGCGCTGGGGTTGTTACAAACATCACACTCGTCAGGCTCATCAGCACGCTGTACCTACGGACAGCGCAGGGCTAGAGACAGGCTCCTGGAAAAATACTACATGACACTGGGAGCACTACAAGGTAGTTGTTTTCCAGGGTACAAAGAAAACCTGAGAGAGAGATAGAGCAAAATATTTTAGAGGAGTTAAAAGGCCTTGATTACCAACAGGCAATTTTAGCAAACCCTAGGGAATGTTTAATTTCAGGCCAGATGTTACACGTCACTCAGCAAGTACTCTCTTCCCCTTCCTGTTTCACAAACTTCACAACTGATAAGATGTGGAACTGAAGTGGTGTATTCTCTCAATTTCTTCTTTCATGAATTACAGTCCAAAGATTTTTCTAGTGCCATTTTGTTTGCACTAGAGATCCTGGGTGACTCACAGTTTCTCTCTTCCATCTCCAAAATTATTCATAGTGCCTTCCGATATTTGGCTTCCCTTCAGAAATCTCAAGATCTGTGGTCAGCAAAATCAACAGAATCAGTGAAGCCTTTAAAAAAAAAAAAATCTTGATTTGTGTCACTTATTTTTGCTACGGCACTATATTCATTATTTGCACTATTTGCACAAATTAGTATAATTTGTCTTTATTGCATTATTTGATCAATCACAGCATGCACAATCATCTGACAGTGTGTGGGACGTGCTAAGAAGTAACAAGCCAAACGATACTAGCACAAAGCATCCCAATGACAGGCAGAGAAAGGAAGCACAGGGACTAAAAACTTCCCAGTGACATGAAATCTGAGTGCAACAAATGCAAGTCAGATTCCCAAGAGGGACTGTGAGAGGAACACAAAACACATGGGGCAATGAGACAGGTAAAACCACAAATGATATGTTCCAGCAAGAGACATAAAAGTAACAGGAAAGCGTCCCATTGAGCTGAACCAGGCAACTACTTAATCCCTTGGTCGAGACGTAAAAATTGTGGCACCAGCTCTTAAAACTGAAGTTTCTCTTCCAATACTATGAGCAATCCCTGATACAGATACAAACTACAGAACCACTGTTCAGTGCAGACCACCAAAAACTGGTCTTGACTCCTATGTAGTTTTTGCCCTTTTAGCTTCAATCCCTTTTCAAAAAAAGAAAAGAAACCCAGAGAGCTACCACAATCAACAGAGGCAAACTCAGAAGAATGTCTTCAAAAGAACACTTGTCTCTAGAGGAAAATAGTTTAAAAACTCCTAGGATAAGCGAAGTATTTTCAAGTAGGCAGACCTGATGCAATTCAATTTACAATACTCAATCTCAAGGATTAACTTTTAAGAGAAGGTTGGAGGCAGGTATGCTTATAGAAGAGAAGAAAAGGAGCAAATGTAATTTTAATTGTTTGAAAAAAGGGGTGGAAAAGGTGAAAATGGGAAATTATAGCCCATTTCCCTTAATGGGCTGTTTTGACTTCATGGTTCCCTGGATCTATCAGATTGCTGACAACACCTCTTCTGCATCCTCCCTTCATCCTTGCGCTGTACCGGCTCCCCTGATGTGGGCAGCACCTGACTGATGTGTTCTCATCAGCCCCCACAGAAAGTTGGTTCAAGAGGTCCCAACCAGCAGTAACTTAGGCCAGCTCCAAACCAGAAGTAAGACTTCTGCCTTGTGGGTGATGTGTCTTCACTGAGACCTGCTGAGTAGAAGCAGTGTGATACCTACCCATGCCCCTTGGGGCATCAGAATGGTATTTGAGCAGCTTCACTGTCATGTCACACAGCAATTAACTTCCCTTCTTGGGGAAATAAACTGGCAGCAATAAGAAATAAAACACAAAGTCAGCATGTTACCATGTAACAGCCAAGTAAGTGCTAAGCATCAGGAAACAGACAGTGCAGGGTTTTGTGAAGGTAGTCGACAGCACAGTGCCCAGGTGGGGCAGACAGCATCTGTTTTTGAGAACTGCATCATGTCCAAGCAAAGCCTCATCTTCTACAAGAATGTTATTTCTAAGTTTGACGAAAGAAGCAGCAAAACACCCTCTAATTCTTTCCAGTGATAAAATCATGGAGAATAACTTTGCCAAATTATGCACATTAAATTTTTTCCTGCTAGATGTGGTCTCTCAGTTTTAGTACTGGATGCAAGTTAGTGGCACTGTTTGCAAGAGAAAGACCTAAAAAAATTACATTATCTGTGCTACCTTCTGAAAATCCTTTGTCTGAAATATTCCTGCACCCATTAGGCTTTAGCAAGCACAAAAACTCGACAGAAGAATGATCTGAATTAGGAATATTCTATTACCCCAAAATTCTAAATTTAAGAACACTTGGAAAAGTGCAGTCACTACATTTTCATTACAAGCGTGAAGAGCCAAATTCCACTTCAAACTCGTGGCACAGCTCTTGGGCCTGCCCAGGCTCTGCACATCCCATCTCCTAGGAGGTCCCATCCAGGCCCACAACACATCTAAGTCCCCTGCTCCCCTAGCAGGCATTCAAGGTGTATTAGAGGAGCAGCAGCCTCGTTTAAATACAAAAGGACAAAAGTTGAACTCAGAATGAGAATGAAAGTAACCTGGGACAAAGCCTACTGAGATGGAGACAAGATAAAACAACTTATTCCAAAAAACAATGGGATGAGGAGCTGAAAAGAAACTCCAGTTTAGGGTTGACTGGTCAGGAAAAACAGGAAGATTGGAAATTACAAAGCATGGCAAGGAATAAGTTGTTTATATTAAGTGATAGCTGATGGTAAATTAAGCAGCAAGGGAGATAAATGTGTCTTAGGCCTCAGCTGTGGGTGTCTCAGAGCAAGGACTAAGACAGGCAAGTTAAGCCAGGGATGATGACTAAGCCTGGCATAGTCTCTAAAAGATATTACAATTGCTAGGGGCAGATAAAATGGCAGCTTTTCTGTATGTCACCACAATGCTGATAGTACTGGGGAGGGGATGCAAGCCTTTCCAGGGAGCACAGATAAATTTTGACCACAGCAAGGAAGCTGTAGCATAGGTGCTTTACCAATCCCCACACACTTTCCATAGGCTTTCTTCCACATTTTCGAAATTAAGCAATCATTTAAAAATACAATTTAAAAGCTGAGGTTCCGGAGGCATTAACTCTAGAAAGCTGTTCCAGAGGTCAGGAGCTGCAGAGAAGAAAGCAAACATCTTGCATGAAAGGGTAAATTAAACTGGAGCTTGATGAGGAACGAATACAAGAGAAGAAGCAAAGGAAAAAAAGACACCTTGGGGTGAATGCACAGGAGCATTCTTACACTAAGAAAAATGTCCCCACTGAATGAAGTGATACAGGCTGTGCATTTAGAACATACTCAAATGCACAAACCCTGGTATGTGGAGAACCTGAGTGTCTGCCAGAGGGCTGCACCCAGCTAAGGGCATGGCAAACATTCGGGAAGACTGAAAAATAGGGAGAGGTGCAGGGAGGAAAGCAGAGGAGCTCTCAGCAAGGAAGGGGCTCAGCTCTGCTGGTCAGCTCACAAGCAAAGAAAAACTCGAGGTCAGCAAAGAGATGCAAGAGGACTATCAGAGCTCCTGCCTTTGGACTCCTACTGACGAACTCATTTCATACTCACCTCCTCATTACTCAGCAGAAATAAATATGCAGTTCAAACTCCTGGAAGGGAGAGGGATTTCCATTTTCCATGAAGAAATATTTACCTCAGTAGTCTACACACAAATATCAATAATTTGTACCATACTATCCTTGGTTTCAGTAGTTAATTCTGACAGCAGAAAACATCTAAGAGGGGGTTTAAGGAAATAATAGGAAGATAAAGAAATAGCTGGGAATTAAACTACTTGTATGTAAAAGACAACAAACTAAGTATGTCCTTAAAAGGAAAGTTCCAAAAGTTCTCTCAACTCTTCCCAAATATTACTTCTCTGTCAAAAGTAGGCATTCCCATACAGAGGAAAAAGAGGAACAAGACCAGGAACGACACTTTAATAAAAACATGACCTCAAAATTCAGTTTTACGCATAGGCATTCATAAGACTGAGGTAAAAGAATATAAAAAGATATATAAAAAGAGTGCCTTGAGAATTGAATGCATTGTAAAATCAACACAAGGCAGAAAAGGAGTCTGAAATAATAGCTACTTATTCATCAGGGTTATTAGTTGAGTGACAAGCAGCTTGTATTTAAAGTAAAATTTAAAGAATCATTTTAAAGCAAATGAAAACACAGCTTACAGAAATCATCCCGATCAACCTACTCCAACACAAAAGCCCCAAATTTTCTTCTCAGAAAACAGCAACTGTATTTAAAAAAGGACCAAAAAATACTTTTTCTTATGGCAATTTCTGTTTCCTAAACTCTCACTTTATTTTTCAGCTTATTACAGTGTTGACTGAGGGAAATTCTTCTCTAGCTCTTATACTGAAATTATTAATTCAGCTACAGTCAAATTGCTTGTTTTTAATGTAGATGAATATTAAAAGAAAATCTCTTCTGTATGTCTTAATTTGACTTATAATTCTATAAGAGGCACCTCACAATTACCAAATTAAATGACATTCTGATCACATGGAGCCCCTCCTCTTTAGGTATTTAACACTGAGGGCTGAAGGCTGATATGTTACTCTGGTGAAGCTTCTTTCAAGGCCTAATTAAACCATCCTATTTCTATCAATTTTCCATTTTCGTTATTCCCACAGAAGTACCCCAAGTGTCAAGGAAGCCATGAACTATAAGCACTTAAAGATGAAGCCATACGACTTATATTTAGCTCCAAAAAGTTAAAATGTGGGTGGCCAAGTTTCAGCAGTAAATTCTTGTTTGAAAGCAGGACCCAAGCCAGAGCAACTGAGCGACAGCTTTCCCTTCTCAGGTTGAATATGCAGGAAGAAGCAGTGCAAGTGCCATGAGTGCCTCCCAGTTGTTGCTGCAGAACATCACACAAAGCCATTTTTACACCCACAGAAAGGAATACATCAGCTTTCAGGCACGCTCAGCAATTTGATCACAGGTAGCTCGCTCCCATGTTAGTGGCATCGATGCCACGCCGATGAGGCAGTTCACACTCTCATCTCCAGCCCATCTGAACACAAGAACATTTTCAACCACTTTTAAATGAAACACAACGGCCTGAACCAAACCAAGAAAGCACTGAAATGTAGCAATGAAAAATGGTGGTTTCTCCCTACACCTACACAGCAGGTCATTTTTACTGAAGGAGGATTATAATCTTAATGTACTACTTACCTTTCATTTTCAACCTGATATCTCATGCAACCTGACCAGAGAGAAGACCAGACTATCTCATAGTCACCAATGCTAATGTAATTCTTGACACCAAGGTAAGTGGACAACCCTGTTTGACACCACTCCATTTTCTGCACATAGATCTGCTGGAATGTCACGGGAACAGCCTACACCCTACCAGACTTGCATTCTGTATAGTAGCCACTGTCAAAACATGCAGCTTATCTTGTTTTCCTACTCTGCTGCAGTACTTCGTACTTTCTTTGCACTAAAAAAGGAAGGACATTATAACGGTTGTGCAAGACATAAACCAAAGCACAAGCCACGTTTCTGGCCTCAAACCAAGAGAATTACACCTATGCTGCATAGGAAATGAATCATCTGAGATCTTTCTTATTGCAGTTTTTCCACCAAATATGAAACAATTACTTCTTACTGGAAGCAATGGCTCTGCACTGCACTAAGGTTGAAAGCTCCAGTTACTACTTCATGTTGAAATATGAAAAGTTATTTTCAGGAAACTGCACCCAGTTTTCATCTCAACTGCTAAACTGCCCAAGGTGAGGAGCGAATGTGTCTCTGGGCAGTCCTGAAAAGCCTCTGTGAAGTACTCCCTCATCCCAACAGCTGCCAGAGGCTGAGCTGCACCTGCCTGGTTAAGGCAGAAGCTCTGGAGACAAAACTTCCAGAAAACGTTAGTGGCAAATAGCCAAGACTTGCACACAGAAATGCAGACAGACCAACCAGCGTCTGGGAGGTGGAATCCTGACCGCAGGTGTTCGTGTGTGTCTCAATGCAGCAGGACAGTTCCATTCCCCAGGAAGCAGGGCTGTGGTGGTAAGGTTAGACCTGCCACCAGCAGGCTCTCACGCCAGCCTGGTCCTACAACCTGTTGTCAAAGCTACCAGGCATTCGCCTACCCCCATTCCCAAAGGCACCACCTCAGCAAGGCCACTGCCTCCAGAGCAGAGCTCAGGGGTTTTCAGCTGTGGTTCACATCAGTAATTTCTCACCACACACATTCTTCGAAGAAAACAAGACTCTCATAAAACAGGCCAGATGCTGAACTTTCAAACTGATGGCATGTGGGTGTGGGGAACGTGATGGGACACAAACAGAGGGGACAGGATATGACAGCAGGCCAGCCGTGTAAGAGACTTCATGGTCTAATTTCTTTGTATTGCATTTTAATGTAACAATTACACCAATACAGGTCCACTTTTTATGTTACCTATTGAGATCAAAGCAAGCTAAATAAGAAGTGATAGTTTAAATTCACATTGTGTATGAGAAGGCATCATGTCTCCATGTGGCTTCAGAACTGCCTGTAATGTTTCAGCCCCTCAGGAGACCTTCAGCCTCCTGACTAGTGAGGCTAAAGTTGAACTGGACCAAGGGAAATAAATCTTTCATATAATTTTAAGGTTGATCCCAAAGATAAACCATCGCAAAGCAGTCAGTCTCAAAATACATCCTAGAGATTATATTGTCTTTTGTTAATAGTTAGGACTATTTTTTAAGGTAGTCTTTTAAAAAAATAATTAACTTAAAAATAAGATTGTGAATGGATTAGTTCCACTCAGTGGCTTCCACTCTATGTGTGGAAATTAGCACAACTACTTAAAAAAGAAAACTTTCAAACACTATCAGTTGTCTGCCAAATCATCTACTAAACAAACAAGCCCTGAGATTGCAGGAGGAAGGACACTGAGAACTGGAGAATATAACAGGATAAACTTCCTTGTAGGAAATTCCAGTAAATGTCATGGAGCATTAGATAAACAGGTTAAAAATTATAGTAGCAGCATACTGGGCATATATATTGACGTAGGAATAAGGAAAAGTCTTATTCCTCACTTACAGAACATATAACATATAGTCATAAACCTCTCTAGGAAGATGTAATTAATAAGACTGGATACACACAAAGTGAAAAGTGAGGGGAAGGAGGAGCACTTACAAAGTCACACCAGTGCTCTCTCAGTATAGGTGCTCTGTAATGATGCAAGATCTGGCTTGCATCACTAAGTTCACTCACTAAATTGCCAGCTTAAGCCACAGCATCTTAAGCTTTGTTTTCCTTGGATACAGGACACCTACAAGAAAGGACGATGTCTGTGGAATTTCACAAATGAAGTTTCTGGAGTGTAAGTTTTCGTGTCTGCACAAGTCTGCGATTCAAGATTTCCCACCTCAAACCTTCCTGTACTCCAGACAAAATACCCATATCAAGTTATACCAGAGCAGTGCCAAGGGACTGTATTTGTATCACTTGGCTTTCTGAGAGGTGATTCATAAGGAACCAACTAACTTGTACATTCTTTCAAAAATTAATGACAAAAATGATCCGCAAACACTTCAGAAACTACAGCAGAGAGTTACAAAGTAGAACAAACCAAGTTTTAAATACTTGGGTGCACATTAGCATTAGTGTTGGGCAGTCACGTTCCCAAAGCAGGTGAATCCTTCCTTAAAAAAAAAAAAAAAAATCAACACCAATATTGACTCCGTATTTTTAATTCACTGTCTGAAGTACAATGGCTCTAACATCTAACTACTTTTTCAATTAATATAATTGGTAATGAGAAGTCAGATCTGAAGTAGCAAAACCTTTTATTTTGAAGTACTTTCTTAACCCAGTTCCACCCAAGTATAAAAGCATACAGCTGGATTCCCCAAAAGTAATAAATGGACTTTGAATCCATTTAGGGTGATAAAAATATTATCTAGTTTCCAAAGGTCATTGTGAAAGATGACAAAAAATATTTAGAAGACTCAGGTGAAACACAATGATTTGCATTTACAGAATCAAACGACAAGAAATAACATAGGGTCCTAAGCATTTACTGTAATACAGGATAGTTCTGTACATTATGTAAACTATGAGAGAGTTAGTTCACTTTAAGGAAGCCTCAACATTGTTCAATCAGATTAACCCTGATAAGTTATTCCTGCACCTACAAGTAACTATAATGCTGACTTTGCACATGAGATTGATTTATCATTCACAAGTTAATTAAGTGTAGTTTTGAAAATTAAATTACCAACATCGCATAAATTTCTTAAATAACCTTGAAGAAGTTAACACCAAAACCTCCTCCACATACCAAACCTCAGAGTAACAAAAATAAATAACAAGTGCCCAAGAAACAGGAAACACGGTTTACATATCCAAAAGCAGCTATTCCTAGAAGCAGTCGGAAAGGAGGCTCCAGATCAGCAGAAAGTCACAGAAATAGATAAAAGATTATAGGAAGAGAGCAAGGGAGACAATCACAGATAGCAGGGACCAAAAGACCCCAGTTGTGGCTGACAGCCTACTCCACACTAAATCTGGAGCTGGTACTGCCATCAGAAGGCTTCTTCAGAGCACATTTCTTTGACTACAAACTGAACTTGATTTTCACTCAGCTAAACTCTAGGAACAGATTATTTCCTCCCTCCCCACATCGAGGTAGACAGCTGTTTTATGTATTTTTATTGCACAGGGCAGTTTGACAACAGCTTACATGGCTGAAATGGCACAAAGGTAGGCGAGTTCTTGATGTTTTAAATGCTGTGTAATGACACAAAGAACAACTAATCCACCGAGCTTTCACTATGATGCACATTGTACCCTGGCGATACTTTAACACTCCACCAGCCACACCACGGAGCAGAACAGCCTGGGAGTGCTGGCTAAACGACAAAAAATACCTTAGTTCAAACAGGAAGTTTGACTTATTCTCATTGACAGAGAAGGAATAAAATAAAGACAAGAAAGCAACAGTTCTCAAGAAAAGTGAGTGAGTGTTGGTAGACTAAATTTTCTTTTTCACATTTGGGAAAATTCTGTCATGCCATGCACAGGGCAACCTAAAAAAACTGATGTGACAGCCTAATTTACACGACAACACGCAAAACAGATGTGTCATCACAGGAAATAAATGTCTTGGGGAAAAGAAGCTAAAGTTGCAGTTCTTTCTCAGATTATATTGAGTATCTTCAAAAAATTATCCCTTTTGGCTCTGGGGAAGCAGAAAATCTCAAGCCATAGAGCCAAGCAAGGACTTGAATCCTAAACTTTGAGTATGCAGTGTTTCAGCTTTCAGTATTAAATTCTCAGGGTGCTCAAATTCAACAACTTAATATGTCTTTTAATACCAGAATCATCTCAGAGAGTGGCTGAGGTGGGAGAGCTCCTCTGGAGATCATCTAGTCCACTGCAGCTGCTCAAAGGGGGGGCAACTAGAGCAGGATGCTCAGGGCTGTATTCCGTTGGGGTTTTAATATTGCCAGTAAAGGCAACTCCACAACCTGAGAGCTATTCCAGCATTTGAACACCTTTGCTGTAAAATCTTCTGTTTAAATGGAATTTCTTCATTTCAATTAGTTGCCTTTCATCCCACCCCTGGCCACCACTGAGAATAGCCTGGCTCCATCTTCTTCACTCCCTCCCATCATGTGTTTATACACCTCCAGGCACAACAGTCCCAGCTGTCTCAGCCTCTTCTATATGAGATGCTCTGACGCTTTAACCACCTTCACAGCCTTCCAGTGGATCTCTTCCAGTATGTCCCTGTCTCTCTCATAATGGGGAGCCCAGAACTGGACCCGGCATGTCAGCTGTGTCTCACCAGGGCTGAGCAGAGGGAAAGGATCATCTTCTCCAGAGCTGGTTTACGGCAGGTTTGGTCCAGCCTGTTCTGGTACCTGTAATTATTCCTCCCCAGAGGCAGGACTTTGCACTTCCTTTTGCAGAACTTCATGAGGTTCCTGTTGGCCCATTTCTCCAGCCAGTCAAGGTCCCTCTGGACAGCAGTGCAACCATAATCTATACCAATACTGCCTCCAATTCTGTACCTTGCATATCAGTCAAGTCATTCCTTAATATTAATTCCATAAGCAAAATATTCCTTAAGTTGCACTGAAGGGCATTTCCTTCAGACCTCAAATAATTTCTGCTGCCCTGTTTAACCTCATCTTCTATTTTCAACATTTTCCCCTTACAAGCACTAGCACTGAATCACATATGTTAAGTATGAGCTGCACCAAAACTGTTGACTGAGGCAAAAGTATCCCCACTCCTGTTCCTTATTTTATACATGCCAGGATGCAAGCCTCAGTGCCATTGCTTCTTAACACTGTGCTGGAAGTTGGTGTGCTGTTGCTTGTCCACTACAGACTTGACAGAAGTGCTGCTTTCCAAGATACAGGCCCCCTTTCATAAGGCATGGCTTGCATTCCCTGTTTCCTGGCATACAACTTTGCCTCTTGCCATATTAAAGACACAGTGTGTTTGAATGTACCTATAGAGCAAGTTGTGAGAGCTCCATTATCATTTACTATTCTGTTGGCAATTACTATCAGTAATAGTTTTCTTGTTTACTTCTGTGACAATTATGAAAGCACTCCATAGTATTGGATTAATGCAAATACTCACCAGAATCAATCAAAAGGACTCTTTTCCTGCCACTTAGCCAATTTTTAAACCAATGCCATATTGAGAGTTACTTTTTTAATCAAAGTGCTTTACAAAATTAAACATATTTTCTATCAGCCTTATTCACATCAGATGGCTGTACCTTTATTAGCTTCTAGCTTTCAGTTGAAAGGCAGGAAAAGAAGGGTGAAGGTGGGAAGAGCTGGCTGTGGGATACTCCTGGTAAACACTTTTGGAAACACCACAAGCACTCTTTGCAGCGCTGTATACAGAACAACTCCATCCACATAATTGCACACTACTTAAACCCTACACAAAGGTTTATTTCAAGACTGTTGGCCATCCCAAGTATTCAGGAAGTTTTATGTGTGCTGGTGCAAGGCTGGAAGAGCAGAACATTAGGAGAGAGGTAAAAGAGACAACACCTAGATTGAAAGCAGAAACTTGTTTGTCTGTTCATGAGCTTTAATTTCTATTCATTGTAGCCTAAAGTTCAGAGAAAGTCCATTTGGCTTCTTGTAGTGCTGCCTTCTCCCTCCTTTCCTTTCTGCTACCTGTCATGCTGTATAATCATGCAGCTATTAGAACTATCCCATAGGCAATGGACAGCTAAATGGGATTTTCCAGAAGCCTGGGGAAGTCTTCCAGTGTAATCTAGCACTAAAATATCACCTATTAAAGACTGCACTAAAAATTCCTTTCTTTAAATAACTTTGAAGAGAGAAGAAATCCATCCACTCAATTTGGGCCCATGGATTCCTCCACAAATATACCTTAATTTGTTCAGAAGATAAATGACCATATGGTTTAATTGTGCCTTCTTCACAGAAACCATAACCTTCTCTCTTATGATCAGTACACCTTGATCCTTTTCATTTTCAAATGCAGTCCCACTTATGAGTCATCTTTCCCTCCTCTCACACTTTTCACACACACTTTTCAGTCACTCCTTTTCATCCTTTTCCTCTTGTTTTAGTAAAAACTGTAGGTAGGGCGAACTAAAATAGCAAGTTTCACAACTGGACATGAGACATCCTTAAATTTAGATCAAATAAGCCCTTTAAAAGTACATGAGAGCTTTCCATCCAGACAGATATATAAAAGTTACATATAATTATGGAAAGGAATAGGAACCAAAATAGCCTGTGGACGATGTCCTCTCTCTCTCTCAACAGTATATGGTTAGGAAGGCGGACAGCCTTATTCTCTTAGAAGCAGGAGAAAAGGTAAGACAACTTAGGGCAGCTGTGGGAAGCACCCACCAGCCTTGCAGGCTTGCTAGATTGCTAAAAATCCTTAAGCATGACAGATTCCCACTGAAACCCTCATTTTCTACACTAATTGTTTTCCCAACTCTAATTCCAAACTCTAATCAAACTGTAAAGCTAAGATTACCTCAGAAAACTTTACTACATCTCACTATCTGAGACTGCAGGTTCTTATCCAAGCTAAAGCAAAGACAGTCTTGGAAGAAACCTGCTTTGTCAGTCATCGGTGTGTCTTGGAAGAATAAAACTCATGAAAACACAAAAACCTGTTGTCTTGCCTTGACATCCATAACTCCAACCCTTTCAACAGGCACCTCCTGATGGTAGCAGCAAGAGTCGTCTTACTCCCAACTTTCCTCCCACGCTTTGCACTGGCAAGGAGCCCTCATGCACTCTGTCCTAACTTGGAACAAGATCTGCAGCCTGGTCCCGGGCTTTCCACCACAAACTGGAAATTTTGTGTCCACTTCAGGTAAATACACTTTATTGAATTAAATACGAAAAGGTAAATATGGCAGTGTTACAGTGCTCCTTGTGTAAAACACCAACTTCCAAGATAAACAGGAGTGTTACATAGCTTTCGCATATTACTATCCTGGAAGCGTTTCAATGCACAATGGTACTAAAGAAAGTATCGGGTGAAAGATGGAAATTTTGGCAGCTGCTGAAGGGAGAGCTGAGGCTACTGGCAGTGGGCAGCATGTGTAAGGATTTCAAGATAAACAGATCTATTTTGCAAGTAATCAATAACATAGTTATGTTTGAAACTAGACAGCAGATTAAAGTGATAACTCTTATTTTGCAGCCCTATGAGTTACAGGCTGTCTCCACAGTTAGTTCCACAGTAGTTGAGTTTGTAGTGGAAGTTTCCTTACAACAACGAGAACACACTTTCTCTTAAGTCAAAGCTGAAATTCAGTGGTGTATTTTGGTCACAAAGGCAGAATTCCACAGAGACATGCAATAACCAGGGCCCTAGGTGCTCTCACTGACACGCAGGCTGGCTTCACCTCACCACTTGAGGGGCAGAAAGGAGACTCTGCTATGAGTGCAGTCATAAAACTCAGCCTTCCTCGGCCAACTTTGCATATGACTGGCATTAATTACCACTCACCTGACCAGAGGCTCTACAAGCCTTCCCACCTTCATAAGCTACGCAACACAAGACCGTCGGCTGTGGCTGCTGCGGCTGTTGGTTGTAAAAGCTATCCCAATTGCTATCTCCAAGGATTCTGTGACCTTTCATGTTAGACCACGACTCTTTTTACTTTCACCTGCGAAATCAGTCACACTAAAGCTGCGCTCAGAGCAACTGTACCCATCAGAGCAGCACAGTCTTTCCTCTAGAGGTATTCCCTGATAGCAGTGATTGCAGAGAAGGTCTCCAGTATTGCAAGCTCACTACATACATAACTCCTAGGCACAAATTACATTTATATCTTCACCTACTTCAAAGCCAGCCGTCAGACTGTAATTAAATTACACATAGCCTGGGAGCCTCGGTCAGCGACTGGAAGACAAGTGTACAAGGCATGATGCAAACAGCACTGAGAGAACACAGATTCTCAATTTAAGCAAATATGGGTTTCCTCCGTGAACTGAGGATGTGTTCAGCCATATTTACTCCTCCATGTGCTCACAAACCTGCTAAAGTGCCCTCAAGCCTTTCAAAGTTGAAAGCGGGAGATGGGGAGAACATGTGAGTTCCCTTCAGCCCTTGGGCACTGCCAGCCAGGCTCTGGCAGCTGCACGCCCTCGGAAACCTAAGCAATGAGTAGCGGCACAAAAGCTGCCTATTTCTTTACAGAGCCATCTGTTAGGCTTTCGTTATGCACAACTCCACTGGCTTCTAGGAGATGCTGAGGTCACAGGCACAGTGAGGCCCTTGGTCTCTTGCTACACCAAGCGAGGCGTCCCGTGCATGGGGAGAGGGCACGGCTGGGGGCAGCCTCTGCCGGGCACCTCCACCTTAACCACGTGACTGGCTTGGCCAGGGAGCTCGCTGGGCTGAAAACTAATAACCCACCCAGTGTTAGCTTTCAGCTGGAGCAGTCCCCAGACAAGCAGAGAGGTACAAGGGCAGGCACCAAAGCAGGCAGGGAGGGCAGCATGACCGTATTTGTGGCAGCACCAACTTGCATTGCTGTAAGTTGACTGTGAAACCACATCACCGAAGTGTCTCCCAGGATGGTTCCAGCAAATCCCCTCTGTTTTGGGAAGCACTTCTAGTAGACCCAGTTCCCAATTAATCTTTTCCTTCCTATCCCATCAGACAACTAAGGCTACTCTGACTACAAAAAGATTACATTTCATTTCCAAGAATATGCAGATAGGAAACAGGAGATTTTAGTGTCCAAGACAGACAACCATTCTCATGCTGCTCAACTAAATTAATCCAACATGTTGGTCTAGGGCACAATGGTGAGGGAGCAATGGGAAGTTCTCCGCCCCTCAATCACCTCCTGCAGAAACCCATCATGACTGAATTGCTTTGCATTTCAATCTCCGCATGAAGGATCTTGACATGGTATTTAATCCTCTTCTCCATGTTACTGTCTTCAGAAATACCCAACAGTTTACCAGTCAGCACAACTGCTTAACAATAGCATGTGACTATTGAATTTAACATGCTGAAAGCAAGTTTTGTCGTATCTACCCTAAAAGAGCATCTTCAAAGTGTAACAAGGAAGAAACTGGAACCATCAGTTAGTAATATTATCGCTCTTTTCTCACAGCAGAAAGCAAGGAGAAAAAAGCTAATCAAATACTACCACCTTTTTTCCCCTCCGTTACAGCTTCTCCTAAGATTGACCACATTTGTGGTTAAATGCACGGGGTCAAACTTCCTATAAGCAGTGTTGTTACGGTTCCAGATTTCCACTGTGGTTCAGCTGTATCACAGCTCTGGAAAGGCAAACTGGCACGTGCTCAAACCGCCACCTTTGCTCGTTAAGGTGAAAAAATTTCATATTGCAACTCTAAAAGGTTCTCTATCTGATTCACGTCACTGGTCTGCCTTCTAAGATTAAAGATCTTAATACTGAACTTACAAAAAAAAAAAAAACTTTGTTGAAATTGGTATTCTGCATAAAAATGCTTAGTGAAGACACTGAGGCAATTTATTGCACCACGCTAGGGGAGATGCAAGTAGCCAGTTAAAATGTGCCTGCTCATTAAGACAAGACGCTTAATTCAAGCTCCTGGCTGGGAAGATCACTGCACCTGCTCCATGCTGGGGCTCATGCCCACGCAGTCGTGGAGAGGCACTCAAACACAAGGGAGAGCAGAAAAGAGGACAAAAAGCATCATCTCTCAGGGAGAGAAAATACTTGTAGAAGGTGTTCAGCATTACTTTGCAGCAAAGGAACAATACATTTTCATATGGTTTGAGCAACACTAACCAAAGAGTCCAAGGGCTGAATCTGGACAAAGTATCTGGTATCAGCTTTCCAGGAGGAAAGCAAACCTTCCAGGACCATTACAGGCAGGCAGGCTATCCCTAATCTTCTAGGCATGCCACACTTGCACAACCAGTGGGAAAGCTGGGGTGGCTCTGGTGGGCAAGTACATTTGCTGGGATCTTTATGCCACTCCTCTCATGCCAGTGCACTATTACAGAAAGTTCCAGATCTGTTGGCTTTTTCCATTTCAACAAGGCACTGTCATCCAACAAGTCAATATGGCAAGCTCAAGTATCTCATATTTTTAGCTAGATATACTAAAGCACTTCACAGATGCCTCGAGTTTTCTCCCTTCAAGGTCTGAAGGAGATTCCCTTCTCCACTGCCCATAGAGAAAAGTTTGGGGACTGCTCTTCAAACAGCTGGGAAAGTCACATTTCTCCACTTCAAAAGAAGTACTTAGAACAGATATAGTCTAGTACAATTGGTGCTGCTTCTCCCGCCGGCTTGGAGGAAGTAGGGAATTGTTTTAAAAAGGTCATTGAGGCCATCAAAAGAGTTAAAGGATAGTCAAAAATACCCAGAACTAGACAAATCTGAGGGAAAAGAAAAAGGCTGAAATTCTGATCCTTTCTTACTGAAAACATAATGACTTGATAACTCTTGATTCACTTCAAAACAGAAAGACTTGATCTGGAGCTTAAAGAAAGGAGTCCATCTTAGTCTCTGCATTGCAGATGAGAACAATCACATTTTTGCTTGCTTTGACTTATTGCTAAATTGATTATTCTCTAGGACTAGGAAAGAAGGAGAAAGGAGAGAGATAGTAATCACCCCTATAAAATTATTTTAGGTGAAAGAAGTGAATGCATCTTACTTTTCCTAGCAACCCTCTTTCCTAATTCTGAAGCAAATAAATCACACTAAGGATAGTATCCTGAACATATGGCTCTGAATAAGCGGGATTTGACTGCTTCTCTCTTCTTATTTTTTTCTTCTTCTCTAAATTAAATATGTCAGTCTCTGGAATTCCCTACAAATTCCCTTTCACAGCAAAAGGGGTTTCTGTCCCCCTAAAAAACAAATACGTCAAAAAAATTCCTTTGTAACTACTAACTTAATTCTTTCACAGAAGGCTGTACCTAAGTTTAATATCTAGCCAACAGCACACAACCTGTTCACTACTGTTGCATTCACTTCCCACATACTCAGCAAAGCACAGTGCTACCAAGACGAGAACAGGGAAGGACTTCAGCACCCCAAGGCCAGCAGCAACACGAGAGCATCTTTATAGAACAGGTCACAACAACATTAGAGGCCACCAAATGATCCTGCACCTCTCTTTACCATCTCTCCTCTAAACACCTACAAAGCACATGGCTCCAAGTACAGAAACTCATGGGATGTGTTTTTATTTTGCCCTTTCCTTCTCCATTCACAAGACACCCCATGTTGCATGGTCTGGGCTTTGAATGCTCCCCTGTCTTTCTGCTGAGCAGGTGAAGCTGAGGACCACTGGGAAGCATGCTGCTAAACCCCTAGATCTAGAAGAGCCTTCCCACAGGGGCCCTGCAGGAAGGGGGAAACACCCCCTTAAGTTCCTCACTCCCTTGCCTGCAATCCAAGAAGGCAGGTGGTGGCACTGCATGGAAGACGATCACAGAGAAGTTTGCCAGTAGGAACGAAAGGGTAACGAGGATGCCAAAAGCCAACGGTCTGCATTTTTCTTTTTTTTGTAAGCAAAAATAAAACTAAGCAACACAAATGGGACTAGCAATAGAAAATGGGAAGGAAATGTAAATGATTTTATAGAAAGCGTGAATCAAAGTCATACCAAAAGCCACCTGAATGTTTCTCTATCACACGTAATTTCTCATGTTCTTTTATGTCATCTTTGCAGTGTCAGTTTTCGAGAGAACAATTCTCAGCTCAGCATGACAGAACACTAATACCGACGGGCATGTAGAACATTAGCATGTTATAAATAAACTGCTAATTTGAGGTGGGAAAAATCATCAAGGCAGCTCTTATGATTAAGAACCACAGAAAGAAAATTAGCAACTTGCTTCTGCTTTCAGGACACTGCACTTTACAAAAAAAAAAAAAAAAAGGATAAGCTTTTTCTAACCCCTAATTCTTGAGGGAAAAAAAAGAATAAACCCAGTGAAATACCCACTGTTGAGACAAAGAAGCTAGTGAAAATGCTATTATAATTTTTAAAGCCCCCCCTGCTACCACCTCAAGTAGCAAGTTGTCTTTTTTACCAGCTCAAGAGGTTTGTGCTTAAGAGTACTACAGCAGGGTTGTGAAGTTTCAGCTTCCTCTCACCTGACTTGCAGTTTTACATAACTCCCAAGATACATCTTTTGGCCACAGATACCCTGCAGCTGAAAAAAAACATAAACAAAAACACCCCAAAAAGTACAACGTGCAGAAGTACTATACAGCAATTCAGATCTGGGTTACTTAGAGCCACTTAATAAAGCTCTTACCATGAAAAGTAAAACCTTATTCCGCTGAGCCGACGGCCAGGATTATTCGTGCCTGCGATAGCCCTGATCACCACCCTCCGTCTGCCCCGCGCGAGGTTCCCTTCCCACCCTGTCCCCAAGTCTGCAAGGACAGATAACTCCCCACCGCGGCACAGCTGCCACCTCGGGTATTATTTCTGTACCACTCCAGCATTGTCGCTCTGTACCAGCATGACACTTACTAAGCATTGCTATAAAAATTTCTACGAATATCTATGTTTTCCACGAGCAGGGATAATGGCCTCATTGCAATAGCCTTGATAAAAGCTCCAACAAGACAGCTTTCAGATAGCACCACACAAAAGCCTTCTGTGAGAGCTGTAACCAACATCAATTCCCACTATGCGAAGACATTAGACAAAGTGTGAACTAGCTTACTGTATGGGGACAAAAAACTGACTGTCAATGTGTGGGACCAACGCTGTCTGAAAACACAGCACTGGCAAGGCAAAATAGCACCGGCATATATACATCGTAATTGCCATTTAATTCCAGAATTAGCAGCACAAGAAAACAAGTACTGAAGGAACTATTAGGTTACTAGCATCACTCAAGACATTATAATTCCATTTCTAGCGCCCTGGTTGGAAAAATGAGTTTAAAACCAGCAGATGTTAAAAACACCCAAGCAGAAGGTGAAGGAAAGCCCAGTTTCCATTACAGAAGCACTCAGAGAACTCAACAAACCCTTCAGATCTGCTCCTTAGAGAATGTATTTTCCTGTAAAATCATAGAATAGTTTGAGTCGAACGAGACCTTTAAAGGTCATCTAGTCCAACTCCCTTGCAATGAGCAGTAAAATCTTTAACTAGACTGGTTGCTCAGAGTCCCATCCAACCTGGCCTTGAATGTTTCCAGGAATGGGCACCTATCACCTCTCTGAGCAACCTGTTCCAGTTGAGCCTTGCTGTAAAAAAGTATTATATCTAGTCTAAATCCACATTCTTTTAGTTTAAAACCATTACCCCTTAATAATCATAGAATATCCTGAGTTGGAACAGACCCAGAGGATCATCAAGTCTAGTTGCTGGCACCATATGGGGCAGCCCTGGGAATCACACCATGTGCCTGAGGAGCATGGTCCAAACGCTTCTTAAACTCTGTCAGGCTTGGTGCTGTGACCACTTCCCTGGGGAGCCTACTCCAAGGCCCAATCAGCCCCTAGGTGAAGAGCCTTGTCCTCATATCCAGCCTAAGCCATGGCAGACAACCTGATACACACAAGCCATCATTCCACCTATGGTACAAGATGAAACCCTTTCTGTGCACTTTGTACTTTTTACGTGCTTATCTCCTTACACTGTGGTAGCATCTGAAAAGTCAGAAGCCTATTATCAACATAAATGGACTGCACCAAAAAAATTGCTGGGCTGTGAGGTTACATTTTTACTTCCAATCCTGAAACTTGCCTGATGACACCACTTAAATGGGAGTCTAGGAAGGAGGGATGCAAATAAGTCTACATGCCAGTTTGTTTCTGAACAACATTTGAAAGGCAAATTTGAAAGCTAAGTTTTATAGACAGCATAGTACACTTGCCCTATGCAGAAGTGTTTCACTCTAAAATTACATCTGTACTTTAAAATGTGTAAAAAACCATGAAATCCAACAGTGCATATTCAGTGGCTTGCAAAAAATATATATATCTGTTACTGCACTCTAATTTTAGTAAGATTTTGTAACTAATGGGTAGAACCAAAATTAAGACAAAGTTTTATTCAGCGAGAACTAGCACAGTGGACCAATGAGCCTGACATGATATATAAGAATTAGACTCTTGCACTGCATGGTGTGCACCATTGAGTCCTAAACCAGAGACTTTTAATGTCACCTTAATTAACAAGGAAGGAAATTTGCCAATGAGTTTCTTCCCCTACCCCCCTTTTCTAGCAGTAAGTTATGCAATATGCAACAACCTTTGAACCAACAGCTGTACAACAAGCAAAAAAAACCAAAACCAGAATAGCATGGTAATGAAGAGAAAGTCTTTCAAGAAGTTCATTAATGAAAATTACTTTTAGCATCTATGCCTACATAACCAACACACACATACCAGAACTTGGGCAGGAATGCTGGAGCTGAAGCAGGCAAGGCTAGGCAAAAATCTCTTGTCCAGATTCCCAATACAATTTATTTTTAACAAAAGGAGTTGTTTACATGTTTTCTACAAGATTTTGTAGATCATTGCAAAACAAGCAGTGGCTTGCAAGGTCTATGTGACAAGACTAAAATTTCCTTGTAAAGATATAGAAGTGAAAGCTAAAATAATAGTCTCCGCTTTTAAAAGTGACTTGTTCATATAAAGCTCAAGATACCAAGGACCCAAGACCTGCAGTCCTGCAACTGTGCATCACAGGAAACATCCAATATCTTGCTAAAAATCAGGTTCCAGACCTTGAAGTAAGACTACTGAATATGCCACCAGCCTTAGGTAGTGGACACTTCTGGGCCTAGATGCAGCCACATAAGTTGGATGAACTCTTGAAAGCAGCTGCAGATGATCAAATTAACGAAGCAATGAAACAGAGTACTGATTTTACTTTTAGAGGTAGGAATAAAGAAAAGCCATACTTGCCCACATAACTTAGCACGCTCACAGAGGAGATGCCAGCTGATTCTGAAAAGGTGATCTTTAATGTTCCACTTCTCCTTCCTAACTTAGTCCCAGGCAAAAGACCCTTGGCACAAAACACCCGAGAGCCGCAGGGCACACACATGCAGCACTGGCAGAACTAGCATGTTACACTGTCACAGGTCAGGTCAACAACTGTTCACATCCATAAGTAGGACAGGACACTCATGACACATGCCATTAACCTTAGGCAAGCTCAGTTTGCAAACAACCACCAACACATTCACTATGCATTCATATACGTGTAAAAGGAAGGCTAAAACACATGAAGTAGTACTCTCCTACCACACAACAGAGGCCATTTTAATTAAGCTCTGGCTTAGTTGACACCTAGTCAAGCTCCAGTCTTCTCCCTTTACAGGGCTTGCAGATGCAAATATTTACCACAGCTCATGTTGAGCTCACAAGGCATTAAGAACGAATGCCACTATATCCAGCAAATAGTAGAATCATCCAAGAAGACAGCATAGTACTTCAAGAGACACCCATGCCAGGCATAGCACTTCCAAGTGTGGTTTTGGACCAACTTACTTGAGGAAAACAGAAGTTAAATAGTTCCTTTTTAAAGATGTGATAAGTTGGGCAATTTTGCCAAGCCTGTCTTCAAACAGAACTGAAATTGAAACAGAATCCAAATACCTCAACAGCAGCACCTCCAGCACTTGCAGCAGCCTCATCCCAGAGGCACAGGGAGCATCCCTCCCACTGCACATCACTGCCCCCAGGGAACATGATGGGGTTTTTTTCTCCCCAGAACTACAAACACAATCCTGCTCTTGAAAAATAATGCAGGAAGTGATTAACTCTGGCAGCCAAAACAAAAGCCTGAAGTCCAACTTAGTCATTTGTAAGGATGAGCGTTGCCACCATATATACACACTGAGCACTGCCAGCTGTAAATGAGATTATTTGCAGAGACTATAAAACCTGGAGATTTAGTTACACTAAGAGCTTTCCATCTGCTGAAGCCCTGCACTGGGCAGGGCTGGATCTACATTACCACCTCTGGCACAAGAAACCCACTGGAACTAAAGTCACAATCTCCAACTCATCCTTAGCAGGCAGCTCCACCACAAGCCAGGGCTAAAGCTTGAGCCACCTTCCCACCCCTCCACACCAGCACCAGGACCAGCCCTGCCACCAGAGCCACGGCCATCAGCCCAGCACACAGCTTCAGAAGTGAAGCCTGAAAGACACCATACTGAAGCTACCAAGGAAAGCTCCTATCTTTGTTGCACATGTACCAATCTCCTTCTTGGTGCTCTGATCAGCAGGGATGGGCTGAATTTCCCTCCCACAACCACACCAGACCTACTGGCCTGCACAGGACTGGGCTCCAAAGAGGAATGGTGCTACTTCACTTTCTGTTTTGCAACCTCCACTTCCTAACAAGCCATTCCCACAGCAGTCATGCCCACTCGCCTCCTCTGTTCCACAACTCCCATTCCCCTCCCCAGGGCCAGGTTAAGACCTCATCAAACAAGCTGGGTCTGAAAGGGTCCCTGGCTCCTGCTAGACCTGCAAAGTGGGTCTACCATGTGTTCAAAACATCTTTCAAATATGCCAGTCCACAGAAGTTTCACAAGTAAAAAACTCACAACTAACAGACACAGTTGTTTCTACACCCATGTGATTCCTTTATAAAAGGACACCTTTATCTTTACATTAATGACTTTCTTTTCAGGAGAAATTAATTGTCTAGCACTCTTCAGCTTGGAGAAGACATATGAGTATAGAAGATAATTTATCATAAATTGTGCAGAGAAACATATCAGAAAATCACTTTTCCCTACCACAATATCTAGGATCACTCAAGAACACTACAGACAGCAAGTTCAAACTGAAAAAATAAAAACCAACTGAAAAGCAATGCAAGAAACAAAGAAAATTGTTTTTTTCCTTTCATACAAGATAGCTAAATCATGGCTAGTACTTGTTGCTACATAAGGTCAGAACTAGAGCTAGATTCAACCAGGGATCACAAAAATCACTGTCCACTGGTAGCTGTAAAACTCATTGTAACCCCTGACCAAGAAAGTGCTCTCTTGAAGCAAGGAGGGCTGTCCTGTGCAAGCCCCCTTCCCATGTTCTTTCCGCAAATGTTTCCCAGTCACAGTCAGAGAAGCAGTGGGAGAACGTTTCATCTTGCAAAATACAGCTGTTCCTAAGTTCAAAGATTATTTTCCTTTTAAATGGTTGCACATACTCACAGATGAGCATGCTGTAAAAATTAACAGAGCAGCACCAACATACCTGGGATAACATGAGGGGAAAGAAAATGCTCCTAATTGCTCAACCAGATGAAGCATCCTATACAGAAGAATAAATTGGCCATGAAGTGACTCCTATCCAGCTTTTGGTAAGCAGGCTAGTTGCACCTTGTTCATAGTAAGAACAGGTAAGACCAACATCATAAAATGGAGGCTTGGTGAGACAATTTAACTCCTCAACACCATGGCACAGGCAAGTTTCTGCCTCCTTCCTTCATCTCACTCACTCCATCTTAGGCCCAAGATGCATGCCAGACCTAACGCTCAGACACAGCTATTTGACCTTGTTAAAGCAGCAGAAAAGCAACCCATCAGTGGAGCCAGATGCTCCCCAGGCATCTACAGTAGTAGGTGTAGAGCGCTGTCTGGCCATGGGCAGAGAAAAGGAAGTGATATAGAGGAGGCAAGGGACAAGCAAGTCTACTCCTTGCAGCAACAGTAAAGCCTTTGGGCAGCTCAGCTGTGCATGGAACCCTGCCAAAAGCCCTTATCATCCTGGGGCTACCACACTCAGGAGTTCTGGTGCAGATGGAGCCACACCAGCACAATTGGACTCTGTGTGAGGATAGCAAAGCCACCATCAGCAAGCTACAGCCTATTCCTGTAGTGTTTTATTAGGATGCCCACTTTCCACAAGATATTTATCGGCATGGTTAGGGCAATCAGGATTTACACCTCTTTGAACTCTCCTCAGACAGCTACACCAAAGGACCACATGGTACCTCCTTGGACTCAGAAACAGTGTTTTGCTGGAGGAGATGAATTTAAACCGAAGAAGATCCCTTAAATGCTATTCAAAAAGCAAGGCTCCCAGAGTCATACTAACATTCATTTCTAGTAAAACAAACTATCAGGCAAAGAAAACAGGTCTGAATATGTAAACACCTGTGTCTTCCCATACAAACCTTTTCATTCCTGCAAAATAAAGAAAAGCTTCTAAGTTAACTGCCCACTTCCCTTATGCAACTTACACACTCCTCTCCCATACTTTTAAGTCCTTGTTCATTGTTTATGTCCTTTTTGGCTTGCTCCTTTACATAACACCTAGGAGAAAGATTGTGGGTTACCCCATTTTTCTCCCTTTCCATCTGTGACTTGCTGAGAAGAGAGGAAGGAAGAGGTACTTTCTAAACCACCAGAAAAATGAGAGAGGTACTAAGTATTCAGTTTGGAAATGTAAATCCTCCTGCCCCCTTCTGAAGTATGCCGAACCAGCCTCTCCACAGCTCATGTCATCTAAAGGCCACAGGAGTTCTCTAAAGATATTGTTGTTAAGAGGATTTAGCCCCTTTTAAAAAGGACTTAACATGTGGGTGGTGTCTCCATTTAAGCATTTTCTCATGGCTAAGAAAATGGCCCTCTTCTTAAAGGCTTATCTTTATAACCCAAAGACAGTAAGAAATTCTCTACTATTTGAATTAGAAACATTTTGAGCAGCTTGGTTTTATAGCAGCCCCATTTCTGAGTATGGGGATTTGCAAATCTCACACCAAGCAAGAAGGAAACACCAGCAAGAATGCTTCCTGGGGTACCTCATCAAACATTAATTTCTTTTGCGTTTTCACGAGGATCCAAGTAGATCCACAAACTCACTGACACCAAAACAGCATGGTGTCACAACTCCTGTGCCGTATCCCTGGCCACCACTTTCCCTTGATGGTCCCTGGCATTTCGCAGACCTGCCATTAGCTGGTTCAACCTGCTTGCCCAGCAAAAAACCTTTATTTATTTAGGTCAGGGTTAATTTTCCATCCTGGAAAGCCTGAGATTCAACAAGGGAAGAGGCACCATCCCTCAGCAGGGTGCAGGAGGGCAGGGGAGGATGCAGGACCACATGCCCCTTGCCAGAGCACTGACCCCATCTCCAGAGGCTCAAGCTTTCCCCAGGGGCACAAGCTGATGGTTGTTTTGCAAGGGTTAATTCTTCATTACTGCTTGTGTTTAAGCCACGGCAGGGGTTCAGGTCCACCTAGTAACACTTTCTATTAACTCCCCAGGAATGGTGCAAAAGCTCCTCAAGTTGAAAGGGTGGGCGGGCAGCCTGGGTCACAGCCTCCCAGAGCCAGGGCTCTCCGGGGTAGGAGAGCCAGGTTAGCAACACTCGGCCACAGGAGCCACCACAGCAGGTGGCAACAGAGGAAGGAACCAGCTTTGGACAGTATTGAGACACTTACTTGGGACATGCAAGCGTGTGCACACTCTCATCAGTGTGGGGCTGGAGAGGCCTGTTATTATGGACTAGGCCACTCTTCCAGAAGCGTTACACATATAATATACAGATAAAATAACTAACAAATTCCCAAGGGAAAGCAGCTTACTTGGACCAGAGAACCTTTTTCATTTGCTCATATAGTCGAACACCTCTCTGAACAGCCTAAACTATACTGCTGTACTGACTCTTTTCCAGTCATACCATAGTTTATATTTGGAAGTGATGGGTGGGTTGGCAGTACAGTTACATCTGCAAGGCAAGAGTATTTTCATAACCCTAGCCAGTGCAGGTGTGCTGGCCAAATTTTAGACTTATCCCTGCAGTCTTTTGCATAGCAGGGCCTTGTTTTCAGCTGGGAGTCTCAGACTTCATCCACTGCTTGCAACTCAGCTAATCAAGAGCTAAATTTATATTGGTGCTACTTGCCTGAGCTCACTACCTCAACCGCCCAGAATTTTCTCACTCCTCTCACCAGTCCCTAATACCAGTTTTTCAAAAATGCTCTGCTAGGAACCAAGGGGAAAATACCCTCACCTCCCCGTTCCAGTAAGTCCTCCATGGCTTTTGAGGAAACCTAGCTGAGAGCTGGAGAACCATGAAAGGGCTGGATAGTCTCCCTGTCAAGCAGTTTGTGGAGCAGAAAGACAAGGCAGAGCACTGGAGAGCTTCAGCCCGACTTCCCAAAAGGTGGGTGTGTGGCAAATCAGCACAGCTCCAAGAGGGGCACTCACATGAGCATGGCTGTCAGGGCAGAGCAGGATCCACAGCCCTTTTCCTGGTACATGCCATGGATGGCTTATCGCCCTGGGAGGGTGCCAGCCAGAGGCTGTAGATACCACTGGCCTGACCACTCTCTTCCTTCCCCATCCCACATCTCTCCCCAAAGTTAATATGGGGGCTGAGCATACAACAAACTCACAACTTCTACAAGGACTTTACGGCTGGCAGAGCCCAAAACCACTTTCCGCTTTCAAACCTTTAAGGTGGAAAGAAGCCTTCCTAGGTTTTTAAGGCCAGGAGTTCCTCCCATTACAGAGATGAACAGCATACAAAAAAAAAAAGAAAAAAAGACACTAAAGTCAAACATGAAGGTCTTATAGGACCTATTAATGAGAAATTTTCGGAGTTCCTATGACATCAACATCTCTCCCACAAAGCCAAAAAAGACTGTATAATTATTCTCCCAGAATCATCATGTAACATATGCTCCTCTTTGAATTCACTTATCACCACCTTCTAGGAATGAAACCTTCACATAGGACAGCCAAATATTTACAAAGTGGCCTGAAGTAGCCTGCTTGACACTGAGTGTAATTAGGATATGCTGAAGACCAAGACCACCAAAAAAAAAAAAATCAATTATCTTTTACAGCAAAGATGCTTATTTTAAAATTAAAAAAAAAAAATTAAAAAAAAAAGCTTTGAATGGGATTTGATGAGCCTTGAAACTTCCACCACTAGCTCAGCAGCCAATACCTGCAAAAACCCACACGAGAGGCAGCTCATACCACCCTCACCGGTCTCCCAGCTGCTCCCAAAGCTCTTCCAGAAGTATATCAGAATTACAGCATCATCCCATACCTGGACCATCACCGACTGGATGCAGGGAAGACGGGGAGCGGGAGAGAAGGGGTGTTAAAACCCCTTTTGCCCTGGCAGGGGCGCACCGGGGCAGGAGGGGAAGAGGTGGGAAGGAGTTTAGCAATCCCACGCCGCCGGGAGGGGATCGTGGAGCCCGGGGGGGCAGGTGAGCCCCTCCCGACGCCCTCGACCCCCGCGCGGCGGGGATGCCCCGCGCCCTCCCCCACTCTCCAACTCGGCGAAGCCCACGAGGGCCCAGCGCGCACCCGAAATCAGCGAGGACAAAGAAAACCCCACTAGTGGGGGAGGCGGAATTTTTTTTTTTTGGAGGGGGGGCGTAAATTTTAAGGAGAGAGCGTAAATTTTAAAGGAGGGGGAGAGAGGGCTTGGTGCTCGCCGCCACCCCACGAGTCACTGACCTGCTGCAGGGGCATTTCGGAGAGCGGCGGGGGCCGGGGGCGGCCGGCCGGCGGTCGGGCTGTCCCAGGCCAGAGGGAGGAGGAGGAGGAGGAGGAGGAGGAGGAGGAGGAAGCGGCGTCCCCCTCCCCGCCCGCCCCGGCTCCCAGTCACAGCCGCGGCCTCCGCGCACGTGTGCCAGACGTCACCGGCGGCTCCGGGGGTGAAGCGGAGACACCGGCGGGGCACGGCCCGGCCCGGCCCCCCGCCTCGGGGGAACCGGGGCCCTTCCCTGCCGCTGGCTGCTGGCTCTTTGCAGCCGTGCGGCGGGACGTGGCGGGGGGTTATTATTTTTCCCCCTTTTTTTTTTTCCTCTCTCTGGGTTTTTTTTTTTTTTCTCTCCTTTTCAATAAGACCCGGCAGCGGGGGTTGGGAAGGAGGCAGGAAAGTTTATTGCAACAAAGCGCTGCCTCCGCCTTTCCTGCCCTCCCCCCGCACCCCGCCCGCCCCC
>WBMZ01000200.1:0-89507 GCA_013400975.1 Atrichornis clamosus
TCACTGAAAGGGTGGTCAGGTATCAGAACAAAGGGACTGCCGGGGCAGTGGTGGAGTCACCTTCCACAGAGCCCCACCACAGGTATTCTCAGCCCAGAGGAACAACAACAAACCTCTTTCCCCTGAACCCCACTTGTGTGTAATCTCTTCATCTCTGATCCAAAAGTGACCAAGGAGGAAAACCTGCCTGACAGAGAACAAGGGGGACTGATGAGCCCCAAGTCTGGTCAGCAACAGTAATTGATAAGGGTACGTGGAATGCGGGAATGTTTATTCCAAAGAGGTTATCTGATTGGGCAGGCTTGTCAAATAGGACACCAAGGTAAAGAGGGAAGCTGTACACAAAATACAGAGAGGCGCAAAACTGGCAAACATCATAGAGACAGAGATATGAAAAAACACCTTGTCAGTCACAGGCAGCAAGAAACTTCTTCAAACTGGGACTTGGCAGCTGATAAGGATGAAAACCTGAGGTTGAAGGACACTGTCAACTCTGCACTGGGAGACATATTTCCTAATTTCCTAATAACCCAGAGAGCAATTATTATTTCATATGATTAATGTTCAGTGTAAAGATGGTTTTAAAGCTATAATTCAAGATAAACACCCTATGGAGGGAAATTACATTTTGGTCTGGATTTACGCAACTTGTTTATTGAGTTTTACTTTCATTGTTGATTTGTTTAATAAAATTTAACACCAGAAAACTGACTACAGACATAACTGTACAGAGAGAAGATTAAAAGGAAACAAGGGCATTAAATTATTAATTCCAAACACTACAGGATTTCAAGTTTGCCTTACTGCTTTTGTAAATAATTGATAAGAATGAACATGCAGCAAACAAACTGAAAAAAGTTAGTGAGAGTGCAAAGAAAACCCTGGAAAACATGGGATTTAATTTTAAATTTAAGTTCTGAAAAGCCTCAGTGATAGCACAGTGTTCAGCTGCTACCAGTGAGCAATGCTCATTAACTCCAGGAGTGTTGGAGATAACACAGCAATTCTACATATTTTAAAAGATGTAACACAGCTGCAGTCCATGGCACAGGCAAACAGTTCATTTTCCATCACATTTCCAACCCATTAAATTAAATATATAAGGTATTTAACACATTAAAGCATAACTTTCTTAACACATACTGAGAGTAATAACCATTCGATAAACACGAGAATAATCCTCTAAAATATAAGACTAATACTATGACTTCCACAGCACTTCAAGGAGTATATTCCAAGGAAATCTTCAGCTTGGAAGTGACTTAAAAAAGAGATTACACAACATATCTAGTTCTAAAGAGACAAATTAAGAGGCTTTTAAAAACTTGTCTGCAACTGAAAAAGCAAAAGCAGCACCATTCTCAGGAAGCTTCCAGATAAACAACCACTACTTGAATTAACAGAATTCCAGCACTTGGCTTTATGTGAAACCTCTCCAATGGCTGAGGGTGTCACCGAACTTCGCCTGCACTGCTACCTCCATTTCAGCAAATTCAAAATATATGCTCTTAACGACAGAAAAAATCAACATTTAATCGGCAGCACAGACTTACCAAAGTCTCCAGAATATGCCCCAGGAATCCTACTGCAATCATGACTCCAAGAGGAAGGTTTTGAAATACTTGAGCTTGCAAAGCCCCACCTTGATCTGTGTCATGCCTTCCTTTTAAGGGAGGGAGGGATCATGCCCAGGAGCAAGGAACAGCAGCGTTATTCACCAGTTACTAATGAAGGCAGCCTTAATTGCAGCAGGGTGCAGGAAAGAGCAGCTGCAGGTTATTTGTAAGAGAGCGGAGAGGCTGCTGTCCCACCTGCTGCCCATGGATTGCAGGAACAGAGAACGCTGCAGCTGGTTTGTGTCATCAACAGCACTAGTAAAAAGCCAGAAGTATAAGAAAATGCTTGTGGCAATAAAAGAAATTAGATTTTAATGTAGCAGAAGATAATGAAGCAGTTGTAAAATCAACACCTATTCATCTAATTTACTATGAGGTTGTTGAAACACTGCTGAGTGCAATAGAGTGTTTTTACCCAACAAAAATCAAACAACTTTCTTAGATTTTTGTTTGACATTCAGCATGGAGTAATCTGGTTTTCTCCTGCTTTTCACTTAAAGCTTTTTCACTCAGGTAAGAGCAATTGCTGTGATAATCAGTGACCCCTTGGAGAGCAACCTGTCTATTGGAAGGTGTCCCTGCCCATGGCAGGGTGTAAGACAAGATGAGCTTTGAGGTCCCTTCCAACCCAAATCATGCCAGAATTTTAAGTGTCAGAGTCATCTTTGCTTCTGTGATGGAAGGTAGCTTTATTTAGCTGAAATCTCACATTATCTTGGCATATACACATCTGCATTTGCATTAATTATGGCTTCACCCCACATGGCAGCATCTCACAGCTCCCTAAAACACGTATGTGTTCAGCCCAAAGACAGAACACATCCAAGTGAGCCACTGCTCTGAAGGAACATAAAGAAAACACAGATATCAAACACTTGCAGCTAAACTTGAGAAGGAGCTAAATAATTGCTGTGCGTCTTCTGTCACCCTATTTCCCTAAAGCAGAGTTTTCATGGACAGTAGCATAAACATTCCTGAAGTACTGAACATGAACCTCTACTGTGATTTATACTTGCAAACAGTCCCTTATTCATTGTCTGTCTGGTAACTCTCAAGAAAAATAACTACTCAGTAGATAAATGGGGAGCTCAATTCTCCCTTTAAGTAGCTGCAGAGATGAGGAACAAACCCTTCTTTCTGGTCCTCTTAAGTAGAGCCAACCTGGAGAAGAGGCAGATTTTTGGGGCTGCTTAATGGTTCTCAAGTAAGAAATTTGGATTCCCAAACATAAGTCAGAGATGCTCTCTGAATGCATTACAAAGTATTTGGGGTCAAAATGATCAATGTTTTCCAAAGACTAAGAGCTCCTCCACGGGCAGTAATTCACACTTCCCAGCACTCCTGCGTTCTTGGTCTGAGAGTACACATACAGGTATTCCAAACCTACAGTAACATGTTAATATTTACTGTATTGCAGCAAAATCAGGGCTGACTCCAGCAGAGAGATTTCAGTGAGAACTTGCCAAACTGTACAGCATGTCCCATCTCTCCCAATTCACAGAAGTTAGATAACTCTGGTTTTGGACTAGATAGAGGTATTTGTGAACAATCGAAAAGTGTTGTTATGGAACCAGGCCAAAGAGCTCTGTGTCTTTCTGATGAATGAAGTAAAAGCTGTCAGCCTCAGGATCAGAACCCTTGTTATCTCTGTAGGCATCAAAATGCAGCAAGCACTTGTATTACTAAGAAGTGGAAATTCACAGAGATACAAAAATATTTTCCATTGTATTGAGAGCAGTGAAGAGACTGTAAGGAGGAAAGATTCTTCCGCACCTGAATAAGCCTTATGATTGTTTAAAAAGAAGAATAAAGCCAGAGAGCAGATTTAAGGAAAATGCTGCCTGAAGAGCTACAGGGATTAGAGCTCTGCAGCCCCCACTGTGCAGAAAAATAGGTACAATGGAATTTAATTCAGTGGCTGGCAGTAAATCACTTTGTATCCCAGAACCTGTGGAAGCTTAAGAGGGGCTTTTCATGGGTGAAGGCAGAACTGACAATGCACCTGTGAAGTGAAGTAAAATCACAGAATCACAGACTGGTTTGGGTTGGAAGGGACCTTAAAGACCAGTAATGGTGATCTCAGTGCTGTCAGCCCGTGACAATCTCCTGGGCATTAAAAATTTTGCTTGGTGTGCTGAACTGACACTAACTTAATTTTAAAAAGACACATAAAAAAAACCCCCCACAAAAAATTTACAGAAGAATCAATATATATTACACAGGGAGATAGTGATAGGACAAGGGGAAATGGTTTTAAACTGAAAAAAGAGGTTTAGATGAGATGTTAGCAAGAAATTCTTCCCTGTGAGAGTGCTGAGGCCCTAGGACAGGTTTCCCAGAGAAGCTGTGGCTGCCCCATCCCTGGAAGTGTCCAAGTCCAGGTTGGGCAGGGCTTGGAGCAACCTGGGATAGTGGAAGGTGTCCCTGCCCAGGGCAGGGGGTGGAACGAGATGGTTTTAAGCTCCCTTCCACATCAAACTGTTCTGGGATTCTATGATTATTATCCCACTATTTCAAAATAATGTCTACTGGAGATGTGTATATGGAGTTTCAAAGCTTAGGCTCCACACAACCCAATAGTTAAAAGTATGATGGATCAAATGGGCAAAAAAATTCAATACTTACTCTTGAAGTTGAGTGCTAATCACCACCATTCCCTAGTCTAAATTCTCCCCATGGATTGCCAGAGAGAACAAAATGTCAAACACTGTCGTAGAACAGCCAGGGTACTCACTAATTACAGCAGCTCAAACAAAGTGTTACATGGAGGTTCACAGAGAACATTTCTATCCCTGAAATCCCTCTGGATTTCTTTTGCTTGGGCTGCAAGCTGTTAACACTGCTCCTGTTTCTGAGCAGGAAAGAGACACTGATGAAGCTGCACACAGAATTTCATTTGCTGTGCATGACCTGCCTTCTGTACTCCCTTTGTTGCTTGTATAAAACCCCACTTGTCCCCTTTTCATCCAAACTGCAGAAACCCACCTCGAACAGGGGTAACAGCCTGTGTGTGGCTCCTCTCCCTCTTTATCTTGGGATTTTGGATTCATAACCTAGATAACACTTAAGCATTTCTCATCCTCTAAAGCACCTTGAACATAATGACCATGAGCACAACAAACCTGGGGAGAAACAGAGTGAATTACCTGCCATAATAATACAGGCCATTTGTTGGCTTAATCTTGGGTTATGTTAAGGCTCAGTAAAAGGAGAAGCCACAGAACATGTTCTTCACTGCAGGAAAGGTCAATGAAATCACTCAAACTGTACCCAAGTCCTACCTGAAGCACAGGTGTGATAAGTCCTGTTAATACAAGTTTGGCAACAAAAACACAGGCAGCAGAACTTGTTTGGGGTTTGGGTCTGAGAATCCTGGAAAAGCCTAAAGAACACTTCTCTGTGGTGCCAACTGCTCAGGTTCTGTGAGCAGGCAACACTGGCTGGTTCCTCATTTCTTCCTGCCCTCAGGAAGGCAGGGGCATTGCTGGAGATAAACCAAGTTTCATAGAAGATGCCAGCTCCAGTGATTCTTACTCATTTTGAATGGAAAACATTGTAGAATGGCATATTTCCATCTGGCTGCTCAAGTCACAGGGATTTAATATTAATTACTGAAAGCAATTTTTAGCCATTTACCTAAGGATGTAACAGCACATTCCATCAAGCCTACAATGACACACTAAAGGATACACCAAAGAGAACACAACCTGGTGCAAAATGGCAATGTTTTGGCAATTACTGATGTTTGAACTGTTCAAAAAGGGATTTTTAATGGAATTTAAATCTATTAGAAGTGCTTCTTACTAGTCTGAGTGTCAAACTAGTGTTGCTGAAAGAGAAGAGTCTCCTGGAAAAATCTGTGACCTTGCAGAGATCCAGAGACCTAATGCTATGGGACCTTGAAAGCTGGGATGCAACAGAGCAGAGAGCTGTGGTCCTACCCTCCCTCATCACCCTTCCTGCTGCTCACAAACATTTAAAACCCTTTTTAACAACTTACATTCCTAAATGCAGACACTTGGATTTCCTTTCAGTGTGAGAGTGCCTTGCATTTGAAGAACAATGAAATCATTCCAATGTGCATGTCAGCCCAGAAAGCTTTAAAAGCGCATTTTGGTGTGAAATATTAATACGTAGGAACAGAACACTGGCAGATTCTTTCTGTAAAAGCCCTAAAAATAATAAAACAAAAAATCCACCAAAAAGAATTATGTAATTTTCAGCTTATCAGTGTTGAGTGACTAGAAATTGTGCACCTCAGGCTTTTATGCACTTAATTTGATGGAAATGTTCTGAGAAAGTGTTCATCAAGCTTTAAAAATGAGGAGAGGTGAGGAGAGGAGATGAATGCTTGAGATCAGCTAAAAAAAAACCCCAAACCCCAAAACCCAAACAAAAAGGAACAAGAAGGCACTAATCAACACACTAGTCAATTGGAGACTCACTCCCACCAGTTTCAATGCAGTAGACTCACAGCCTAGCTACAGCTCCATGGATTTCTTGGAATTTAGCTACGATCAAAATAAAAATGTGGAGAATAATCCAATTGATGATAATCTACAGCATTAACACAGCACTTGTTCAAGATATGGCCTCAGCAATAAAAACTTTCAAAACTAAAAAACCTTAAATTTTAAAGGCATAAATAAATTAAATTCTTTTCACTTTTGCATCAGAACTAAACTTCATGAAAACCACCTTTGTTAAAAGAAAGGACACATATTTCAATAATCAAGTATATTTGACTATAGCTAGAATATTTAAGAAAAATGTCAAGGTCATTAATTTTTTAAGGCTCATGGCAATATTGTTGCAAGATGCAGAGTATTATCCTTAGTATTAACTGGTATCACTCACTGCTGTAAAGTTCAGAACCGAGCCGTACTAAATTATATATTTTTGTTTTAAGAGTTCATGCATAATTTCCTCTGCCTATTTTGCATGCACTGAGATCATATACATAAAGCAATACAGCACAAAGACAAGTGGTAACACCAAAGAAAAAGCTCTCAAATTTTAATTTAATCCAAAGAAACTCCTCCAATGAAGTACATCTGTTTCCACAGAGCCATATGACTAAAATGTGCTGTCAAATTCATCTAATATTCAGTGAAAATTAACATATGCTTGGAACTATTTCAGTCTCCATTCTCTGGGAGCTGGGTGTAACATGCAAACCTTGCACATCCATTCCAATTTCACACCACTGCCTGGATAACAGTGTGTGTCAGCAGCAGGCAGTTGATTATCCCCCCACAAAAGGATGCACTTAATCAGATATCCAAATATATCTTGGGTAAAATGCCTTTAATCCATGGGAACCAGAGTCAGAGTTGTCTAAGTGGGAAGGTACCTCAAAGGTCCAAATAAGTCAGAACTAAAGTAAAATGACTCAAGAACTCAAAGAACATAAATCCCCCAGTCTCTCCAGACGCTTTCCCAGTGTTTGAACATCCTCAGGTGGGTTGTTTTGTCTACTGTCAGAAAATTCCAGAAGGGTTTGGGTTGGAAGGGACCTAAAAGCTCATCTTGTTCCACCTCCTGCCACGGGCAGGGACACCTTCCACTATCCCAGGTTGCTATTCTACTTATTCCTTTGTTGCAACTTGTGTCCATTGCCCCATTCCCAGACACCTCTAAGAAGCCACATTCCCATGTCAGGCAGGTGCAGATACCATTAAGATTCCCACAGCACGTTTTCATCTCAGCATCTCCTTGTGGATTGGGGTTGGAACAAGGTGATATTTAATGTTCCTTCCAACCAGGAGGATTCCAACAAGATTCCAGGACATTTTTATTAACCTAGGACAGGATTTACCACGGAGAGGACCAAAAACATGCAGTCAGGCAATTACAAACCTCTAGCTAAGCTATGGACAAACCTGGCAGCTTTTAGGAATATGCTGCCTGTTCCCAATCCCTGACCATGTCAATCACAGATAACTTGGACAAGTCCTGTTGCTTTCTGTTTTCCTGCATCCACAGAAGAAATCATGAATCATCAATCCCATGGAGATAATATTAAGACAGTGCCAGGAGAAGTGTTCAGCTGGAAAGCGTGGTTGGAAATCAAATGAGCTGTGACGTTCAGCCCAGCTCACTCTGAAGAAGTAGCTTTCTAAAAACAACACAGTGATGGAAGACCAAGGACACCTTTATGTTTTGAAATAAAAAAGCTGGATTCAGTAAAACTTGCTGAAATAGGAAGCAATGAAAAAAGTATGTGTCAGGGAATTCAGAGGTGACAAACCAAATTCACAAGCAAAAAACAAAACAGCCAACCTGCAGGTTTGAGGTGGAAAAACCCGACTGAATTATCCAGTTTGAGTGGTCTTCTTCACATAGAAGACCCAACTCCTTGAAGCCTCTAAAATGCTTTGCATTACTTAATAATTTGTTCTCAGCACAGCTGCTGATGGAAAGTCAGTTTGAGAAAAGTAGGAGGATGGGAGGCAACTGCTTCCAAGAAATTTAGCTCAGGTCAGTCAGCTAGAACTTCCCCCCCCCCCCATCCCCAAGACGGGAACGTTCAGAAAAAGTTTTGAGCTAAAAAGAGTTTTAAAAAAAGAAGCACTAAAGGCAACAGAGTTAGCAGCTCTGACAAGAATTTCAGCACACAGGGAGAGGCGAGGAGGAAGAGTCAATGGAAAAAAAATCCCCTGAAGGCTGAGGTCAGACTGATTAAGACGCTGTTTCAGTCAATATCCGCTGAAAACCATGGTTGAAAGCAAACAAACACTAAATATACTTTTTTCAGAGTCTTACAAGGAAAAGACTCCCATGGAAAATGCATGAAGAAGCTGCCAAGTAATTATGGATTGGCAAAGGTATATTTCTTTCACTCACCATTATTTTAATTAATTATTAATCAGCTGCTGCTGTCAAGCCTATGTGCTTAAAAACAGTAAGCAGTGCATTCTTTATAAGGGGTAGTTCATCAACTTGATTTTATGTCCGTCACACAGAATTAAAATGAAAGGCAAGTGATTTAGAGTAAACCATTAATTTGATCTATTCACTTACACATTTCATTGCTTTCCCAAGCCCATGAGGAGCTTAGTGTCTGAGGGGGTGGGTGGCTTTGATAGACTTTGAGGGGAAGAACAGCACAAGCCCAAGGTCAGGCACAAAGGGGAAGTGCATGACTTGTCTGGAGTTCCACTTTGGGAGAGCTGTTTCTGTAGGCACTGCACCAGCCAGATGTGGAGGATACAGAGCATCACTTTCACCCAAACCAGAGTCTCATTCTTTCCACAAGACATTTTGTTCACAAGGTTGAAGACCACTCCAAGTCCCAGGGCCAAAAGCTTTCTCCTAAGGATAGCAAGTATATTTGAGAGTACTACACTTATTCTGTGCTGTAGCTGTCTTGGTCCAGCTTGGAACAGCTCACTGCCTTCTGTGCTGCCACCAACCTTGGTCCCAGCTGGAAGCACAGCCTGAAAAAGCAGTGAAAAAGGTGTCAGCTGAAAAATGTGACCAAGCTGGGGGCTGAAAAAATGCAAATATCTTCACTTCATCCCCACAGTCACTTTTGGCAGCTCTATTCTCAGGGACACTAAAGTTCCTTTTAATGCTCTACTAATGTTTCTCATTGTAGTCATTTCTACCACTGAACCAGACAAGTTCACCACCCTCAGAGCTGCAGAGGTGCCAGATGTGCCTTCAAGGCAAGGACTGTGCCACCTGCCTGACTGTAGAGCTCTGGGGGCAACAGTCAGGAGACCCAGGAATGTTCTCAGTCCTGGGGATGAGGAAGAAGGCACTGATGTGAAGGTTAAACAGCTGGTTGTGGTGCTGGCTGCTGGTGTCAGTTTTGGAAGCTGTGGCCATGGGACACTATTGGCAGATCAGCTTCTGCTTGGGAGAGGTGGGAGCCACCGCAAAGGGGGGAAACAGTATTTTTACCAGTAGGCTGGGGCAATTAGTAAAGAAGGCTTTAAACCAGGAATGACAAGGGAGGGAGAGAATTACAGGAACAGCCACTGAGGGAGTGGTGGACAGAGCTGATGAGCAAAGGCAAAAAACCACTCCCAAAATTTAAAAAAAAAAAATAAAAGCAAACCTGGTCAGTCACACCAATTACTGAGGGCAGGTGAGAGCATGAGAATATTTACTCCAGCAGAGTTATCCGATTGGGGACCCTGTCAGTTGAAAATCCCAAGGGGAAAAGGGAGAAATCAGAAAAAATAAAGTCACAGACTGGCGAAACCACCATGGAGACACTGACAGGAACAAACCTGACCAGTCCCACTAATGGATGGCCTGCCCAGAAACCACAGGCACCACTTCCAGCAAGGTCAGCATGAGGCAGGAATGGTATTGTCACCAAAACTGTGGGAAAACCAGAAACTCTCCAACAACATCTTTTCAGTGTTGGAGAATCAAGGCATTACTTTATTCTGGCCAGGATGTGCAACAGAAATCATTTCATCCACACATGCCCAGGTTGTGCAGTAAAAAAATCATTCTATCACACGTAACCTCTTACCCAATGTTTCCCATCTTCATACAGACAAAACCCAAAGAAATATACATGTAGTGATCTTAAATTACATAATTCTTGGTATTCAACCTCCTATTGGTTATTGATCCCTTCACCTTCAATGCTAATCTGGTCCTCATTTTGCCAGGATTAACCTCCCTGCTTGCGATACCAAGCATTAAGGCCTTTAGGCTCGGCCTTGATCTGAGAGCGGGCTTGGCCTACTGGTAAATAAGATTTAAAGTTACCTTCCAGGATGTTAAACCCTATGACCAGTCTGTGAACTCAAAAATGCTTTAAAATGTGGATAAGGCAAGGCTGAAGTTGTCTGGGTTTTTTAAGCCAGAGAGATTTTAAATGGGTATTTACTGAGGTTGGAAAAGCCCTCTAAGAACATTGAGTCCAGCCATTAACCCAGAACTAAGTGGTGTCTCTAAGCACCAAAACTGCATTGTTTTGAACACTTCTGGGGATGGTGACTCCACCACTTCCTTGGGCAGCCTCTTCCAATCCTGACCACCCTTTCAGTGAAGAAACTTTTCCTAATATCCAGCCTAAACCTCCCTGGGGCAACCTAAAGCCATTTCTGCTTATCCTGCCACTTGTCACCTGGGAGAGGAGACACAAGTACCAGTTCTGGGCTAATTTTAGACAACTGTTTCTGAGTAAGAGTAATGGTAATAAAATGGGCCTTTCTTTACAATTGCAAATCTTTCAGACTGCCAAGTTTTCCAAGGTTCAGTGGACTCCTGCCATTACACCAAGGTTTCACCCTTGCTGCCCTGCAGATGCCTGAAGCCAAACTTCCTCTTGGATGTTTCACTGCACTTACCACTAAATACCCCAGATTTGGGATTCTCACCATCACTACACAAGCTTAGTACATCCAGTTCTGTGTTGATTAGACTTTGAGGACCTCAGAGTGACTGTGGAATCTTTAGTTTATGCCAAGAGCTATGTGCTGTGAAGACCTTAAAGATTAAGGAAAATAATTTCGTTTCTAGATTATTTGGGAAAGCCTAGATCAGCCATTCCAGACAGATCCTACAGCAAGCAGAGCTTTACAGCCACTCTCCACAAAATGTTGAAGGACAAGACGTCCAGATATATTGCAGCAAATCCTGCCCAGTCCTGTAAAGACGAGCCTCCAAAGGGGTGAAGAACCACCCAGCTGCAGCAGTGAATGTCTGTCACCTCTTGATAGCCTCCATTTATCTCCGTGCTTGCCACTGATGCTGTGGGCTCCACAGGGAGTGGAGTAATTGTGCCAGTTCCTTGTTCCTCCCTGTTGGAAAGTGGAAGCTGCAGTAGATGTTAAGATGGAGAGAAGTCAAACAGCCCTGAACCAAAGACTTGTCCTTGGAGCAGTGCTAAGTCTTGAAGAGAGCAACAGAAAATCTTCAAAGATTTGCAAGTCTTCAAGGTATTGGCACTGGGAACATTTTTTGGTCTCAGGCTCCCACCAGAACACACACCCCACAAAGACATGGCCCTGAACTTGATGAATGACTGCAATTATTGCTAATTAACAGGCCTTTAAGAATCAGAACAAGAAAGGCTGTGAGTACACTGACAGAGGAGGACCAGAGACATTCCACACAGAGCTGTGGAAGGAAATGAGAAGGGTATGAAATATTGTAAAATTATGAAAAGGATAATAAAGCCAGCTTCAATTACCTAGATTAGAAATGCATAAACCATCTGCTAGCAATTTTTTGCATCTCAAAAGCAGTCTCAATCGAGTCAGCACCATTCAGCTTTTCACACTGCAAGTGGCAGTATTAGAAAGATCTGTTCTAAACTTCCCCATCATCCCCAACTCTCCAGTTTCTCCAGCCTACCAGATGGCTGAAACCACAAAAGTAAAGAATGTGTTTGAAACCACCGCTCCCTAATTTAAGGGAGAACACATTTTTGATCAATTGAAAAAATAATGAAAACATTTATGATTTCCAGCTTCTCTGAAGCTTGTAGAGAAAGGTTTTCACTCTGACAACTTGTATTAGCTGGCCTGGAAACTGCAGGCAGCAACATTTAAGAAGTAATTTGAAACTGAAAGAGTACTTTTGGGGAAAGTGTCTCAAATGTCAGACAGATCTATTAAAACAGCTCTTGACAGACTAATCTATAAGGCTTTCTTTTTTAGTGTGAGATTTGTATCGATTTTTAAAATAGCAATCCCATTACTACACATTAACAGCATGGATAAACATCTCAGAGTGTTTAGGATCATAACAGGACAAAAAGAGAGAATGTGAGGGCAGTAATTTTCCATCACATAGTAGGTGAGTTTAACACAATGTCTGCAAAGCAAGTCCATCTCTAAAGCAAGTTTTCAGTACAGGAGGAGCTCTGATGACCTTTTTTGTTACCCAAATCCACGCTGTACTTGTGACTGCTCCCTTCCCAGCAGTCAGCTCAACACCCTCTTTACTCACCATACTGCCTTTCCCACTGCCAGTCCTGGAAACTCCCTTTCCAATGTGTCCAATTGTCACAACTTTAGGGGTGATGGAGGAAGACCAGGAGCAAGTGTGCCAGGAGACATGTGGCTCAGTCAGCATGAATGCAAGAAATGGCCTCAATCTCAGAGGCCTCTTCCAACCTAAATGATTCTGTGAAAAGAGACAGCCCAGCAGAAGAGAAATGGGAGAGGCAGGCATTTCTCTTCATAGCAGTTTGGATTTCCAGGGCCAGAAAGACCAGGCTCTCCCCTCCCTGAGCCCAAAGGCTGCTCATAGACTTGTCCCATCATCAGACCTGTAAGGCTGACCAGATTCCCAACAGCACCAGTGTCACAGCCAAAATAAACAAATGCTACTGCACTAAACTCCTGCCTCTCTCTATCCCAGGGACTCCTTGAGCTCAGCAGGCTGCTGCATGCATCAGCCTCAGAGTAGATCAGAAAAATCCCAGAATGCTTTGGGTTGGAAGGGACCTGGTAGATCATCTGATCCCACTCCCTGCCATGGGCAAGGACACCTACCACTCTCCCAGGTTACTCCAAGCCCCGTCCAACCTGGCCTGGAACACTTCCAGGGATGGGGCAGCCACAGCTTCTCTGGGCAACCTGTGCCAGGGCCTCACCACCCTCACAGGGAAGAATTTCTTCCCAATATCCCATCTAAATCTACCCTCTTTCAGCTTAAAGCCATTCCCCCTTATCCTGTCACTCCAGACCCCTGTCAAATAGCCTCTCCCCATCTTTCTTGCAGGCTCCCTTCAGGTCCTGGAGGGGTCAGTTAGGCCACCGGGAAAATTTCTCATCTCCAGGCTGAACAATCCCAATTCTCCAAGCCTTTCATCTCCACTAATTGCCAGATTTGCATAACAACAAGCTCCCCTATTCATCCTTGATTCCAGGTATGGAATAAGCTACTGGAATTTCAAGGTTCCTCTCTCAAAAACCAGTATTTATGCCACTGATGCAGGCTTTCCCCAACACACACACACACATTTAGGAGCTCATTTTCAAGCAAGGCTTCACAACCATGGTTTGGATGATTTGAAAGCTCAGCTTGCAGCCTTAGAGATGCTCCTGGCTGTCAGCACACTGGACAACAGAAGGATGCTCAGAGGGGCATAACCCTAAAGATTGGAGCCCAAGAAAGCTCAGCTGTGTAAAACCTGTGACAGGGGCTGTAACTTCGGATGTGGAAGACTTGAGCTAAAGATGCATGGTGGGACTGCCTACATGGGTCTTTGGTTTAAATATTGAATTAATCCAAAACATTCAAAGAGATTTGAGACGGGAAAAATTAGGTGTTATCAAAGTGTGGTCTGCAAGTGCTACCTGATCAGTGAGGGAGACAGGGAAAATTGGAATAGGAAGAGGCAGGGAAGTCTCTCTCCTGACCCACAGTGTGGGGTACCACTGGTCCAACCCCAGCATTCCTTGTGATAACAGATTCCACAGCTTTGTCGTGTTGGAGGCCTAGGTGGGTGCCTTTAAAGCTTCTGGATTTCACTCCTGATGAGCTGGGAAGGGAAACATCAGCTCACACCCACACAAATCATGTGCAGCAACTGCATCTAAGAAGAGTTGCCTGGCTTTTTAACGTGTACCACCTAAAATGCAGGATACCAGGAAAGCCCAGACATGCTAAATCCAAAGATTCCTGTCAGCAGGAAAGATACCTTGGCTCCAGTTTCACATGACAAATATAATTTCAAGTCCAGCTGTCTTGGTAGGGGATTGCAAAGGTTCAGAACAACACCCTGAAAATTCCCCTGCTTCTTCACCTCTCAAGTGTGGTCTGTGGGACCTCAGACCCTGTGGAAATAACAGCAGCTGATTTGTAGGATGCACCACTGTAGTTTGGAGCTCCTATTTCAACCTCCCAACAGGCAGGCTGGGAGCAGAACAGCTGTGCTGTGCCAGGCCCAGGTCACCCAGGGGTGAAAATGTCACACTACCACCACCAATGTCACCGACTGCAGGCCAACATCTTCCCATCAGGATGAAAAAAAGCTGACATCCGAACGTACATTTCCAGCTGAGCATGAAGTAAACTCTGCAAGCACCAGGAAGACACCAAAGGAGGTGGTATCACCCACTGAGGCCCAGCCACTCCTGCTCCTCTAAGCCTGCTGCCTCCAGGCACATGTCTCCTCCATGTGCTGTTCCCTCTCTTCCACCTCAGACCACCTCTGCTTGTGGTCTGCAATTGCTTTTTCCAAGTTCCCTCTTACTTAATTGTTGTTCCAGCTTCTTTTGGGTGGCAAATAGCCTTGAATATCAGAGCAGAGATGGCTTCACACATGAACAACCTGCCTGACACAGCTCCAGAACCTCCCACCTTGTTCCTGCACAGTTTAGCAACCAATGATAGTAGTGGGCCTTGGAGGACCTGGAGTGGCTGGATCACCTCAGAACCAGCACAGCTGACCAAATGGACAGGCCACACCAGGTAGCACCACACTCAGCCAAGAAAAAGAAGGGGAAACTTTGAGTATTTCCTATTTTGTTCCCCATTCTGCTGAAGGGGAAAGTGTCCATATGGATTTGTGCAACAAGAGAGCATCACTGGGCTCCCAGGTTTTCCATCCTCTCCGAAGATGGAAAACCCAACACTGAAGAGCCCAGATGTTACCTGGCTGATTGCAAAGGGCAGAGCCATGACCTTCTTCAGACTCTCAAGTGCAGAATTCTACTGACAGAGCTCAGAAATTTCAGCTAATCTTTCCATTAGGGCCCTGCTGCACAAACTCCCAAAACTTGGGGTCAGAGGAAGAGCAATTTGCTTTCTAAGTGGATTCTGTGCACTTAAGGCTACAGAACACAATAAAATAAAAAAGAAAAAAACCCTCAAACAGGTCACATACTAGAAAGGTGATAAAACCCACACCACTAAAGTGGAGATTTTCAGGCAGGCACATTGTTCTACAGATCTGATTCTGCTAGGAAATAACCAAGGCTTTTAGGAAGTTCACATTAGTTCTTGCAGCTCCATTTAAGAAGAATGTTTGCATGGGATTGCCAGAAGAGTGCAAAGTTTAAAGAAAAAAAAAGAGAGAAAGGAAGGACATTCCACTGTTTCCACAATTATTCCTACAGATCCAGTGGACTGGGACAGCAGAACAATGCCCAGGAAACTCCTTGCTGTGCAAGCTCACTGCCACGCAGAGCCCAGGGCTGCTGTCTTTTAGAAAATCCCTCTTGTATCCATTATTTTGGGCTAGGCTACACCTCTCCCCGGCCTGGAAAGGGGAAAACAGAAGGGAAAGGGAGTTGTCCCTTCCAGGCCATACCCATGAAAAGCCTGAGCTTCTTTCTGCCAAGTATTTCTAGCAGAATACATTGAATATCCTGCAGGGGTAGCAAGGCATGTGCACAACACATTCTCCTGCTCACCACTCACCTGTATTCCCAAATTCTGACAGCCAGGCTGAGCTCTGCTCCAGCTGCTGGGGAGCCCCACACCACCCCTAAGAAACTCAAAGATAACAATAGGATATACCAAAGAGAGAAATACCATCAAGGGGAGATAAAATGTTTAAACAGCTTCTGGAAGGAGCAGTAGAGTGTCGTAAATGAGACTCAGAGAAGCTGGAACAGAGAGAGGGAAGCTGGAACAGAGACCAGTCTTGTTCTGGGAAAACTTTTCTTGAAGCTCTCTCTCAACAGAGCAGCACCAAGAAAAGCAAGTTACAGTTTGTCCCAGCTGCTCCCACACACACTGCTTTGGTGACTAAGAGCCAAAACTATTTCTAAATATCGATATTAAAAACTTCACACCATTCTTTCAACCTCAAATGGACCTGAAGAGGGAAAAAAAGAGGTTTCAGTGTCCTTTTTTCAAACACCATTTTGTCTTCCAAGATCCAGTCTCCTTCCTGCCACTAGATGTCCCACAAGTAAGAGGAGAACCCAGATGGAAGCCCTGTCAGCTAACTGTAATTTGCATTTTCATTTGAGCTGCTTAACTTATTGTTCAACTCAGTAAAAGCTTTCTCAAATTTGTAAGTACAACAACAGATTCTTGCTGTATTGATATTCACTTAATAGTCATTTTGATGGTATAGTATTAGATGTTAATCCCATATTCAGATTGTTTCTGTGCTTTAGTTCTGCAAGTTTTAAATAATACAATTCTAGGAGGGAAGCATTACAGTGAAGGTACTTCTCCCATAGGAACAGTTTTGCTGATGTTTATTTCAGCATTAAAATAAACAGAGCTAGAATAGTAAAGTATCATTGAAAAAACTATTTATTAGAGTTAACACTCTTAGGAGAAAATAGTATAGATAATTTTATGTCCCTTTAGATGCTGGGAACTGCAGTGGTAGAGCATCAAACAGGCCACCAAGCCACGTGCAGAATGCTGAGTAGACCCCATCCATACACCTCCAGAGAGGGGGACTCCACCAGCTCCCCAGGCAGCCCCTCCCAAAGCCTGACCACCCCTTCTGTGAAGAAATCCTCTTTATGTCCAACCTAAACCTCCCCTGGCACAGCTTGAGGCCATTCCCTCTAGTCCTGTCCCTTGTTCTCTGGGAGCAGAGCCTGACCCCCACCTGGCTGCACCCTGCTGTCAGGGAGTTGTGGAGAGTAAAGGGTCCCCATGAGCCTCCTGTTCTCCAGGCTGAGCCCCCCCAGCTCCCTCAGCCACTCCTCACAGAAGTTACTCTAGACCCTTCACCAATCCTTCACGCTGCTTTTGCTGCCCCTCCAAGTCCCAGCTTAGCCACAGTGATTTCTCCTGTGCCCCAGGTCCCTCCATGTGACTTTTGGTGCTCCTTAACAATCCTGTGCCCCCTGGGCTCCCTCAGTGCCTCCCCAGTTCCAGTGGGCAGCACAGAGGGTCTAGGTTGCTTTAAAGGCAGTAGAGGCATCCCCAGTTCCCATTTGGCCTACCAGCAACACCATCCCTGGAAATGTTCAAAGCCAAGCTGGATGGAACGCTGAACAACCTGGTCTAGTGGAAGGGGGGTAGAACAAGATGAGCTTTAAGGTGCCTTCCAACCCCAACCAGTCTGTGATTCTATGGGGAGGATATGCTGTGTCATCATCTGAATAATTAATGACAAATATTCCATCCACCCCCTTAACAGCAGCTACTTTGCAGCTGGACTTTGTGCCACTGTTCAGCACCCCGTGGTCATTCAGCCAGTTTTTAGTTTGCCTCACTGGCCACTTCCTTAACCTGCACTTTATCAGCCCATCTGTAAGGATGGTGTGGAGACAGCAAAGACTTTAGGAAAGTTGAGGTAGACACTCCCCACTGGTCTGCCCTCAGCCACCACCAAGTCACCACATCATGGAAAACTGCCAGATTGCTTAAACACAATTTTGCCTCCCTAAATATAGGTAGGCTAATCACTTTGTTGTTCTTCACATGCCTAGAAATGGTTTGCAGAGTTAATTTCACCACCATCTCAATGACTGAGGTGAATCAGATCAGCCTGTAGTGATCCAGATCCTCCTTCCTGAAGACAGGAGTGATGATCACCCTCTTCCAGTCCTTGGGAACCCCTCCAAGGCACCACGACCTCCCAAAGGGTGGCTTTGCAATGACACCAGCCAGCTCCCACAGCACTCATGGATGCATCCCGTCAAGTCACAAGGATTTATGTATTCCCAGTTTAAGGGCTCCCTAACCCAATCCCCCTCCAGTGAGGGCGTTTTCCTTAGACAGGGATGGCAGTGCTGCTCTCCAGGCAAGAAGCTTCTCAGCCCTGTCTGGCAGTAGCATACCAGTGGCTTCTGTGTGTTTTCCAGGAAACCCCAGAGGCCAGAAGGAAGAAAGGACAGAAAAGACAACTCAAGTGACAGCAGAAAACTCAACCCCAATGGGACTGGAAACCTCTGAAGCTTGGCATGAACTGGTCAGTCTGATATCAAACAACAGGATTTCATCCCACAGCTGGCACAGCCCATGTGCAACAGATTTTCTGCTGCAAGGGGTGGATCATTTCAGCCCAGTGTGGACACCAAACATTTGACAGCCACATAAATAAACCCTATTTTTATCTCACAGAACAGTTTTCTGATTTTCTGTCACTACTCATGTGCCAGCACACAAAACCCATAAGTAAACCAAGGAAGGAGATATTTTATTCATGAGTACAAAGCCCAGCTGAGTTCTGAGAAAGCTTATAGTTCCTTTTAAAGTGTCTCATCTCCAAGTGTGGAGCTGTGCAGTGCATCATATGGAAAGTGTCACAAGTCCCCAGCATAAACTTGGCAGAAGATACACAGGGAATGTGTGAGAAGAGGCTTCTGTGATCCATTGTCAGGCTGGAATTTGGTCCCAGCTCTATTTTGCGTATTCCAGCTGCTTGATCCAATTATAAGAAGTGACCAGCTAAGGATTAGATGAGAAGGAAGCCAAGGAAGTGACTTTGGCCCAGGACTTGGCTGACAGATGCCAGATTACACAGTACAATTCCCTTGGTAAACCTGGATTTATTTCTGCAACAGTGCTCTTCAGCCATGGCAGATAAACAACTCAACAGCATCTTCAGCTCAGGAGTTTTGCCCTCAAGACTGTCAAAACACAGCTAAGCTCAGGGACATCTCCTTCATTAAATTGGGGTGCTGACCTATGTAAGCCACAGAAAAAGCTGCTGTTGTGTTTGTCCTTGCTTTTCCAAGTGCTCAAAAGTTTCACAGACATAGTTCACAGGCACAACACCCAGGGAGACAGCCTTCAAGGAAGTTAGGCTTCCAAAGGACAGGAAAGAGGTTTCACACTTTGCTATCAGCACTAGGAAGCCCATGTTGATCACTTCTGTCAAGCCCCTCAAGCTTTAATTTATCATACAATCCCTCAAGCAGCTTTGGGTATCCCACTGCCTCTTTTTCCAGATACTCCTGCTCTTGAGAGAACCACAGCATTCCTCTCACTGGGATTCAGCTGGATGTACGATTGGCCACCTTTCACACCCCCCCAGCTCCTACAGGCACCATCCAGGTGACTGCAGCAGACTCCTGCTGAGATGTAAACCTGCTCACTCCCCACTATCCAAACATCCCTCCAGAGGGTCTGCACAGGTGTCACCAACCAGTGCCCTTGGAAACGCCTTGGCTCATGGTCCCAAAAGTCACTTGGTATTTGCTGTTCCAAAGCCAGTGGACCTGGGGCAGCCAGGCACAAACCCAACCCTGGGAACAGCCTGTCAATCCAAATTCCCCATGACCATGTAAGAGCAAGTGACAGGGGACCAGCCAACAGCAGGCTGCAGGACAGCTCCTTGAAAAATGCCTGGATTTGTTTGAACTGCACATGGGACCATTTGTAAGTACCAGATCAATGCCTTGCAGACAGAATAAACCCACTGCATTTGGTACTAAGGAGATGGAATATTTCAGTCTCTTGCCTAGATATATGCCACCTCTGCAAGCTGAAAGGAGAAGCAAGCAATATTTTGACAAATATTCTAAACGTTGTACCAACACAGGCTGATAAAACACATAAATAGGAAAAACCCCACATACTTTGCATTATTACTTCCTTATGAATGAGTCCAAGGGGCCCACAGATTGCTATTTGAACTCTTTGAAATAGTGTTACTTACATTAAGTGCTCTAGTTCCAGTTCTTGTTCACATACATTTAACTTTCCCTTCCCACGCAAACTTTGTATTTTAATAAATAACTAATTTATTCAGTGGGTTTTTCTCCCTTTAAAGATTGCAGTGTTGGGGATGGTCACTGGTTTGGCAATCTTTAAGCTTCATTCCATTTAACCCACCAGCCCCCAACCTTGTCTTTCTGTTTTGGCTGAAGGTGGAGCTGTCTGGGTGCATGTGCTGCCTGTGAAAGCAGATGGCATTTTCCTTCCCCAGCTGAGACAAGGGCATTCCCAGAGCAATTCAAACCCTTCCACACTGCCATCCTCTGGCAAAAGATGCATTTACAATATTAATGATAGTTATTTTTGTCCTGGGGCACATTCAGTCCTAGAAGAATAGCAGGAATCTTTTCCTAGTTACTGAAGAATCTTTACTGGAAAAGATCCAGCAAGTCTGATCAAAATAGAAAGAAGAGGGCTGTCCCCCCATCCAAGTGCATCTTTCTTGTATTACTTCTGTGAAGATTAATATATGGTTATCCATAAAGGTAACACATTTATAACAGGCTATTTAAGGGCAGCACTGTTAGAATCTATGTTTTTCAATCTCAAAAGCTACAGGATAGGAAAAAGGTCAAAGCAGACAATACAGAAAGTGGTCTGCTTTTGGGATGTCTGACCAGAGTCAGATCCTAGATGACTGATCCTGCCTGGGAGCCTGTCCTGCACAAGAACGACAAACAACTCAGTCAGGACCTGCTTGAATAGGTGATCAACTCTGGCACTTGCATGGTTACCTAAAGTACCTGGACTCAAACAAGATCCTGGCATTGCTGGCTGAATTTCGCACCTCTAATCCAGGTTGCCAGCAAGAAAACAACCAGGTCTCACCTATGGCAAACAAGGAAAGTAATTCCTCAATCACAGACAACAAGGCACCAGAGTTTTCTGACAATCCAGCTATAGCCAATACACATTAAGCAATACTACACCATCACTCTGAGCTGCTCCACTTGCACTTAAGAAACTAAACCAGGAACTTAACTACCTGAAGCAGCAGTGGAGCACAAAGCTGACAGACAAGGAACCACACAGATCCTATGTCAGCAGGAAAACAGCCTTTTCCTCCCAGCCACCAGGGGAACATAAGAGCTTCATATGCAACCAGTTAGAGTGACCCCCTTCTGCTGAGAGCTCCCACGTTCAGTCCCAGGATATCTGAGGGCAAGCAAAGCACAGGAGAGGAAAAGGAGCTAAATATACAGCAATTTATTTGTACTAAAATGACAAAGTCCGTGGTTTTGCCAAAGTAGCTCCACACAAACTGCAGGACACACTGAATCATAGAATAGTTTGGGTTAAAGCTCATCTCATTCCACCCCCTGCCATGGGCAGGGACACCTTCCGCTATCCCAGGTTGCTCCATCCAACCTGGCCTTGGACACTTCCAGGGATGGGGCAGCCACAGCTCCCCCGGGCAACCTGTGCCAGGGCCTCACCACTCTCACAGGGATTAATTTCTTCCCAATATAAATCTAAATCTGATATAAATATGGCTGCAGAGATGTTAAGAAATCCCAGCAGGCACTGCTGTAATGAAGATAAATTTACCCCAGGACTGTGTCCAGGCAATTATTTCTGCTAGAGCCCTCAGCCACAAAATGAAAACAGAGCCTACAACAGTAAAGAAAATCAAACTGACTGCTGCCATGACTGTGTACAGAATTGCAGAAGTGGCTCCCTTAGTGCCATCAGGCCAATAATCCTCACCAGAAAACAGCAGGCACACACTGAGACCTCACCCAGAGCTGAAAGCTGTGACACCTCCTAGGCTTTAAGTAACACAGAGAAGGCACTAACCCAGGTGCTACAGAACAACAGCACTGGAGAGGATGTGGTCCAAAAGGCTGATGCAGAGGTACTGTGCAGTGATTGCTTTCTTGTTAACTCTGGGGTCTGAGTGCCAGAATTCAGGAGCAGAGGTTGGCACTCCCCTCCTGACACCTCCAGGCTGGGAGCCTCAGTAAGCTGCATGAACAGGATGACAAAGAGCAAGCCTAGGAGCCTGGAACAAGTTGAAGCCACGAGATGGATAATTTACAGCACCAGTCACACTGACAGCAGTGTCACCCACTTGTGTGCAGGTCTGGTGCAAGAGGAGCAATTCACCTTCCCCTTGGGGGAGAACAGAAGTGTTCCACCAAAGCTCAATGCAAGCTCAAATGATTGCTCCTAGCTCCCATATGAGCCCACTTGGAAATACAGCTTTAATCCTAGGATGCATGCACTAGATAAAGCCTGAGAACTACTCAGGGAAGCATGGACCCCCACACTTCCAGTGTTGAGCATCCACTTGCAAATTTAGCTGCATTCAAGAGCTGAGACCTTAATTTGGCATTTCAGACTGCTGCATTTGCTTTGGTAGTTTTCCTATTACTGTTGTGAATAGCGTCTGGGCTCCTACATAATTAACAGCAGCATAATGCCTACCAAGTGCTTCTAATTTGCTAGGCTGCCTTTTCATGCAAGTGAAAAAAATGTAAGCAGACATTAGCAAGCAAGAGGCAGAACCCCACACACACTGCTGGTAGAGGAATCTTGAGTTCCTGCTTTGAGCAGGAACCTGAAATGATTAAATTCTCCACCAGAATAATCTAGAAAGCAAGAACCAACCATTATCAGGTAGTTTCTTTGCACTGAAAGGAGAGATTATCCTCCTATGGTATGAGATCACAAGTGTGGTCCAGCCTTCAGCTTTGAGACTGAGATACAGAGAGGTACCATTTGTAACAGAGTGAGGTAACACAGACGTCCCACAGATGTCACATGTCCCATCTGTCATCTTCTGCCCCAGAGAGGTCTCCCTGGCACTGCCCAGTGTCTAGTAATAATTCCTGTTTCCCCAAATTAAATAACCTAACAGGTTCACTCTCCCAGCCCAGGGGCAGTTCTCTCCCTGAGTACTCCATACGAAATCCTCACTTTTTTTTGTCCATCTCTTCTCCCTTCCCCCCACCTTTTTTTACTTTCAGAAAAAGAAGTTCTCACAGAGTGCAGCTGCATTTAACTGAGGATTTGGAATTCTGCAAGATGCTCTGGGTTGCTGTGGATAGCATACCAACCAAGCCTTAAAAAAAGCTAGAGGAAGGAACCGCACACAGCCCCTACATCTCACTGCCTCAAGTAATTCCCACATTCTAGTCAATACAGCTGATGTTTCGATGCAGCAGTGATTTTCCCTGAGCCTAGGAAGGGGAAGCAGGCACGGCTGGGTGTTTATCTTTTGGCAAGTGCTCGTTCCCTTCGGAATCCAACGTGCCTCTTTTTAACTTCCCTGATAAGAAGTACATTGTTTACAGCAAACATGCTCACAGAAGAATGTAGCTTGTATCCAGGGTCAGGCTCTGGGAGATGTTTATTAGCACAACTGAGGGCAGCTGAAGGGATGTGCAGCAGGTAATTCTGCCTCTATTCTTCTCTGGTATCAAAGAAGAAATATGGAACTATATAGATTTTTTAGATGAAAGAGCTCAGATTGCTCCCTATGAAAGTAAGTTTTACCTGAACATTCCCCCTTTTTCCTACTTTCCATTAGCTCTTAATGCTAAGCACATCATAGAACCACTGAATGGTGTAGGTTGAAAGGGATCTTAAAGCCCATCCAGTTCCACCCCCTGCCATGGGCAGGGACACCTCCCACTATCCCAGGTTGCTTCAAGCCCTGTCCAACCTGGCCTGGAACACTTCCAGGATGGGGCAGCCACAGCTTCTCTGGGAAACCTGATATAATCTTTACACAGCATGAAATATCCCTTTGTTCGGTTCAGGTCAGGTTGTGTTCTCTCCCTGTCCCTCACTGAACCCCACAGCACAGCTCAGCAATAGCCAAAATACCCCAGTCTTATCAACACTGCATCAGTCACAAACCCAAAACACAGCACCATACAGGCTGCTGTGAAGAAAACTGACTGCATCCCATCCATACTAGTACAGCAAGACAGGCATCATTACCTTCCTTTTATAGCCTTTAAAGAAACACAGTCTGGGCCCACCATTAATTTTATATTTAATCCCTGAGCTTTCCAAATGAGTATTGGCACAACAATCTGAAAAAATACCAGTTCAGAACAAAATTATTTAAAAAAAAAATCACTAATAATTTTCAGCACTGATTTTTCAAGCTCATTGCAGCTGCAACAGGGATTCCCCTGCATGTCAGTGTTTCTGTGCTGCCCCTTTGGGAATCAGTCTATTCCTAAAGAAATGGCACAGCAGTAGGGACCAGCACCAGCCCCCTTCCTCACCCAGGGGAAGTCAGCAACCAGGATGAGCATTTAGTGCAGTGTTAGTCCTCACTGCCCTGAGCAGCCCCACGTGGGACCTGTCTCTGCCCCCTCTCCTGCTGCTCGTGGCTGGCAGGTCAGTGTAGAGGAACTGCCTTGGACCATCCCTGAATGGAACCCTTCCGTTTGCCAAAGGCACTGACGCTTGCACTAAAGCCCCTTTCCATCTGATAAACGCTCGTCCCAGCTGCCACCATCTCCACACATGCTGTTCGCAGATTGATGGGGCCAGAAGCTCAGGACTCCCTCTCAAGGAAAGGGCTGTAAAGCACTGGCACAGGCTGCCTGGGGCAGTGGTGCAGTCGCCATCCCTGGAAGCATTCACAAAATGTGTGGATGTGGCTGGCACATGATGACACGAGCAGGGGTCAGCATGGTGGTGCTGCTGGGCTGACTGTTCCACTTGGTGATCTTAGAGGGCTTTTCCAACCTTAATGATTCTAAGACACTCTTCCCAGGAAGTGCTTTAGCTCCTGAAGGGAACAGAGTGAGCCTGTATTCACATACCTTCATGGATGATCTCACCAATGAACTGCTGAATTCTGCAGCTCAGGGATTGATCTTGCCTGACACACTCTGGTGCAACAAGCCAACTAAATCTCTGGAGCAGTGCTCCTCCTGGCTGGGATCAGCTGGCAGGCACCCTGCCAGCCTAGCAGGGATTTACCTTTGTATCTTCCCATCCCACTAATGGAAGGGCTGTGAAGTGAAAGGGGCTGTGCCAGGGATGGCCCCAACAGGTTCAGCAGGAAGTTGTTAAAGGACTGACAGCAGGCAACAAAGGAAGGGTTTCCAAGCACTACAGGGAAGCAGAGCCCACTTCAACGGGACTCCTTCACCCCCCACTCTTACCATAAGAGCTCTTTAACTATACACCTCTCCTTTTCCAGCAGGTTGAATACCCCTCGGCACTACAGACCAAACCTAAGCCAAATTAAATTTTTACAAATAAAAGTGGCCACAAACCCACCCTCCTTCAAACAGCATCACTGTTCAATATGTTCATCCCTGTCCCTCAGCAGCTCTGGGTGAATATCCATTTCTGTGGCTCTCTTGGCTTTAACACGGAACACTGTGCACATCTGAAGCAAAGCCACGCAGCACTCACCCCTGGGAAGAGGATGAAAGGACAAACAGCATGTGACAGTCACTTCACACATTGCTGGGATGGTGCTGGGATACTGCAGCAGCAACGCAGCCCAGGAATGCAGGAAACAAGCAGCTTTGCTCTTCATTTCCTTCCCAACTGCAGAAGAGACACTGAGATCTCCAGGGAATGCGTCCCTGCAGCAAAACGTGACAACAAGGAGAAGCAATCACAATGACCCCCACAAAGTGAAAGTGTATCTTCAGCCACTGCATCACCCATCGTGCATGGCACCAAATGTTCGAGCAGGTAATTAGGTCACAATCTTTGACATGACAGGGAAAACAATCCCCCTCCCCTGCCAAGCTAACATCATCCTCCTGAAGCTTCCTCCTCCAAGCTTCATCAGCCTCCTGAACTCTTAATTATGGTTTCCAAGTGCTGAGGGCACAGGTTTAGCTACTCCCCTGCAGGCTGAGAAGTGCTGGCGTACCTTTGTTCGCCATTAAGTGTCTACATTTACAAACAAATCCAGGGCAGAGCTCGACGCCTGCTGTTTGCTGGCTTTCACTGGAGTCAGACAGATGAACTAGAGGGAATTAGCGCCTCGGTTTAACAAAGCCCAGCTACAAACCAGCTGACACGCTGCTGTCAGCACGCTGGGCAGACTTCAGAGGGAGGAAGCAAGGTTATTCTTGCACAATACAGCAACATACTACAGACAGACTTGAGTGAGGGCTGAAGAGAAAAAGAGGATTACAGCTTAAGGGAAAATGGCACTCCAGCTAGGAAACAGTCTGGGACTTCATGCCATGCTCCATCACAACAACACAGCTCAGCATCTCAGAGTTCTTAGATTTGTGTCCATGATCTTGCCTCTATAGAATCACAGATTCCCACAAGGGATGGTTTGGGTTGGAAAGGACCTTAAAGCTTATCTCATTCCACCTCCCTGCCATGGACAGGGACACCTTCCACTACCCCAGGTTGCTCCAAGCCCCATCCAACCTGGCCTAGAACGCTCCAGGGATGGGGCAGCCACAGCTTCTCTGGACATCTATGCCAGGGCCTCACCACCCTCTCAGGGAAGAATTTGTTCCTAACACCTAATCTAAACCTGCCCTCTGTCACTTTAAAACCATTTCCCCTTGTCCTATCATTATGTGCCCACCTACCTTAAAAACACTAACAGTTGAAATCTCCTGTTTACATTCCAAGTTGCCAAGTAAATGATGATTTTAAGCACAGATCTGGTGCCTTTGTGCATCTGTAGAAATGGGAGTTTAAAACATGTACTGTTCTGAGCTTCCTCCCCAGGACAAGACACAACTGCGCACTAATACAGCAGCTCAGAAATTCAAGAACCTCCTGGTACAACAGATGTGCTCTTGGATTTTCTGCTCATTGACTTTGTGCTCATTTTCTACTACCTGGCAAGTCATTGGCATCCTCAGCCTCAACCTAGGAAGACCTACAACTATCAAGTACCTGTGATCATCAAGCTTCCAATGTCTTTTACCTCACCAAAGTTAAGAGGCAGAGGACATTCCCATCCAAAGACAGGTCTCAGTCAGGACAGAAGGCTTCTCTTTCTCAGATTGCAACAGAGCCCAGCACATTATGGGCAGTTGTTTGCTCTCACACCATCACACCCCAGAGACAGCCCAAATTCCTCATGAGATCAGTTTGTGCTGGTTCTTTCCTTGCTTGCTTCACAGTTGCCATGATGTTTGTTTTCCTTCACTGAGTCCCTGCTGTTTCAGCCAGTCCTTTCAAGGCTTTTGGTAAACGGTGTCACATACAGTCACTGAATCACTTATGTTGGATAACAGCTCCAAGATTATCAAGTCTATGCCTTGGGGAGAGCAAGTCATCACCTCTGCCAACGTGCCTACTGCTTGAATTCAGAACCTATCCATGAAGCATTGCCAGAAGCCACTTTAGCAAGTTCTTAACTTCACAAAGATGTTTTCTTCTCCACCGAGATCAGCCAAAGTTTTCTGGTCCAGAACAATAACTGCCACTTAGAAATAGGCTTAATTCCCAGGTACCAAATCCTAAGTCAGAGCTGTTTAGTCCTAAAAGAGAACCAACCCTTCTGTATCTCCACCTGCACTGCCTCCAGTATCCCCTTGTAACACCCAAGTACGTTCTCCCAGGCAGACTTCCTTTGCTTCCTTTATCCTCTGACTTCCTTGAAAATCCAATTACATTTTTCTTTACATATCCCAGGAACCCCAAGTCAAAGTCACAATAAATCTGTACGAGCAACCATTTGGATTTCTTTCTAACACTTTGTTTTATTCTTAGCCTTTTGGAGGACATGCCCATGGATGTGTCACCAGATCCACAGCAAAGAGCTGATCCAGCTGGCAGCAGGGGCTCCCCACTCACAGCTCCCCAAGAGTAGAAGGAAAGAGCAAAAACATTTCAAATCCCTTCCACTTCAGCAATGCTTTAACTGCTAAGCATTTACACTTGATAAGAGATGGGATGCTTAGCCACATTTAGGCACACTACTAGAGGGTGCCAAAACACACTAAATTTGGTAGAGTTGTCATGTCCACATGCCCTGGCTGAAGTGAGAATGTAAAGTCAGACTCGTCTCCTGTAGAAAAATACACTGACTGTTCATGCCTATTTACAGAAAAGAGATCCAACTTAAATCCTAGAAACTGAGTTAATTGACAGAGGCTACAACAGACCCAGTTACCGGCTGTGCTGAAGCACAAACTCCCCTGGGTATGATCACTGCTGAGCACAGGATGGCCAGGCAGAGCTTGGTTTTACCCCTTTTCCCCCCTTTTTTCCTAAGCCACATATCAGAGGACCCACTCTCCTCCCTATCTGCAGGCTAAGGGATTGTGTTCAGTGTATTCCAGGAAAGGTGTCCATGGCTAAGGGCAGATTTAAAAGTGTCTTCTCTCTGGTTTGGGCATAGCAGTACTCAGAGCTCACTCTCCCTGCCTCCTTTATTACCCATTAGTTCAAGTGTCCAGTTTGACCACCATTCTTTATAACAGTTTGGGTCCATAAAAGTCAAAAAAGAGGATTTATGCTTGCCTGGGTGCAGAGGTTAAGTGATACAGTACTGAGACCTACTCAAAATACATCTGACACAGAGCTTAAAGTATTTTAGTACTGAACTCCAGACCTGAGCTGTGCAAGTGCTGTCCAAATCCTCCTAAGCCAGTTGGAAGTCAGGCTCTACATTTAGTAAGGGTTCACAAAATAATGGCTGTAAGTTTAACTGAACAACACATATGGACTTGAAATTAAAAAAATCAAATCCCTACATCCCAACAGGGAGAGCTGATACAGTTTAATACTGTTTGCGCTGTTGAAAAGTGAAAGCCTCATCCTTTGATGTTGATCTGACGATTCAGACTTAAAATCCACTTAATGAATACAATTGAGACTACTGGGCAGACTGGATGAGGTTTGGTCAACACTTGCAACTTGTATTTAAATCAAGTGCTCACACCCAGGTGTACAAACAGCTTGTTTGAGCCAATTCAAGGTCATGCCTGTTAGCACACTGTCAGCTAAGGTAAATTATTTGGTATTTAAACAAAAAAAATCTAAGAGCTGGCAGTCAGTTGGGGTGTAATGCAATGGAATTGCTCCAGGCCAAGCTGGACAGGGCTAGAAGCAACCTGGTCTAGTGGAAGGTGTCCCTTCTACCCCCATGGTGGGGGTTAGAACTAAGTGAGCTTTAGTGTCCCTTCCAACCCAAACCATTCTGGGATTCTGTAAATACAGAAACTGCACGCTGTGCAATCTGATTCAAATGCAGGTGCTTTTGCTGATAAATCCTGTACATCAGCTTATAAATTGTGTATTTCTTATTTTTATAAATCTCTCCTCTAGATATATAGCTTAAGGGTAATGCTTTTTGTTAAAGGATTTATTTTGAGCTCATTTTTCCCATTTTCAGTTAAAGAAAATGTATTTCCATAATTCTAATTGAGTTGCATTAACCTCAGATTTTAAACTGCTTCAGATCACTATTCTTCCACAGGCATGTCATTAACACAGTTAGCATCAGACTTTTCCATAGGATCACAGAATCTTAGAATGGTTTGGTTGGAAGGGACCTTATAAGACATCTAGTTGCAATTCCTGCATGGGAGGGACACCTTCTACTTTTGTTTTCTGCCAGCCTTACTTAGTTCAACTATACTGTCAATGTTTCCCAAAATAATTTTAAGTAATTATTTTCAAGGGCATAAGGAAACAAATAACAAAACTACCCTATTTTAGTGTCTAATACACACACCTGCTTCAAAACCAATTCACCTCCAGGGAGAAAATCCCTGGGAATGGAGCAAGACCTAGTTTTCAAATTCACTCCATCAGCAGCTTGTGTTCTGAGCTCATAAAACAGAAATAGTTTGGGGGCAAAATAGATACTAAAGCTCTTTCAGTGTTTCAATGATTTCCAAGTAACACTTGCAGACTCATCACTGGGTGCTGTGTGAATTGCAAATGACTGGAGGAAGGTGAGGGGGGAGGAATATAAATCCTGTTTCACAGGTGTTCAGCCTCAATTCCCACTGAAGGCTTGATTCAGCTGCACATGACCTATTTGGCATATTTTGATATTTGGGAGCAGAACAGAGGTGGTATCACAGCCTACAGAGATACCTTTATCCTAAATATAAAAGGGGCAAGCACTGCAGATATAGACAGGCCTAGGGCACCCATAAGAATCAGGCCACACAGGTTCTCTCCCTGCTGATATGAGTCCCTATGGAAACTTATCTTCCCAATTATTTCACTGTGAAGCAACCACCCTTGGTTTCCAAGGATTAGATAGTTAAGGTGTGCCAACACAGATTCTATTGGATCACCAACACCTGAAAGAACACTGCAGGAACTTTTAGATACTAAGAAAGCAATCAAACCAAACATTGCAACTGTGGAGATACAACTGCATCACTCCCATATGGAAGGCATCCAGGAATAACTTCCCAAGGTCAGAAAGGTGCAGTCCTGCAGCTGCATACCACTACACTGATATAAGCTAACTGCAACATGCAATTAAGAGAAGTAGAGATAAAAAAAGCTCTATCTTAATAAGTTCACACCAATATTATTTACAAACTAAGTGGAAAGTTTATAGAAATAACTTGTGTAAGTGAATTTGGGAAAGCTTGATCCTTGTAATGGAGGCAGGAGGTGGAATGATAATGAACAGCAGGATGCAAGGATCAAAATGAGCATGACTGCAAAGCCAACAGCTGTTTCTTTCTTGCTCCTCTCCTCTTTATTTTTCTTCCCAGGACAGAAGATTGAGCTCACGCTGGAAACAGGAGATTTTCAACTGCCAGCAAGGAGCACTGCAGGCCGGAGCCTTGTTCAAGGACAGCTGACTGGAACAGCCAGGTCCCTGCAATCACTCCAGCATTCCCAAGCCTCTCTGAAGGCCCTGCTTTTCATAGCACAGTACTTACTACAACAAATATGTTGTGGGAGGGCTGCTGTTGAAATGAAGCCCTCTGTTTCTAGAGGGAACAGACAAATGATTGTTTGGGAAAAGCTATCTACACTCCTCTTCCCACCAGTTTCATCCCTGGGTGAAAACTCCCTTTTTCCATCAGCTGGAGTCCACCCCTACGACTTCTTGACACCGGTGCTGAATGGATCACCTCCTGTCAAATAGATGCTGGTTTTTGCCACTCCTACACAAACTGACAATCACAGCACAAAAACCAATCAGTGGAGAATCTGTGACTTTCCCACCACTGGCAGAACATCCAGTCCACAAAGAGAACAGGGAAGAGATGATCCCTTCTCAGATAAAAGGACATAGAACTACAGGTGTAAGGTGCTCCCGCAGGCTCCAAGTGCTCTTCACCTGAAAGATGCTGTTTTAAAGTCACTTCTGGTAACGGGCTGTAATTAATTGTTGCCAGTACAACCCCCGTGAGTGTAAATGAGCCCTCTTAGCAGCATTTCACACTTCACACTACCAGTTTAGCAACAGGAGTAGAATTGGAGATTAGTGGTTTATTCAGGTATTGGGAAAGAGGCTCACGTGTCCTCGTTGTTACTAAGGAAACAACAGAAAGAAAATAAACTCTCCCCATAGTTTCTGAATGGGGAGTGGGGGCAAAAATTTCATTTCAGTTTGTTATGCTATTCTGTTTTTATTGACAATAAATTAATCTTCCCCAAGCCAAGTCTGTTTTGCCCATGACTGATTGGTGAGTGATCTCCCTGCCCTTATCTCTCCCCTGTGCTGCTGAGGAGGGGGGAGTGAGTGGCTTGGTGGGCACCTGGTACCAGCCAAGGTTCATCCACACCAGGTGAAAAGGAAGCTCTAGCAGATCAGATATCAGAAATCAGGTATTTTGCTTGATGACCAGCTTGGAGAAAGCTGGCTGGTACATTGACTTATCAGTGGAGTGGGCATTGCTCCTACATCTGTAAGGGATTACCTGCTCATCCTCAAAGGGCAGCACATTGCACAAGAGAAGAGCTTGGCTTAACATAAAAAAGCAGCTGCTTCCCCAGCCTTGGGGGAAGTCCTTGGCTGTGTTGGCAGCTCAGCATCCTGTAAGGCTCAGTTCATCTCTCCTGCAAGACTTGTACAAGAAATGCTGGCTTAGCACAGTGCAGAGGCTGTGCTGTGCCAATGACAACAGACCAGCTGTGCCTGTGGGTGGTGGGGCAGATCCCACAGACCAGAAAACACACAAGTCTTGAGAAAAAAAAGGATTACAAGGAAAGCATAAAATTACTTAAGCATTTCTGTCATTTCCAGCAACAAAAATATCAGGGTGGAGGGAGGATGTAAAACAATGAGTAACCAGCCTGACAAGGGTAAGGGGCAGGAAAACAGTGATCCTAGTTCTCATCTACCCTGCTCCAAATGGGAGCAGCCACCAGGGCACTGAGCATGGGACGTGCATGGCATTATCTGCCTGGTTCCTGAGCTGGGGATAAAAACATACCAAGCCTGCTCTTGCACATATGCAGCAAACCCGTTCTCAGCAAAGCCACTGCCCTGCAAGTGCAGCGTGTTGGAGCAATTCCGTGTGCTTGTGATGAGCTCTTTGTCCTCTTCACAGCCAGTTTACCCTTTGTGCAGAGCCGTCAACCAGAGCCCACAGACAAATTTAATTCAGGATAAAAATGCATTTGCCAGCAAGGTTTAGTCATACTTCATTGCCTCATGCTTGGTTCCATTGGAAACAGACAGAAACAGTTGAGATCTGTCTGGTCACTTGATTTTGCTAAATTTGGGAATATATCACAAGAGTAGCATTTGTGCATTAGCACAAACACAAAACTGGAGATTTCTTGTTCCTGATACAACTTTCCTTCGTGCCACAGAAATCCAGAGGATGAAAATAATGTTAATTCCAGGAACTACAGCGTGCTCAGAGAGCCTTTCCCAGGCAACTTACAGTCATCCATTATAAAGCACTTGCTGCACAAGGTCTTGCCAAGTGGGTGCTTCTCTTTGCAGCTTATTTCATCAGCCAGGGATCTGAGACTGACTTCCTCTGCTATCACCAGAGCAGCCAGGGTTTCCCTGCTGTTTCAGTGACTAGCATTTGGACATAGCCTGCAGTTTTTGGTTGTCTCTACAAAGCAGCCCAACACTCCTGAAAGCACCTTAAAAAGAAATGTGAATCCTGTGATAACCCAAAAGTTCTATCACAGAGCACATTACAGCAGGGGAGTCACGTAGTAAGTTATGAATAAACATCCTGGAGGAAAAAAAAACCACCACGAGCATCTCTACATTGTGAACCAAGGTTAGAGTTAATGATACACAAATTATTGTGCTCCCAAATTTCCATCTGCAAGCAACTGGATGCTACACTCAGCCATCAATAACTCTTCATCACCATCAGCTCTGTGCTCAAGTTTCCAGTGCTACAAACCCTCATGTATTTTTTACAGTAAAGGATTCAAAGCCTTTTCTGTTACCCCTTTGGGGTCATGAGCTGTTTATGAAAGTAATTAATACAAAGGTCATCTCCAAAGATTTGTCTCTTAGGGAAAATTTGATTTTCAGAAGTGCCCTGGCAAAGGCACCAGGTAAGTTAACAGAAGGAAAGGACTGCAAAGTCACTACTCCTGTGTGCACAGGTGAGATGCTAACACTCAACTGAATGTCCATCTTTTCAACAATTTAACCTGCACACACTATAAGCACCTAGAAGCACACAGGGATACCAAACACTCCTAGTAGTATCATAGAATGGTTTGGAATGGAAGGGACCTTAAAAGTCCATCTAGTTGCACTCCCTGCCATGGACACCTTCCACCAGACCAGGCTGCTCCAAGCCCCATCCAACCTGGCCTGGAACACTTCCATGGATGGGGCAGCCACAGCTGCTCTGGGCAGCCTGTGCCAGGGCCTCACCACCCTCACAGGGAAGGATTTCTTCTTATGATCACATCTAAATCCACTGTTTCAGCTTAAATCCATTCCCCCTTGTCCTATCATGATGCCAAATTTATTTCTGCACTGGCAAATTTTGCAAGCATGATGAGGATGATTAAATAACTCACCACAAGCAACTAGTGTAATTCCCAAAGTATTGACTGGATGATGAGGTAGCATTATTACAGGAGACCCTAAACACAGGGAAATTAAAACACTGGACAGCTATGAGAGACTCCTGTCATTAAAGGGTTTAGCAATCCTGTGTGAAGAATATCTATAACACTTTTAAAATATGCTTACATGCCATAAATCACTGCCCCACAATAATACATGCATATTATATTCATAACAGCATAATTACATGACAATTACCATACAGCAGTAATTAAGGGGAAACCCTGTGTGCCATCCAAGGCAGCTTCTTTGAAACAGACTAAGTATACAAGGAAAATATAATTAAGCAACAGAAGGTGAGCTGTTTCCTGATGATAATTACATTACTGACTGTATTTTCAATTAGGTCACTTCTAAAACATCAGACTAGTTCAGGGGAAGCTGAACTCGTTCAGGATTTTCATGTCCACATGAATCCTGCTGCACAGGGGCCCAGGTGGTCATGGACTTACCTACCAATCTCGTTTGTTAAAAGCTTTAAGGGCAAGTAGGTTTTGCCCCTTGGCAGCTTTTGGGCAGCTGCCTAATTTCTATAATAGCCTAACAGAGACTTCAGCCAAAAGCAGGAGTCATTCCACATTCCTGGACAAAACATTCAGCTCAGGAGACTTGAATATTCTCAGCTGAAGCAAGATCTTACAGAGGTGAGAAGTAGCTACATTTCTGTGCATTTGGTAAAGCTCTGCCAAATAAAAGGGCCTAAGGAATAACCCAACAGCACATAGATGAGAGGGGAAGGCACAGCAAAGCGTGCAGTGCTCACAGTGGGGTTTACACACAGCTCAGGCTGCGAGGATCTGCTCGCTGGGACACAACACCGGCCTGGGAAGCACAGCTGAGCTCTCACATTGGCAGCAGAGGCACTGAAGAATTTAAGGACTCCATTTGGGACAGCTCATTTAAATGCCTCAGACTCCAAGGACCAGCCTAGAGGTGGGGGAATGCAATAATGAACGCGATCACTCAGGTCACTTCCATCACAGAAACATTTTAACGTCTTCGGAGAAGCTGCAGCAACTGGTGGACTTCAAAGCAGAGCCTACAGACATGTGCTCTTGTGGCAAGGGAAGGCTGACTGCTATTTTTATATGTGCTTTCCTGGGAAAAGCCAGCATTTCACAAACAAGTTCAGCTAGAGGAATCATTGTATATTCATTCCCTGCTCCCTCAAAGGATACAACTTCCAGGATCCTCCCCAAGAACAGCTCCAGCGAAGCACAGATGGATGACTCTGGATTTACCCTTCCCCAGGTTGTCTGAGGCAGTGAGTTTTTAAACACTAGTTGTTCTCATCACTATCATAATCCAGTAGGTCACAGATGGCACAAAACATTATGGTATCCGGAATTTTGTGCCCATTCATGCTGTTGTTTGTTCAAAAAAATTAATCTCCAAGGCTGCCAACCCTTGTCTTGCTCAGAATCACCTTTTTACCTTCTCACCATCTGCTCTGAGACCTCGGGGGCAAGTCAGTGTGAGTCCAGTCTCAGCTGCAACTCACTGGGTTGCATCAAATTTGAAATCCTCCAGCACAAAATGTACCTCATTGCTACTGATCCCTCCAGGAGAGGCAGCCCTTCACTGCCCTATCCAGCATTACCAGCACCACTGCAGAGAGAACATGTTTTGGAGCTGTGTATCCTACAGCTGAGCTCACCTACAATAAAGCCTCATCCACCAAAATCTGGTTTTAAAAATCAGCCATGCCTAATAAAGGATAATGTCCAAACCCACACTCATCTGACCCACTGTCTCCTGAAACCTTATCAGGCAAGCTGAATTATTCCCCATTTCTCATTTGGTACCTCTTTTCCAGCAGTCTTAAAAAAAAATCAAATCTCCTTTATTTTGGGCCTTGCAACTTGAAGAGTCACTTCCAATTTTCCTCTGGCTTCCAGTACTTTTTTTTACATGCCAGATAGGCCAAAAGGAGACAATTTTTGCAGGTCAAACAGAAAAAGGGATGAAAGAGGAGGTCACAGTCCAGATTTCAGCACTGAACAAGTCATACATGGCCCTTTCTGTACAAAAAGCCCAGATAAACCCCAAAATCTGATTATGTAGATTATTCTCTCACGTCACACTTTGATACTCTTATGCATTTTATGGCTTCCAATGTGCCTTTCAGAGAGTAGGGCGTGCATGAGTCCCTCAACAGAGAGCTAGGAAGGAAGGGAAAAAAGTGGATTTATCCTATCATTCAGCAAGCCACCACAACCCCAGCAGGAAAGTGGGGGAGCCTGGCATTCTGCCACAAGAGAAAGCCCAAAGAAAGCTGTTCTGCTTTTAAGGCAGCCATATGGAGATGAAGCCTTGAGCTGCAGTATGCTGAAAGCTGCTCTTACAGCCATGCTGCTCTACTCATGGAGTAGACCTACTACACACAGACAACGAGAGAGTAGGGTGTGTGGGTTTACTGAGCCTACAGATCAATCAGGATAAACAGCAAGTTTTTCTGAAAATAGAGCTGATGATCTAAAAGGGAAAAATACAAACTGCAGAGACTGTGCAACAGCATCACCTCATTTGGAGCATGGAGAGCTCACCCAGCTGAGTGGTAGTGACACACCTGAAGGACAGGACCATCCAGAGGGACTGGACAAGCTCAAGCACTGGCTCCATGGCCATCTCAGGAGATTTAACAAGACCAAGCTGCTTGTGCTGGGTCCAGGGCAACCCCTGGAATTAATCCAGGCTGGGGGATGAACAGATGGAGTCCTGGGAGAAGGATTTGGGGATACTGGGGGGTGAGAGGTTGGACATGCTGAGCACCAGGACCCAGAAACCCCCCGTGTCCTGGGCTGATCCCCCAGGGTGGGCAGCAGGGGAGGCTGCCCCTCTGCCCCCCTCAGGTGAGACCCCACCTGCAGAGTTGCCTCCAGCCCTGGGGCCCAGCACAGGAAGGACCTGGAGCTGCTGGAGAGAATCCAGAGGAGGCCACACAGATGATCAGAGGGATGGAGCAGCTCTGCTATGGGGAAAGGCTGAAAGAGTTGGGATGGTTCAGCCTGGAGAAGAGAAGACTTTGGGATGACCTAACTGTGGCCTTCCAGTGCCTGAAAGGAACCTGTAAGAAAGATGGAGAGAAACTCTTTACAAGGGCCTGAGTGGCAGGACAAGGGGGAAGGGCTTCAAACTGACACAGAGTACATTTAGATTGGATATTAGGAAGAAATTGTTCCCTGTGAGGGTGGGGAGGCCCTGGCACAGGCTGCCCAGGGAAGCTGTGGCTGCCCCATCCCTGGAAGTGTTCCAGGCCAGGTTGAGCAGGGCTCAGAGCAACCTGGGATAGTGGAAGGTGTCCCTGCCCTGTGGCAGGGGGTGGAATGGGATGATCTTTAAGGTCCCTTCCAACCCAAACCATTTTGTAATTCTATACCTGCTTCTCACTGTTCTCCAGCTGGCAATTTTGTGGGTCTGGTTTCAACCTCCCAGGACCAGCTCTTACACCCATCTCAGGTCTTACCAACTGGTCATTAGTACACTCAGGGACAGCTGGAAAGCCTGGACCCTTCTCCCAAAATGATGTGACACTCAGCAGCTTCACAAACATGGCATAGTTCAAAGGCCCAGTACCTTTGACTTCTAAACACCAGCCTTGTCTTCAGTTCTCAGTAAAAATATTAAACATGGGAACAGAGAGTGAGGTTTAGTCCTTTCCTACTAACAACTTAGCAATACTTGGCTGGCAGAATGAATTTCAGAGGCACATGAAATTCTGAAAAGCCTTGGAAGAAAATTGTGCCTTTTCTAGTGAGTCACTCATCTGTTACCACTGGCAAAGGAAAGAAAGGGTAAGCAAAAAGCTGCTGTTACCCAGGACTACCTAAATAGTTGTGGGTTTGGTAACCAAGGGAAGATACAGCTGCACAGGAGGGGCTGCACGGCAGCACAGCAAAAAACCAGCCCTGTCCCACTGGCCACCCTGTTTGCACAACCACTCAAGCCCAACCCTGCTGCCAGCCTCGTAAATCTCAGATAAAAGCCACATCTCTGTGGTAAGATGCTGGCAGGGGCACAGGGCCCCACATGGAGGGCCTACTTCAAGCACTATGGAAAAGCTGAGCCAGCCACTTCTGTGCTCCACCTTCTTCTGGTTCAAAGGGAGCAAGAAATACTCCCTCACTGAAAGGTGAGGGCCATTAACAACTGCAGGGACTAATTGCACCCATAGCGGTCTGACAAAATGGGACTGCAGAGTAGGTGTTGCACTACCCTAAAAGGTATAAACAAAGTTTAACCTCAATTTTGTTTCCTTTTGCACATACTTTAAATGCCGTTCAAGCCTTCAAAGTCGCAGTCAAATCATTAGCAGTAGTTCAAAGTGACCTGAGCCTGATACTTTTCCTCAGTGCATTTAAGGCTGATTTATTTACCTCAAGCTGCCTAAAATATGTGGAGTTCAACTTGAATGTGTTAAACTTGGCTAAAAACCACCCTGTTCTCTATTGAAGGCAGTAGTGCTATAGAAGGTAAATGCCATCCTATTGTCTCCAGATTTCTGTTAATCTCTTACCAAAAAAATAGTTAAATTAAAAAAAAAATAGAATTTTATTTGCCAGTTACTTTCATACTGTGAAATACTGTAGCACGTGAGCTGCACTAAGGATTAAAACATGTATTGCCAGGAACAGCTTAGAGCAGTTACACAACCAAAATAAGAATATAGTGAAATAGGAGTATTTATGCCTACAGGATTGTCACACACCTCTTTATTATTCTTTGCTTCCTGCATTACACCAAAGACATTTCAAAGTGTCCTCCAGGTTTCACAGCCCCTTGTTTATTAAAGGCTCGTATTTTAAGAAGAATTTGGCACTGATTTCACGCACTTCCTCCTTGTCCCCCTTACCTGTTTCCTTTCATTGTTACTCCAGAAAGAAACAGGAGGATAATCCCTGCCTTTTCACTGAGAGTGTTCACTCTTTAAAAGCCTCGGTCCTCCCCTCTATTCAGCCCTTGCTCCACAGAGCTCACCCGCACAGAGATTCAACCCTCAGTCCCTTTGCTGCTGCTTTCTCATCTTCCCACGCTGCGGGCTGCTATTGCATTTCCCCGGCTGACTCCACCTCCCCTCTTCCCACTCTCTTTCCTCTTTAGATTCACTTCAAGGCCAACTTCCCTTCCTTGCTGCTGGGCTCACACAGCTGGGAGTGTAGTAAAGCAGGGGGAGGGGAGCAGAGCAGGGAGCTTTTATTCAGCAATGCTTCCTTAACCAAGCAGCTGCTTTGAAGCCCCAAGGTCCAATTTCAACTGCTGAAGTTGCCAGTAATAAAAAACAGCTAAATATAACACTGCTTTCAAACAGCAGGTTTGAGATGGGGGACTCCACTGTGAAAGCTCTCCAGCTGAAACACAATCAGAATCTGTAAACACACAACTTGTATGTAACAGCCAATAAGCACTTGCTGGGATGCATATTTGGAAGAGGAATTCAAGACTCACAGGGTCTCACCACACCTCTTCCGTCCTACTCCAAGCCCTGTGCAAAGTGCTCCTGCTCAGGTGTGTTACTCCACGTGCAGCTCCTCACTCACAGATAGGGCAGAGATGAGAGCAGGGAGAGGGACATGGAAGAAAGTACCCACAGCTCTGCTCCCAAATCCCTGCTGGGTGTTCTGCAGGGCACACATCTCCTCCTCAAGGCAAACGTGACTCATGGAATCACAGAATGATGTGGGTTGGAAAGGACCTTAAAGCTCATCTCATTCCATCTCCTGCCACCAGCAGGGACACCTTTCACTATCTCAGGTTGCTCCAAGCCCTGCCCAACCTGGCCTGGAACACTTCCAGGGATGGGCAGCAACAGCTTCTCTGGGCAGCCTGTGCCAGGGCCTCAGCACCCTCTGTTGTGACACTGCTGAACAGTGACAAGTGCTGCACTTTGCTGTGAAGTAAGTGGCTTCTGATGAAATCTTTAATCATACATTGACAAGTGGGTTTGGATTTAAGTTCCCTTTGTTGACTACGAAATGGCACTAGGAGACAGAGGAAAAGCATGATAAAACATTAATAATCTTCAGTGCTACCAAAAGAATACCAGAGAATTATGTTACTGCAGTGCTGCCTCCTTGACCATGTTTGTACAGAGATGATGAACTGTAAATCCAGTAATATCCACAGAAGTTACTATGAATGCAATGTAAATTGCACTGGGATGATTTGAGCTGAAATGGAATGGTTTCCCATGGGCAGAGGGCAGGATTAGACTGGTTATTAGGAAGAAATCCTTCCCTGTGAGGGTGGGGAGACCCTGGTACAGGTTTCCCAGAGAAGCTGTGGCTGCCCCACCCCTGGAAGTGTCCAAGGCCAGGCTGGATGGGGCTCAGAGCAACTTGGGATAGTGGAATGTATCCCTGCCATGGCAGGAGGTTGAAACTGGGAGAGCTTTAAAGTCCTTCCAATCCAAACTACTCCATGCTTCTGTGATAGAAGCTAAATGGAAATTAAGGCCTTGAGGAATGCCAATTTATACCAATGCTCCAGAGACCACAGGTTAAACTGATGGCAGAAGGAAGCAGGAATGAAGAGCCTTGAAAAGCAAAGCTGCCATTCTTGGCATTAAAGAAATGTTGCTGATCATCCATTGATCTTGCCAGTTTGTTTGGATGTGTAAAACCCACCTGTAGGAAAGCCTGAAAGGTGCTGGTAAGAAAGGTGTTAAGGAGTGGTACTGTCACTGCAATGACCCAACTTCGAGGTTACTGGAAGATATTGTACCTCAAGGTATTGAGAAACCTCAAAGCATCCTCATCTGGGGGGATTTTTTCACCTGTAGTTTGGGGCACATGGGGATAAAACAGGGAGGGTTGGCTGTTTTGCAGTGATCAATATACAAAAGGTTCCGGAGTGACCTCTCGGGGCAAAGCAGTACCCTAAAAGGTTGAGTTGCTGAAGAGAGGAGCAATACAGTTCTGATAGGGAAAAACACAGAGGTACTGACTCCTCTCAAGGCTTGTTAAAACCTCATCTGTTTGCCCAGGTCTGTGAACTCTCAGGTGCTCTACACTGGATTTGGGGTAAACCTCCCCTAAAGACCTGGCTGCTGGTCTCATGAATTGCAGCTCTGCTCTGCAAAGAAAGTTGGACTGTCATGTCTTAGACATCTACAAAAGCACACCTGCAGGTCACTAGAGTCAAATAACCCACAGAGAAAAAAGGCCAAACAGGAATAACAAGTCTAAAAATAGCAATATTTGAGAAAACAGTATTTTCCACCCATTCATTTAGCCAGAACAAATTCTCACCTTCCCATTCCTTGTGGCCATTTATTCATCCAGCACTCCTCTTGCCTGATGTCCTTTCCCTAGCTATTTCCTCAAATGCATTTTGCCCCACTACAGCCCATCACTGCAATGCACACCACTCACAAAACCTATAGTCAGTAGCTTCCACTCTCTCCCTCTCTTTACATGTGCTTTTCTGATACAAGCAGTCTGTCTTTACGCATGAAAATATTCTTAAAACCATAACCAAGCTACATGGGAAATAATTTTTTTACACAGCTGGGTTTGGAGTTTTTTGTTGTTATTCTTAATGATTGCCATGGTTGTAAATCAAAGGCACAATTTCATTCCTGAAGGAGGTGGAGGAGGGTGATCCTACCTCTCTGCACAGTACCAGTGAGGCTATACCTGGAGAAGTGTTGTTAATTGTGGGCTCCCTTGTACAAGATATGAATTTACAGATGAAAATCCAGCAAAGGACCACAAGATAATGAAGGGACTGGAGCATCTTTCACGTGAGAAGAGGTTGAGAGAGCTGGGACTGCTCAGCCTGGAGAAAGGGCTCAGGGATGATCACATCAATGTGCCCAAGTACCTGACGGGAGGGAACGAAGGGGCAAGAGGCAATGGGCACAAACACACACATGAAATTCCACCTTAACACAAAAAACCACTTTTTGACCATGAGACTGGTCACAAACCCTGGAACAGAGTGCCCAGAGAGGTCGGGGAACCTCCAGCTGTGGGGATATTCAGACCCCAGCTGGACAGTCCTGGACAGCCTGCACTCAGTGACCCTGCTGCAGCAGACAGTTTGGGCTGGGAGATCCCTTTCAGCCTAAACACTGGTTCAAAGTGAGGATGTCTGGGATAATAAGCAAAACCCATACAGTGACACTGCCCCACCAGTTATCACCAAGGCTCTGAGCTAGGCCCAGGGCTGGAATCAAGTTCATGCAGGAAACAGTTCTGCAGCCCACAGCTCCTTCATTCCCTGACCAGGGAACAGCTGGCAAACCTCACCCAAACCCTCACCATCCTCTCTGGGACTGGAGATGCCAATAACATGGAGTTTATCTTGTCCTCACTACGAGGGAATGTAGATCATCTGCAGCTTTTGATGTGCATTTCTCAGAGCTCAAATACATCCCTCCCTGAAGAGCTGGGGGAAATGGGTAAGTCAGCTTGCCTTGAGCAGCATTTGGAGCAGCTTTGGACACATGTGTGTGTGGGCAACAGAGATGATGTTGCACACTGGCTCAGTTTGTAATAAAAAACATGATTAAATGGCCAGAAAAGATGCTGGCCACTAACACACCCTTGTTTGAATGGTGAAGATTTGATGCGTCTGAAGGACAAATCCTTTTTCACTCCTATTTCTTTCCAAATGCTGCCTGTGGCTGGATCAGTTCTCCAGCTAAGCAATGCTGGATCTACGCCAGGTGTCACAGCAAGTAAGCTCAGCACCTGACTTAACTGCAGCTTCCTTAATGACTTAATGCAGGGGACACCATCTGATACTTCCAGGGGGTCTAGTTTTACTTCAAGAGCCTTATCTTGCATGTCCTGACCAGTAGCTTTGACCATAGCTGCATTCTCACACCAGTGAGAATGCAGCCTTGAGTCAGGAGAGCTCACTAAGCTCCTTTTTTGAAGCTGAGCAGAGACAGCACAAAAAATATCCCCTTTTACTCAGAGTTGAAATTCAGGCCTTTGTATGCAGTCACAAAATGCAGGCAAGTGACTCAGAGCTCCATGAAAAAATAAAACCAATTTGGTTTTAAATCGCACTTTAAACCCACTTTATCCCTGGGGAAGGTTTAAGAACAAAAATTGGACTAATAACACATCAGAAAACTTCAAGGTAAACAAAAGCTTAATTGTGAAGAACAGGACAAAAGTGGGTTTTGCTACTGCCAGATGCCTCCTTTCCTAGTGTGTGACTAATCCAAAGGCCTGACAACACTGAACTGCCAACAAAGATAATTCCTCTTCACAACTCTTACGTAAGCATCATAAATCCGAATTATTAATTGCACCCAGAAGATAACACTGAGGTTTGTAAAGCATTGGAACAGGCTGCCCAGGGCAGTGATGGAGCCACCTTCCCTGGAAGTGCTCACAACTTGTGTGGATGTGGCCCTTACGGACGTGGTTTAGTGGCTGCGTTCATGGTTGGACTTGATGATCTTAAAGGTGTTTTCCAGAGCTACTACAGAAAATCACAGAACCACAGACTGGGTTGGGTTGGACAGGCCCTTAAAGCTCATCTCATTTCACTCCCCTGCCATGGGCAGGGACACCTTCCACTAGACCAGGTTGCTCCAAGCCCTGTCCAACCTTGAACACTTCCAGAGATGGGGCGTCCATAACCTCTTTGTGCAACAGCAAAATAGGTTAAGTGTTAAGTAAATGCCCCAAGGATATTATTATTCAGCAAGAACCAAGCTAAACCTCAAGTCACAGACCCCCACTGAAATACCTTAGAGCTAAAGCTGTCCCTTTTAGGGACAGGACAATGTCACCTTGCTGGGAAAGGCTGGAAGGACCACCTTTGCTCACTGCAAACAGGAGCCAGTCTTAAAGCCTTGATATGTTGTTAAGCCTAGAAATAGGAGAGTCAGCTTGTTTTCTGTTCTACCCATTTCTGTGCAGAGCTTGAAAGATTTATTCTGTGCAATAATGAGCACAACTACAGCCCTTACTTCTTCCTTGGCAGCTTTATTAAAACATTGCATTGCTTGATGAGGTTAAACCATTTCATGTCAAGATTTGCACCAATTTTGCTATGTATGACTTTTTCTTTACTAAGCTTGAGGGAAATGTTCCCTAACCTCTAAACGAAGCTGCAGTTAAGAGCTCAGTGCTCACAGCCTCTGAAAAACAGAGGCTTGGCACCTCCAAGAAATGGCTCTATTTAGAGGTCTGGAAAACTCATGTCATAACAGATTTGTTTCTAAAAGGACTATCTGACAAACACAGTGACAGCTTCCCAACATGGCTCTCCATCTGAGCCCTGTTCCCCGAGTATTCCTGCCCAGCTCTACTACAAGGAACAGTAAGAGCAGGACAGTACCACAGCCTCTAGATCCACTCTACATTCTTGCCTCCAACTTGTCCATTCCTAGTCACAGAAATCCAAATCCAAATTTTTGGCCTCAGGACAATCCTGGAATTCTTGACTAGACAAACTTAAACCTAGCTCCTAAGGCAAGTGCTAATGGGACATTCCAGGTACCCAAAAATCAGGAGTTGCCAGCTGGGACTTGGCTCTCTGCATCAAAGGAACCAGCAAAGTAAAACACTAATGGCCAGTGCAAAGGCAACTTGTTATTAGAAGTTGTTAGACTATTGCACTGCCAATCCCCTGAGTTCCCATGTGATTATTTTACAAGCTAAAACACCCAGGCAGCAATAATTCTCCAAAAACAAACAGAGAGGCCTAGACTCAGCATGAGGAAATGACTTGTTTTCTTAAGCAGTTTTTAAAGGTGCACTCCACCTCTTGCAAGGATCTTTTTTCCCCTCACTGTACAACTCCCTGCAGTTCAGAAGCTCGAGCTGTACTTACACATATCTCAGCTCAAGACCTTTCAGGATACTTTACACGTGGCAAGACTTTGCTCCTGCCACAAACAAGGAAACACAGCTTTGAAGTGACAGTTGAAAGACACACCTAAAATTTTACTGAGCAAAGAAACTTCCAATAAGGAAAGGAATAACCACAAATATTAGTCAGTGATTAACTTATTCACAAGACAAAGGAACCTTGTTTGCATGTGGAGTATCTTCCAGAGCAAGAAATGTAAAGAGATCACATTGGCCCATTCTCATTGCAGAATTCCAGCAGAATGCACACAAATGAGGCTGAAGCCCCTCTCACCATCATTTCTAAATGATACACTTTGCAAAGCAATGGATCATTATTTAACTTGTTTTCAGAAATAGGAAGTCCACTATGGCACCGACATCCAACTGCTTACCTCAGTGCACTGATGAAATAGCTGAGAGTTGTTTGCATCAAGTGCTTTACCATTCCAGCACTGCCATACTCACAGCACACAGAGAGGTGGAACAGCTGTAGGATCACAGAAGGAAATAGCAGCTCCTGGTGCTGTCACCAATTTCCTCAGGTTCCAACACTGCAGGAGGTGCAGTGCCTCTCCCAGGAGTGCATTCCTGAAGAAAGCAGGCAAAAACAAACCACAGACTTCAATAAAACTGCCTAAACCCCTACAAGGCATTTTGTAATCTTACAGCACTCAGGCTTGGAGTGGGATGTGTACCTGCCTTCCTGTCTGCACATTTAAGGCTCAATCAGAAATATTAAAACATCTTCTAGCAGGGTCAGTGGATCATGGCAAAACCCTGCAGCACAGAGACACAGGGAGCCTAGCATCTGGAGGGGGCCTGCAGCAGCATCCTAGGATAGCAAGCACACAAAGCCCATCCTTAGGCTTTTGGGTAGCACAGAAAGTAAAACCACACACCAAAAAAGTCACATCTAGGTTTCAAGACCAGCAGCTTTCCTCTCTCCTCTTCTCACCCCACTGAAATTACTACAGCCTCAGAGAAGCATTTCAGCCTCATTTATAGCCTTGTGAGGAACGAGGTACAGCTGGGGCAGAGCCTGTGTCCTCACAGCTGCCTTCACCCAAATAGCTGCACCTGAGGGATCCCTCCAGTAGCACAAAGAGCCACCACGGTCACTGTGGCTCCAGCAGGGAAGTGCTCCAAGAGAAAATGGGAGTTTGATAAACATAGCACCCACCACCACCATGGCAAGGGGATCTAGGGCACTCTTGGGTGGGTTATTTTATTTGAGCCTGTAGTCCCTAGCTGTAGAACCGTCTAACAGCAGTCTAGGGCCTGAGGGAATGGCTGGAGCTGTAGTAGGGGAGGGTTAGGCTGGATACTGGGAAAAGGTTCTTCCCCCAGAGGGTGGTGGGGCACTGCACAGGCTCCCCAGGGAATGGTCACAGCCCCAGGGCTGCCAGAGCCCAAGGAGTGTTTGGACAGCGCTCTCAGGCACAGGGTGGGATTACTGGGGTGTCTGTGCAGGGACAGGAGTTAGACTGGATGATCTTTGTGGGTCCCTTCCAACTCAGGGTGTTCTGTGATTCTATGATTTGTTGACGTATGAGCTTTGTGAGCACAAAACAGATCAGAGCTCAGCACAGAAATTCCATCATATAAAAGGAGAATTCTGCCTTTCAGACCTACGCTGCTCTTAAAACAACAACTTCCTATCTTAAGTTTTTGATAGCTTGGATTCCAAGAAGAGCACATGAAGAGCTATCCTTGGGATTTGACTGAGCTATGGTAATAACTTTTATTTATTAAATTCCCAATGAGCAGCCCTACTGCTAGTTCCTTTTTATAGCTGTTCAAATTAAACATGTATGACCTGTCACCCTGTAGTCAGTCTCAGTGTTATCTCTTTGCTGAGAAACACAATGGAGAACAACAACATTCTCTCTTCCCCAGCCAAATAATTTTTAATCACCTTAGCCACAGGAGCCCTACTGGTAATCTGTCCTCTGGGCCCTCCTTGTTCTTAAAGCAGAGGCTGATAGAGAATTCAATTAATGTGTCCCCTAAGGATAACACATCCAATCACACTAAGTGAGGAAAAGAATGCTCAGATGGAAAAGAAACTCCAGTTCCAAACTTCCAGTGGAAAGTCTTTGTCTTGCTGGGCAGAATACCATTAGTCTCATGAAGCAGGGAAAGGCTTTGGGTCTTTGCTTTGGCAACAAAAAGCTTTGTTGTTGCTGAGTTTTCCCCTTTTAGGATGACTTGCCATCCTAATCCAGAGAAGCCCAAAGGAGTTCTCGGGGTCAAACCTTCGGAAGATCAGTGTTGGGTCTGTTGCGCTGATTCGGTTTTCCCCATCTGTTGAAGGATATGTAAATCCTATATGCCACCACTTCCACTGCTCACGTGACTAACATGTTATCCAGTTAGCACAGAAAAAAGCATGGATTAAATTCTGATCCTTTTTGAAGGGCAAAATTCTCAAAGGAAAACTGTATTCAGCCTAAGGCTTTGCCTAGTTGGAATTTTCTGCTGTAATAAGACGTTTATCATTGATTCATAGAATCATGGAATATCCTGAGTTGGAGGGGACCCACAAGGATCACTGAGTCCAACTCCTGGCCTGGCACAGGACACCCCAACAAGCCCTGTTAGAGCAGGTATTAGCACGAGCAGATGATGAGACCCAGTCACGTAGACCTTGACCAAAACCAACCACTGGCTCACTCATGCAAGGTGAAGTGTGAAGAATTTCAAGCTCTCTTCATCTCTCACTCAAAAATGGTCAAAACCAACTCAAACACAGAACAAACCTGCAGCTCTTAACAGATTTGCTCTCCATGTCACACATATCATGGAACTAGATGAGCTTTAAGGTTCCTTCCAACCCAAACCGTTCTGTGATTCTATGATCAATTTGTTTCTATTGGTCCAGAAGGCATTCGGTGGCTCAAAAGGAGTAAAGATTGAAAAACACACATTTAAAAAATCTTTTCCTCACATCCTGTCACACCAACCTAAAATATGCAGGCGCCGGGTAGAAACCCAGCTTCCCAAACCATCCTGTTGTCAGCAGCTTCAATGCTGCATAAACACACCCAGGGACAACTGCTGAGTCACAGCAGCAGCATGAGATTATCCAAGGTTTGAAAAATCTGGATTTCAGAACAGAAACCACTGTGTTGCTGTCTGTTAGCAGCGAAACAAAACACAGCATTGAGGGGGGAAAAAAAAGAAAACAAAGCTAAACTGTTGGCTATGTTGGGTAACTTTTCCAGTCTTCCCAGCTTGTGACAGTGGCAGATGGCCCAGTCTGTAAATTAGCAGTTACCAGATGGGCCCCCTAAGTAGCTTTACTGCAGTAAATTGATTTGTTCGTGGATTTGGTATTAAAATGTCCTTCACTGTCTGGGTAGTGTTTGGCCACAGAGCTGCAAATTCCACTTGAATGCAGGGAAGGCCAAAACGCCAAACACTCCTATTGGGCAGCTACTTTCACACATGGTGGCTACTGGTGAGTCCCAGTCACCAGCCAGGTAGGCACACTGGAGGTATGAGAGCCAGCATAGGCCAGAGAGCACTCAGGAGTTGGATGGTCCATGTGGATCCCTTCAAACTCAGGATATTCTATGATTCTATCACTTAATTCTGGCCATGGATGACAAATACAGACAAGTTTGCAGTGAGGAGCTGGGGAAGGACACTCTGACCTTGGGAAATATCTATTGTGTTGATACAACTATCTCAGGACAAAGTTCTCATTATTGTGGCTGAAAATGGGGAAGGAATAATACTTCAGTGTCATCCATCTGTCTCTCTCCTTCTTCCCTCTATACCCTTCGCCTCTCCTCCTACCATTTTCACAGAATCACAGAATTCCTCTGGACATCATCCGGTCCAACCCTCTGGAGCAGGTGACACAGGAATGCATCCAGGTGCATTTGGAATATCTCCAGGGAGACTCCATGCCCTCCCTGGGCAGCTGTTCCAGTGCTCTGCCACCCTCAATGCACAGAAGTTCTTCCTCATGTTGAGGTGGAACTTGCTGTGGTTTAGTTTGTGGCCACTGTTCTTTGTCCTGTCACTGGGCACCACTGCGAAGAGCCTGGCACCACTGTCTTGGCACCCCCTTGGAGATATTTATATGGATTAGTGGGATCTCCTCTTGGTCTTCTCTTCTCCAGAATAAACAGGCCCAGCTCCCGCAGTTTCTCTTCATCAGAGAGATGCTCCAGACCCCTCATCATCTTTGTGGCTTCTGTTGGATCTTCTCCAGTAGCTCCTTGTCTTTCCTGAACTGTGGAGACCAGAACTGAATGCAATAGTCCAGATGTGGCCCCAGATGTTATGCTGGAGATGCTGATGAACCCCATTTGCAGAGTTTTGGCACTCTTCTGTCTCTTTTGCTGCTCAGCTGTGCAGTGAGCTCCCTGTGGCACTATGTGCTACCTTACTATTCAGGAAGAACTTTGGGTGCTGAAAGGCACCTTTATTTTGTTCTGCTAACCAGGATTTCTACTCCTGCATCAACATCTCAAAGAGGATGGGATTACTGGAAAGAAAAGAAGGTCAATATGTTATTTTCCTCCATTTCATGGTAGAGGCTGATAGCAAACATTTTCTAGCTTGGTTGTTATCCTTCCAGACCTCTGCTCAAGTAAAAGGAAATTGTCTCAGCAGTAGTGAGCCGGAAGCAAGAGATTGACATTTATTGAAGTGAAATATTCCACATTCCTTACATTTCTTAATAAAACCACAAGTGTTTCCATCTTCCTAGAGCTTCTTTGGCATGTCCTGGCATGATTTCCTGTAAAACCCAGTCCCAAAAGCCTTTGCATACATTTTAGTTTGTGACAAAGGCTGGCAAACCATGACTTACTCTTCCCAGTGGTCCTCTGCAGCTGCAAGGGCTAAAAAGTCACCAGAGAAGAGTGACAAACAAAAACAAATTACTCAAATTTCTGCAAGACTACTGTCACATGATGGTTTATAGTTCTAATATCTAGGTATTAGATATATAGCTGGCAAAACAAAGCAAACAGTTTTCCTTCTCAAGCCTAGAGTGTTAAACCATTTGTCAGCCTGAAAGCTCGGATTTCCTCAAGTTACGTTGCTGACAACAAACAAATGGGAAATGGAGAATTGTTCCATCTCCCTTTTTCCTCCATCTCCATTTCTCCCATTGTTTCAAAAGAACTTCGAGTTATATCTCCTACCATAGGTGTAAGTACATATTATTGTTCCTGATTATTATTAACTTCACTCAAATATCCTCACATGCTGACTCGGTCCTTGGTCCAACACTTAATGATCAAAACCTAATCCTGAAAATACATGGAAGGAGCACCAGTGGGTGGATATCGATGTCTACACTTGGATACTTTTTGCCTTAGTAGCTGTGAATGTATCTAGCACTGAGACAGGCAGCATCCAAGCCCACTGCTGTGCTACAAACCATTACTGCTGAATTTTGTGTTTTTGTGTTGGAAGTGAGACAACAAGGCCATTTCTAAACCAAGTTTTTACAGGGGAACGTGTGGTTTAAAGGGCTTTGCGCTCCAGCTGACGAGACTGTTTGGATTCAGTGAGCCGTAACTATTACACACAAGCTAACACACTACTATTATTCTCCAAAAAAAGCCTGGTTTACAACAGTTCAAGGAAGCCATGGGCTGCAAAGCCTGCTCCATCAAGAGCTAGAGGAAGTAAGCCCTGGGCTCAAGGGAGTGCTGGGAATGACAAGCAGCTCTCTCCCTCTTCTCCTTCAGCACTTCACCCAGTGTCTGGATATCTGGCACGTCACATTTTCCCCAGTGAACTGCTTGTTTTCTTTACTATCCCACCAAACAGCGTTCTACCCTGAGAACCAAGACAGATATTCCTACTGGAATGCAAAACAATCTGGCATTTTTCAGGATAAGGTTTATTGTTGAAGCTTCATTTCCTGTTGGTCATTCTTCCTTCTCCAGCTCTTCTCTGCTGAATCTCAGTTTGTCTTCAGATTTTACCCATGACCTGGAGTGACCTGCTTTTTAACCTCTGTCTCTCAAGCTGCTTGATAGTCATGTCCTCCTGTTCACAAAACTCAGGTCTCTTGGCAGTGAAGCACAAATATTTGCATTTAACAATTTAAATAGCAGGAACGGAAGTCCGTGTCCTGGGAAATCTGTCTCTGCTGCTTGGGGCCCTGTCCCCATCCTCATACAGATGAGTTTCTGCACTGCTTCTCCAGCTACACCTCAGCCTTCTGCTGCCTTCCAGACCATCAGTGTCTTTTCCATGGAAGCCTGAACTGATATTTCTAGTACTTTTGTCAATCAAGTGGCTTATTTGTGTGCCTTTATCAATCAGCTCACCTGCCCTGGAGCTGGGTAGGGCAAGCAGTGAGGGGACATGTTGCAGTCCCTCCTCACTGAAATAAAATTCTGTTTATTAATAAATGATATGCAAAACCCTTGGAACAACCCTTTCTCTCTGCATACTGCACCATACAGTACGATGGGACTTCAGTCCCTAGAAGTATTTTCACTGGAAATCCACAAAAGCAATCCCTTATACACATTCCCAGGATGCACAGACTTGCATTGGAAACTTGTACTTCACCATTTCTTGCATTTTGAAGTGTAAGTACCAAAAGGTACACGTGGAAGTGTTGTCTTCTTCACACCTCATCCTCCTGCATCAGGTATGAAGTATTGGAAAGCAGGCTTCAGCTTTTGCAGTTTTTGTGCATATTCTTTCTTTATCCTTCTCATTGCCAGGCAGGTCAAGCAGCTGAACAGCTGCTGGGCTGTTATTTGTGCTGGGAGCAAGGACTGTGCAGACTCAGGCAGTTCCTATACTTGACTGATAAAGTGCATTACCAGAGCAGGCCACACAAGCACACCTAGAAAGCCACATACTGTGCACAGACAGGAACTGTACCAGGAGGGTCACCCTAACCTGAAATGTTCATGGCTCAGCAGCTTCTCTGAACCCCATCCAGAGAGCCTGGGCTGTAACCAAACCCTTTGTATGATGCAGCAGCAGTCAGTCAGCAGTACTGTGTGCACGGAGAGCCTTCCTGAAGTGCAGAACACCACAGTCTGATAGGCTACTTCAGAATTCCAGAATCCCAGAATAGTCTGGGGTGGAAGGGACATAAAAGTTCATCTTGTTCCACCTCCTGCCATGGGCAGGGACACCTTCCACTATCCCAGGTTGCTCCAAGCCCCATCCAACCTGACCTTGAACACTTCCAGGGATGGGGCAGCCACAGCTTCTCTGAGCAACTTTACCTCCCATCTGTTTTTACAGGTACCCTTACACAATCTGAATTGACAATAAGTGGTTTTTCCTCTTCCCAGGCCACCAGCTCGAACTACTTCAAACCTGGGACCTCTCCCTTGTTCCCTGGGAGCAGAGCCTGATACCCCTCTGGCTGCACCCTCCTGTCAGGGAGTTGTGCAGAGCCAGAAGGTGCCCCGGAGCCTCCTTTCTCTTCCTATCCCCCTGGCTGCAGGAGCAATGCCTGTGAGGCTGGAAGCTCGCCAGCCACAGGCAGTCACACTGCACACCATGTCCCAGCCTTTGGCACAGCTTTGTCCTGTATGGCATCAGTGTCACTTGCACTAGTGAGAACTCTGGAGCTTATGCAAATTATCCACAAGCTAATGCAGAATTGGTCTTATTTAAATATTCATCAACTTGTAGTATTTAGGAGCACAAAAAAATAAGGTAGAATAACCAAGTCACTTACTGTTTTCCTGCACAGACTACAAAGTGCTCGATTCTTTTCTATTAATGCCAAAAAAAGAGCAAATGTAAATCAGTGCATTTCCTCTCTGTGGAGGGAAGGGATAAAACGTGAGTTATGAAAGTTATTATGAAGTCTGTGGTATACTAAGCACTCCAGCTAAATAGCTCAACTGTACAGTTACATTTCAACCCATTTTAGTGCATATTTTTCCCTTTTTTTTTGAACAGTGAAGCAATTAAGGCTTGAATAAGGCCTGGTCCAACACTGAAGTGATTCCCAGAGCCAAAGTATTTACTTCACTCTTAGTCAGGCATGAATTTGGCTCTGGGCTGTGATATGGCACTGGGAGCTGTGTCTCAGCCTCCAACTGCTGATTTTTAAGCACAATCCATCAGTGGTGTACACACACCAGTGCAGAGGCCTTTCCAAGGAAAAGAAAAGGAAGCTTCTGTGGAAGAACAAGGAAAGAGCAAGGACAAGCCCACACAAAGAGGTGGTGTTCATGAATTATCATATAAGCAGAACAGAGTATGGTTCTGTCATGTTGGAAAACTGATTCTTGTCACATTTTCCAGCTGCAGATCACTTGGAAACCTTTGAGTACAGAAGCCTTAGTCATTCAGTTTTGCACTTCAAGGCTTATTACTGATAATTGAGAAACACTTACTTAAAACTCTTAATTCTGTTCACCAAAGTGACATTTGCACATCAGCCTTCCTTTTGGAGAATGAAGCTTTCCACAGTGACCTTCCCTCAGACTGCAAGTCTGCAACTCAGCATCGAAATGTTGAGAGTGGAGCAAGTGATAATCCTTAGCCAGGAGCACATGGCAAGTCCTGTTCAGAGCAAGGAAAAGGGTTCTCATTACATTTAGTTAAAAGCTTCCCATTTTTTCAAGAAACCCCACCAGGTCAGCCAGATAGAGCAAAGTTGCACAGCCAGGACTCCACAGGGGCACTGAAGGTTTACTCTGCTAGGTCCAAGTAGGGTAAACTTATTACACCAGCTCACGTGTTCCAGGAAAAGTGCTGCAAAACTCACACTGACTTCAACCAACAGCCTCTGCCACTGAGGCAGAGAAGGGGTCTTGAATCTGATGATTTGGCTGGAATCAAGCAAGGAGACTTTAGTTAGTGACTAGTGTTATTGGCACCCACATTTTATTCATATTCTTTATCCAGCTTAACTTCTGTGCATGTTTAGACAAAAGCTTAAATTGGAACCCCAGCTCAGTCCTCTTCTAGTAGAAAATATTCTTTCCATATTGTTTTCTTCCAGCCTACAAATAGTGAAGAGCTAATTTTATTAGGTTGCCCTCACTACCTGAAGTGCTACTTTGGCTTCTGGAGAGCCCACCTCCATTGTCAGCTAAATCAGTTACCTCTGTCCCTCAGAATATTGGAGCAGGCTGCAGGCAGTGCTCTGCTGCAGAATACACCATTTTCTTCCACAGCATTTAAAAGCTGAACAACTTCTGCAGGGAAAAAAGGGACAAACTTATAACCAAACTTCTGGTTACAACTAAATAGGAGCAAAAGCACATATGAATGTGGAATAGTAAAGAATCAAAAAGAAGCATCAAAAGCAGCATGGGCATCAGGGGAGGCGGGGGATTCTGCCCTTCTGCCCCACTCAGGTGAGACCCCACCTGCAGAGCTGCCTCCAGCCCTGGGGCCCAGCACAGGAAGGACCTGGAGCTGCTGGAGCAAATGCAGAGGAGGCACCAAAATATCAGAAGGATGGAGCAGCTCTGCCATGAGGAAAGGCGTAGACAGTTGGGATTGTTCAGCCTGCAGAAGAGAAGACTTCAGGGTGGCCTAATTGTGGCCTTCCAGTGTCTGAAAGGAACCTGCAAGAAAAATGGAGAGAGACCATTTACAAGGGCCTGGAGTGACAGGACAAGGGGAATGGCTTTGAGCTGGCAGAGGGCAGGGTTAGATGGGATCTTGGGAAGAAATTAGTCACTGTGAGGGTGGTGAGGCCCTGGCATAGGTTGCCCAGAGAAGCTGTGGCTACTCCATCCAAGTAGTGTCCAAGGCCAGGTTGGATGGGGCTTGGAGCAACCTGGGATAGTGGAAGGTGTCCCTGCCCATGGCAGGGGGTTGGAGTGAGATGGACTTTAAGGTCCTTTTCAATCCAAACCATTCCGTGATTCTGTGATTTCTGGAGGCATAGGATTGTCTGTAATACCAAACATTCAGTATCATATAAAGCCAACAAGTTACTTAAGATCCCAGGCATTTATCACCAGATTTTTAATCCCTGCTGGGTACTAGTTACAAAACATCAGCTGTCACTACAAGCCTGCTCCCTTAGATTGACTGATAACCAAGTAGTTGCCCTTTAGCCATATTGATATTCCTCTGCTGACAAGTAACAGCAGGCAAGAGAGGAGCACTTGACATTTGTGCCCTAATTGCTCCTGCTTTGCACAACTGCTCCTGCTTTGCATAAAGTTGTGCATCACACTGATGAGAGGGGCAGCACTCTGGGAGCTCTGACAGGAGAGATCTCAGAACCTGCTGTACATCCACTTTCACTTACAGCTTGAACTTCTCAGGGCAAATAATGGTAACTCTCTGGAGGTTACCCTGAGACATTTTTTCCCTGCAGAAGAGAGCTAAAGTATGGATTTATATTTAGTCACATTCTGTTTTTCATTAAAACCCAAATGAGTCTTAGTTTTCTTCTGTCAGATTGAGTAAGAAATACTCCCTGCTTCTTCCAGGCAAAGCAGTCATGCTGCCAGCTTTAAGATTTTCTTAATCTTCTCTGGGAGTGAATTATACTGAGGAACCACTTGAACTCGTCTGAAACTACAATTTCCTTGAGTGGCAAGCAGCCCAATTCTATAAAAAGTATGAGTATAAAGACAAATGTATTTGATGAAGGCTCCTGCTGATGTCAACATGAGACACCAGCAAGGATGACGGGTAAAAACCTGCCTGTGCAACTAGAAATAAAGCCAGTTCTGTGTGGGATGAGTGTAAAAAAACATGAAATACTGCCAGCTCCTGAGTGCTGTTTGCATCAGTTTAGTTTTCCACATAAGGCATTGACATGCTTCATTTCAAAGTGATTTATAGCAGCATTAAAATTTTTTTCACTGCTTTGTTTTGTTTGGAGCTTTTCATTATCAGGGTTGGCACACCACACTTTTTGCAGGCCGACAGACATCTCCCTGCAGATGTTTGGGAACACCTGGTAGCAAGTTTCCTCTAGTCTTGAAAGAAAGAAGCATCATTGGGAGTGACATGAAGTAGATGAATGAAGGTTTGGAGCCTTATTTCTCAGGCTGACCATCAGAGCATGTTTTGTCTGGAGTCAGGGAGCCATCAGTGCAGAAATCACATGAGGTCTGTCTGTGACAAGGGTTGTTGGTGGCAGTCTGTGCTTCCAGCTGCCCTTTTAGCTGTAAAAGCATCTGCAGCTCCAGCTCTTCCTCTCTGTGATGTAAGACTGATTGTCTGTTCATGCTCACACACGCTGAAGGTAGCACAGTCTTCAGTCTTCATCAAACTCCCCAAAAAATCTGTCAAAAATGGATGCTTTACAGCCCAGAAATCTGAGGTTTCAGACTGTGGTCAACATTCCAGTGAATCCCATTGCAAATGGAGATATCTGAGGTTCCTGAACCACATTTTGAGAGGTTTGCTGGCATAAAACTCAGGCACTGCAGGGCAGGGTTTAGCTGAACTGCTGTGGTTTCATGAATCATGGTGCTGCCTCACCAACCAAGAACTTAAGCCAACCTCAGCTTCCCAAAGGGTTGCTAAAATGCCATTTAACATATTTAATAAAAGAAAAATACACCCTCAAGGGTCCTGAGCAACAGTTAATAACACCCAGTGACAAGAAATGAGTAACATTAGAGAGTTTTTGGTAAAAAGGACTCAACTAATGGCTTTAACCACAGTAGAGAAAGGCTGCTGGGAGCTGGCTTTGAGGGGACCCTGACTGAGGGGAATCTTCAATAACTCTGCAACTGCTGAGGCAGCCTAAGCACTGAGTGATAAACTCTGTGAACTGAGTCAGTATTTATGGCTCCCTGTATGAGAGGAAAAATGACACACAGTAAATCATCCTCATTTTGACAATAATGAAAGATGCAATGACATCCTAAACCTTATAAGCAGTCCAGTGTGTTTCTTCACTTCAGCTTCAGGTAGAAGAGTTTCTGTACCTGAGGTTACCAGTATATTTAAAGTCAATCTAGTTTGAAACCCACTTGGTCATGACCTCCAGTAACCATGAAGTCACAAATAGTGATTTTGCACCTTGTGAAAAGAATAAATAACTTGTTCTATTCAACAAAACAATTAATATTACTGAAAATGAAAGCTCAACTTTTTCCATGTACTGGTAATGAAAGCTGCTCTAGAAGGGCAGCATGTCACACAATGCTTTATCTTAAGGCCTTCCCCTAAGTCAAACCTCACTGAGAAACCTAAAACCAGCCTGCAGAAGGCACAGACATACATACACACATACAAGCAGGGTGCTAATACCAGGATTCAGATGGAAAAGTCAAGTTTTGCTTTTTCACAAATGCTGCCCGGGCTTGATCCTTCCTTTCCCTCACTTCTCACTGTCTCTCCTTTCTCCCTCTCTGCCATTCCCTGAAGGGCATTATCAGCCTTGGAACAGCATAACCCATCACATCATCTGAGCTGCAGCTGCCACTCGTGGCTACGTGGGAGCATTCCAGCAGCAGCAATGCAGCCACATCCACACCAAGAGCTCCAACTGCGGGAAAGGATTCCAGTGTCATTGCACACAACATTCTGCAGAGAGATCCTTGCTAAAGCAGCCAAAAGATTCACGTCCCAGCCCCGTGGCAGTGGCAGAAAGCAGGAAGGCTCTGCATGGCCATAAACCAAATAAAATCCATCTGGGCGTAAGTTCATATTTATTAGCATTTCCAGTCCACCGTGGTACTTTAATTCCCCTATGGCTCCCAGGCTGCTGCATCTCACTGATGCATAAGCAGGCTTTCTGCTGCTATTATAAAACAAATTACCTCATGCATGAATGGCCTTAATATCAGTTTGTGCTCCAAGCTGTTCCACTGTGCTGACATATGTACCCCCCGTTCACCCTGCGCTGCACAAGGCAGATTGGCTTCCAAACAACCCATCAGATAGAGCAGGAAATGGATGACAAAATAGTGTCTGCAGCAGTAGCACCCATGCATCCCCATATTCTGCTCCCTTCACCGTGGAATTCCTGGCCTCCTGCTCAGTGGAAAAGGAGTTACTGGGCAAGCAACAGGGCTTTGACACCTCTCTCTCTGCTTTCTCATCCCAACCTCACATAGCAGGTGTTTCTCTGCCTGTCGTGGCTGCACAGCTCTCTCCCCATTTAGGCAGTGGTATCTGTACTGATAAATGTTGACCTGAGCAGTACTGGACACCTCAGTGAGTAAATAACCGTGTCATGGAAGGACCGGTCACTGAAATGAGAATATTATAAATAGAAATATTCCCTATAAGCGGCTTGTGACTAAGCTCACTTTTGAGCTAATAACTTCCCATGGAGATGAACTCTGCAGGAAAGCTCACAGAGCTATAAATACTCAGAATTCATTAACAGATCTTTTTTGTTGCAAACATTCTTTTCCGGCTGTGCATCATGACACTGGTGCTCCCAACCCATTCTCCTTTCAAAAGCTGCAATTGTTTGACCCCCAGATCCACTGATTCTGCTCTCAGAAATCCACAGGAAGAAAACATTGGGGCAGTTTTGAATATTAAGACCTTATTCTAGTGCCAAAAAAATAAAATAAAAAAGAAAAAGAAAACTATGACAAGGAACAGATCCTATGTTATGAGCATGTCTATAGTTTCATACTCTTTGTAAATTTTAATATTTTGCTAATCTATGAAGGAAAAAATATATTTTAAGGGCCTATTACTTTATTCTCTGGGTTCTGAGGTAATGACAACTGTGGATTTGTATCAATTGCTGTACTTTCTGCCTGCCCACATCCGTTTCCCAGCACTGCTCTGAAGAGGAGTATGAATGCTGACCGACCGGGATCATTGGAGCGGCAGATCCTACATGGAGATATTTTTGTTTCCATGTGGTTACCCAGCATCAGGGCTGCACATCAACATTGTACTTTTTAGAAGGCACTTGTGAACTGCAGCATTATTTGCATCAAAATAGTCTCTCAGTTGAAGATGTTCTCTTGCAACCACGCAGTGATGCTCTCTTGAGCAAGGGTTTAACTTATACTAGGCCAGTTTAAATCCTTTTAATTTCATTACATAGACACGACTCACAAGAGCATAAGATTTATTTTCTTATGTTGCAAGCTAAAAGCAGAGCAGGCCAGTATCTTTTCACCTGGCTGTCTAACCACTGTTCAAAGCACAAAGCAGTATTTTTTGTTCCTGCTTATTTCATTAATCCACTTTAATTCATTTACTGAAGGCTGGCACTGAGACACAGCCCTGCTGCTGCTGTTGCCATGTAGGTGTTTGGCAACACAATCCACACAGGGATTGTGGTATAATATTAATGAGCCCTTTATCATTGCACTATAAAATCAGGAGCTCCATGGTTGCTTGACAGCAGGGCAAGTTCATAGAATCACAGAATCCAAGAATCCCAGAATGGTTTGGGTTAGAAAGGACCTTAAAGCCCATCTTCTTCCACCCCCTGCCACGGGCAGGGATGCCTTGCACTAGACCAAGTTGCTCCAAGCCCCAAATTCTGCTCTTGCTTCCCCTCTAAGAATAATTCTGGTACAAAGGGAGGGCAGGAGTTCAGCTATGCAAGCCAAACTGTACTTGAGTCTCATGGCATCCTAGTATTTGCCCTTTTGCTGCACAGCAAAATGCTTTCTACAGCTGTCTGCTCCAGACAAGACCAGCAGCTGTGGCTTGGCCATTTTCTCAGCTCAGGGAAACAACCTCGACTCTGTCTTCTCCCAGACTCTGTTTCTAGTCAGCTGGGCTTTTTCCAGCCAGCTCCATTTCTGGCTTTTAAATTTTAGTTCAGAAAGGCCAGTGCCACAGAATTTTAATTCAATCACTTCAGCTTGATCAGGCAGCCTGCTAGCACCTAAAGATGAGGACAAACTTTCAGATATCACGCTGATTTTCAGGCATCTTTACTCTAATTAAATAGGACATGCTGTAATAGGATCTTTAAGAGCTGAATTCTTGGGATGTAAAGGCACTAGCCAATCCCAAGGCTGACAACCAGGAGCATCTTGGACTGCTGCAGGAGGGTAAATCCCAGTGAGGAGAGCCGGCAGCACGCTCTAAGCTGCTGCTTTGTTGAGCTATTACTCACCAAGGAAAAAGCATAATTATTTTTCCACGCTTTCCTGAAGCAAAGACCGGGTTCCTCAGCCTTATCTAATGGCTCGTGCCTGCAGTGAACACAAACACAGGGGCTACCAGACCTCTGCTCCCTGTAAGAGCCCTTCCTTTCATAGATGTAGTTATTTCAGGATTGTAGATGTCGGGTGCTGCCCACGTTTGCCTGTCACCGAGTACTAGGACTATCCGCTCCTTTAATTTCAAATTTTGATTTAATTTCAGACTCCTGCCATGGTTTGCACCCTGTTGCCATTGCCCAGGCTTGTAGCACTTGTGCACAGGGCAGGTACCTCGGCAGCTACGTCGCTGCAATTGGCCACAGCTTGTCCTCCAGCCTCTAACTCACCCCGTCAGCTTTGAATACAACCAGCTTTTCCTCCTCCTGGAAAAAAGAGAAAGGTCTGTGCAAACAATCTGCTATTGGAACAGCTAGTTTTCAACACTGGTCTGGATAGGCTCTACAAAATTACCTCAGGCTCATGTGGCTCTTCGTGTCACCTACAATTATATTTATATTTCTTTTATATCTTCTCCTCACCAGTGTCCAATTGGTGGTACAACACACATGATTATCCTGATGTTTTCTGGTGATTCTTTCAGAAAATGTTTCTAAAGCAAACACTGCGAGTTCGGAGGTGCTGTAATTTGATTTGGACTACACAATCACTCCTCACATGAGGTACTGTTTTGTTTGCCTCATTCTACCTGCTCAGCACACAAAATGCAGTTCAAAAGCAATTGGGGATGGAAGAGAGTTGATTGTTTCAGCCTCTAAAGATGGGGTTTTTTGCTAAAATCTGACTGCTTTTGGCTTTGTGTAAAGCTCATGGCTAAATTCTTGCTCACTGGTTCAGAACTCCAGGGGTGGTGAGTTAGCTCAGCTGACTTGCACTTAACTTACACCAACCTACTTTATTCCCTATTCTTTTTGGCCCTTGGCTGAAGTTATTAAAGTGTCATTACTTGAATACTGGTTTTACTAAAAATTACTCCCAGTTTCAATAGCTCTTCAGCTCACAGCCAGCGCCTCACTGCAGCTATTGGCAACCTCTCTGTGTTAAATTCAATTTGTCTATGCCTTTCAGATGCTCAAGATTTCCCTTCTTAAATCATGCTCAGCACCGAGGAGAAGAGGATGTTTCAGATATTTCTCACTGAAGGTTTAACTTCAACAAAAGCCCCAATTCTATCCGTCTCTAATCAGGTTTTTGAAAACTATCTCTCAGAGGCGAGAAGCAGCTCTTTGAATTATCTCTTTTTTACAGTGTGGAGTTAATGAAAGTCCAAAATGTTCCCACTCATTTCATTATAGAAGCCTTCATTTACATTCCACTGAGCTGAATCATAACTAAGCCTTACCCCCACACTGGGCATGCAGCCTACACAGTTTACATGTGTGTTGGTAAAAGGTGAAAAAAGCTTTGCCAGACAAATTTCCTAATTCATTTCTCATACTCTCTTCCCAAGTGTCCAGTTTTTACTGTGGCAGGCTAAAGGTAAAGGCTAATTTAGAATTACAGCTCACAAAAGCACAGGTTTAATGCAGTCAAACCTGGCTTTTAAAATTATTATTAGATTTTATGGGAAAATAAGCATAATTACCCACTACATTTTTTCAACCAAGTGTGGAAACACTTTGCAGAAGTGGATGTCTAACTCTGCATGCATTTATGTATTTAATTTTCCTCCAGTAACAATCATAGAATGCTAGTCACAGACTGGTTTGGGTCGGAAGGGACCTTGAAGCTCATCTTTTCCATGACCAGGGACAGCTTCCACTATCCCAGGTTGCTCCAAGCCCCGTCCAACCTGGCCTTGAACATTTCCAGGCATGTGGCAGCCCCAGCTTCTCTAAGCAAACTGTGCAAGGGCCTACCCAGCCTAACAGGGAAGAATTTCTTCCCAATATCCCATCTAAACCTGCCTCCCTTCATCTTAGGCACATTCCAATCGGGCAGTGGTTGCTCACCTCCAGGTCTCCACCCAATCTGAGGACCTGAAATCATGTGCTGTGATTCCCAGCTCTGCACACAGTATCTCAGACCTAATACTAAAGAGGCAATCATCGTCCCCAAATCCTATGCCTTGTATAAATATCCATGGATAGCAGCCAACTGGACTCTTACATAAACAGATACTAATCGAGGTGAGCCACTTTTGAGACCTACCAGTTCCTGTACAGTCCAAGAAACACCTTTAAAGAGCTTTCTGGAGCTTTTGTTCATATTGATGCATCACAGAAATAGTGATTCCAATTTGATCAGCTGGAGCATCCCTTACTTGGTTTGGAAAATGACAGTTCTTGAAAATATGTATCACGGAAGGACTTCAATCTTTCACTTCTTGAGCTCAGACAAGCAAAGAAATATATGGAGAAAATTGTCAGGAAACAGGCTGGATTTGTAGGGACTCTCAAGGATCTATTTATGGATCTGGATTAAAAACAGGTGCTTGTTAGGCCCGATACTTAAATCTCTACAGGTCAAAGTTCCCTTTTTCCTTACAAGTTTACCAACATTCCCTAAGGAAACAGAAGCATGACCCACACCAAGGGCAGGATACCTCTGTGTCACATCAAATGAGAAAATGAAGCAACCTATAGTTTATGGATCTCAGAAGTATTCCCTGTGCTGCTAAAATAGCCACCATTGCACTAAATAGCTGCAAGAGCCAGCTGTCAACTACGGTTTCAAACTGGAAAAGAATTTATCTTCTCCAATGGCTTTCACTCTTTACTGTTAATTATCAGCCTTTTTTCTCCTTTTTTTCTCCCCCAATAATAACATTTTCCCCCTCAGCCACGTACAAGGCTTCCCAGGTCTGGAAAGCCCTTTCAGTCAGGGCTGGCTCACTGGACCACTTATTATTTACAAGCTGCCGATGCCTCGTGGAGAGGTTACTAAAGGCCATCTGCCCAAAGAATTCCTGTTTATATTCCTCTTGCTTTATCCTTAGGAAAAACAGTTGCATACAGGCAGAGGTATTTAAAGCTTGACCCATCCTCTCTCGTCCTGCTGGGAGCTATAATCTGTCTGTGCTATCTCAACTGATATTTGTGTAGCTGATTATGTCGTCCAAACAAGGGATTAGGATCCTGATTTGGGGAGGGAGCAGCACGAACAGAGGGTGTCTGAAGGGACAAGCTTTTTTTTGTTCCCAGTTAGATTCCCTGAACAAAAGGGAGAGAGAAGAAATGCATCTTGTATAAAGGGCAATTGTTTCCCAATGGAACATTTAATGTTTTTCCATTAAGCATGAGCTGCTCTGGTTGTTATGGAATATTTTATGAACAGGTCCGCTAATGCGATGCCCAGCTCCAGCACTGTCTGCACCAGGAAAACAAAGCCAGCACAGGCCCTCCTTTTGTGTTTTGATTCTCTCCTTTCACACACATGGGATGAATCAGAATATTATCTTTTCATTTTTATGGCTATTGGATGAATATTCCTGGGTCTCTTGCCTAAACGACAATTCCTTGTATTAACTTCTTCATGCAAATAAAAGCTGGGATGTGCCAGGCTTGGCTTCCTGGGCACTGACCCAAGGAATACGCTTTGGTCCATGACATAACCTTTGTCACACAACTTTAAAGTCTTTGGAAGACCAGACAGATTCAGGGAAACAATTATCTGTCCCTATGGAGTAGGAAGGATAGGGAATATTGTAGCCATCTACAAAATCACATGTGACATTTATTGTATTCTACAACATGGGAGGCAGAAGGCATCCCAGGAAACAAGCAGCTTCCCTGAAAACTGAAGGTGGCACTTGGCAGCACAGACAAGCTGCAGAAGAACATTTTGCTCCAAAATGATGGGCAGCAGGAGTTTTTATGTTAAAAAAAAAAACCCATGGGCAAATCCATAGAAGAGAATTAAGACATGAAGGGCTACTAAATACACACCTGTATGTCTGGCTCAGGAGGGCCCACTTGCCGTAGGTAACTGGAGGTTTGGAATGGGACAATCATAGGTTAATGTAGGGCAGGAGAGACCTTTGGAGGCCACCTGGGCCAAGGACCCTCACTCCCTGCCCAAGACCAGGCCAATTTCAATGTTAGATCAGATTGCTGAGGACTTTATCTGGTTTGAATTCTGAGAATCTCCAGGGATGGAAATTTCACAGCCTCTCTCAGAAAGCTGTTTGAGGCTTTCATTGCTCTCTTCAGGAAGAACTTTTTCCTGTCCTCATACTCTTTATAATCTCCAGCTGGCCCATGTCCTATGGAACTATCCCACTCTTGATTTAACCAGTGGGCCATCCCAATGTTCCTAACTACGGGAATTTCCAAGGTACTACACCATCTTAGTCAAGCAACTCTGTTTCCTCCCACGAAGGAGATCTTATGTGCTGCGGTTAATTCAGACTTGACTTATGTAATAATGCCAGAAGATTTCATGCTGGGGTCTTTTAACGCCCTGTATATCCTCGCAAATTGTTTCAAATGCTTGCTACAGCAATCAGTGAAACCAGAGATTTTTGACTCTAAATCTGTTCAGTAAGTTCAGTGGTGCAAGTCTGCCTGACAAGCTAAAGTGGAATTCTTACTTACAAAGCATTTCTCTTGAGGTCCACATTACATGATAGCTGATACCAGAACTATTAGAGAATAAAAGCTGTGTTTTAGAAGTAATGATTTTTCACCTTCAATGTTAATTAGTGCTATTGTAGACTCTGTAGCTCCAAGCTAACAGCAGTCTGTCTCCAACAGAATCCAATGCAAATTCAGAATTCCTCTCTAGAGTCAGCTGCTGGAATTGCTACCCCAGTGCTTGGGGCATTATCGCAACCCCCAAAATATCAGCTATGACTACAAAACCTATTTTTCATGGCTTTTCAGTCTACCACTCTGGGTCAGAAGGGAGAGAAGCCATGAGGCCATTTCTCAGCTCTGCAAATGGGCTCATTTAGGTCTATTTAAAAGCCTTCTCTGATTTTAAGAGGCACCAAACCCATTTCAGGTTTAACCTCACTGAAGCTAAAGTACTTTTGGTCCAGAATAGAGCTGCTAAAGGGGATTATGCCTCATTTCTGTGGGAGCTCAGACTGGCACATTTCATATGGCACTGTGCTGGTGTCTGAGTCTGTCCATGCACAACCTGATGGGTTCACAGACTGGCACATTCTGCAGGACAGAAGTGCCCATTTAGCTTGGCCAGTGTGAGAGGGAAGGAAACTTTGCAGTGTGGTATATTTTCAAGAGCCAAAGAAGCATAACCACTACAGAAAACTAATCACACTGTCCTGCTGAAGCATATAAGAGGAAAATGAACAAAACTCTCTGGTTAGATATATTTGAATTCCTTTGGAGTCCAAAACTGCACAGTTGAAATGCAAGAAAATCATTTGAAAGAATGAAAAATTCAAGGCCAGGCTGGATAAAGCTCGGAGCAGCCTGGTCTAGTGAAAGGTGTCCCTGCCCATGGCAGGGTGTTGGAATTACATGGGCTTTAAGTACTTCCAACCCAAACCATTCTGTGATTCTATGGTTCAAATATTTGATCTCAGCTTTAGATGGCAACAGCATGCTGAGAGAGGTTGGATTCCTCCTATTTTTACTGGCATCAGGATCCCCTAATCTTTTGCTCAGGATGGAGGTGTTATTCAACAGGACTGTGCCCTGCTGCTCTTACCAAGGACAAAAGCAGAACATGAGGAATGCAGCACAAGGCAAGTGATGAATTATCAACAGAGTAAATTTTTATACAGTTTGCAGATAATAAAACATCTGCTTTCCACCAAGGAATTATAAAGTTCATTTTTACAATACTGGGCTGCAACCAATTTAAGACTCACCATAACAAGCTTGAATAATTAATTTCTTGTATGCATTACTAATAGGATGTTGCTAGTCTCAGACACACAGTGCATTATATCCCAGTAAGAAGGACAAACCATGAAAGTCATGGAAAACTACTGCCCAAATCCATTGCATTAGCCACTAGTGATACCTAAATTTAAGTAAACCCAGGCTAATTGGAGTGAAAGCAGTGATGCTGTTGCTGTCAGACCCCTCTGGCTTGATCTGCTCTTGTTTTTCTTCTGCTTTTTAATCAATCAGTAGTATAACAATCTCAAAGAAGCTGCACAATTTTGTGTTGCCTTCAGCTAGATACACACTTCATGAGCTGTGTATCCTCAGAGCTGAGCTGACAGTGTTTCTGCTCTGAGAAACCACTTGCAATCCTGAGCTTCCTGTGCTAATGCAACGGGCACAGTCCTGTAATTAAAAGGTCATGCTGTCCCAAATCCAAATTACACTGTGTTTGAACTATTAGAAAACTGAGCAAGCCATTTGCACTGGAGATGAAAAACATTGCAGCTGTGGGGAAAAAAAATCATCCCAAAGTGTATATTTGCTTGGAGATCTGAGATTCTGCCTTATGAAGAACACTCAGCATCAGTATAAGCCACATAAACACAGTTAAGTGGTTGAGCTCACCACTGGAAGTATCAACTCTCTCCCACACAGTATTAACCTCAGTGCCTGAAAATCTTATCAAATGAATTGTGAATCCACTGCTACACCACTGTATTTCCTCTTTTTTTAGACTTTCCAGTGTTCTTGATTTCACAGGATTTGTCTAATACTCTTGTGTCGTGCTTCAGTCTCACAGAATTGCAACAGAATAAATTCATGTCACCCAGATCCAACCTTCCAGATGCAGCCAATGCCAAGGAAAAATAAAGGTTTCTTTAGCAAACAGTTTCTGGTAAAAGGTTTTGGCTCAAATTAAGGCTCAAATAAGTTATCCTTGCTTTTTAAGAGCGAATTAATTTTAGTCTAGAACAAATGCTTTCTCCATCTTTGAGCTCCAACAACCACAGGACAGAGAGGAAACAGTGCAGCAGAGACCAGTGTTAGCACTTGTGGACAGCACAGTTGGTAATATTATTAAAAATACAGTAAGAGGCTCAACAGAGTGCAGTGAAATGAAAGGCATCCACCCATTTAATGCAGGCATTAGGCTGCCCCCATGGCCACCAGGCCATGATTTCCGAGCACGTTTGGTGAAGCCCATTTTATGGGAAGAAGCAATGCCTTAACACTACATCGCATTAGCTGGGAAAGAGGCACGCAAAACTTTTGCCTGCCAAGGTGGGAGAAAAGACTGCAGGGAACATAAAGAAACAGGCTGGCAAAGCACAGGCAGAGACTTGTTTGGCCTTGTGCTGCACCATATGCTCAGCTTCCCAGAATAACAGAAAATCAGCTGCTTCTTTTTAGCCAGGAGTGTTCCCTCAGGTCACATTTCAGACGTCACCTCAACCACCTTTCCTACAGGAAAAAAGGTGCTGTCATGTAACTGCAGACACCGGGCTCTGTACAGCAGCCTGGCATTATGCAACTTCATTAGAAATCTCAAGGGCTGGCTACCATAAATCAAGCACTTAAGTTATCACAAGATTCCATTCAGCAGTTACACTAGATGCAGCTGAAAAGATGTGAGCAGATATGATTGTTCTTTTACACTCCAAATATCACAGTCAGGAATACAGGGGAAATCTTTAGTGAATGCTCAGCACTGAAAAATAGTAGTTCTGCTCCCAAGGCAAACCTGCTCCAGCTCCATGGACTTAAAATTGGAATATGAAGCTCAAGTAAACAGTTTACAATTCTGCTGTTTGCAGGTGAAAGTGGGGCAAAGACAGTGCATCTTCTTTTAAACAATTTCATAGGCAAACGATGAGCAGTAGATTGGAAGATGTACAAATTATCTGGATGCAATAGCTTTGTGTGGGAATTCCTGGAGCTTAGAGAAGGGAAGGTTATCCCCAATTAGCCAGAACCAAGCTGTGAGGCTGTACCTCTCTGAGGTACCAACACATCTCAAATGGCAGTTTCTTGCACCTTTTGTCTAGAGAACTTAACCAGTTGAAAACTTCCTGATATGACCAACTCAAATAATGAACCACTACTCCTAATTGTGTCTGATAGATTGAGTTTTTGCTGCTCTTACCTGACATTTATTCCAACCTAAGACTAAACTTTCAGAAGCAGAATCATCCTAAATAGCAGACCATTAGAAAACAGGTCATTTATAGTGATTAGCAGAGTGTAACAACAGCCATAAGGAGCAGTCTTTTCAGCAACAAAAATAGTCACTAATTTGTTGCTGAGCTGGCCTTGATGCATCACTAACACATATGTGCCAGCTATACATTTAAGAGTTGCTACAGAACAGATAGAAAAAGTTATGGCTCTCTTGCAGTCAAATGAAAGCCTTACTCACTAAAGAACTGCTACACTCGTACTGAAGCTAATCTTGCCCTTCACATATACTTCAGTCAAAGTAAAATTTAAAGCCTCTTTTTTTCTTTCATGGCAATTCCATCCCATCTGTCCTTAGCTTTAGCTGCTTTTTTACCTACATTACTCTAAGGCCACATAGGGTTCGAGCTGCTGGGGTACGTGAAAGTCGCGGAACACACTTGTCAGGTACTGGCATAGAAAGTTTGCAGTCTGCACAGCCACAGCAGGACAGCAGGAAAGAGAGAAGTATCCTGCCTGTGTTCCAGCCAGGGCTGAGGCTCAGCCCCATGCCAGGTGAATTCACTCCTCTATGGCCCTGTGCTTGCACCAAGCTGCCTTCCTCACTTCCACAGTCCTCACATGTCCTGCTCTGGATGCTTTACTCCATATTAAATCACATTTTCTTCCTCACTTCCTTCTCCTGCTTGCTGCTCCCTTAATTTTAACACATAAAATTCCTGCATCTTCCCAACTCACACTTGGGACTTCTTGAAGGTTGCCCAGAGAAGCTGTGGCTGCCCCATCCCTGGAAGTGTTCAAGGCCAGGCTGGATGGGGCTTGGACCAACCCGGTCTAGTGGAAAGTGTCCCTGCCCATGGTAGGGCTTGAAACAAGATGGGATTTAAGGTCTCTTCCAACCCAAACCCTTCTGGGATTCTATGATTCTGTGAAGTTTTACTCTTCTCAAGAAGGATCGGCATGCAGACAGCATGCTGCATCCTGGCACCACTTCCATGATTAGGGCAGTCCTGAGGATCAATGGAAGAGAGGTGGCACAGCTCACATCTTGCTTCCTCAGACGTGCTTTGCAAAGTCAGCAGTGTTTTCATCTTGGAGGGAAATTTCCACCTTGGCCCCCATTTTGTTATTTTGCTTGGTGCCATGATCTGTGTGTTTATGATTGTACCGTAGCAGTAGCACAAGGGGAGGTGAAAAACTCAGCGTTGCCATGAGGAGCTAACAGCAACATCCCACAAGCTCACAGGATCATCTCCCATCCAGAAGGCAGCAGGAAGGAGTGGGCAGAGGAATTTCTTTGTGATGACAGATGACACTGAACAACTTGTTTTGGGTATGTTGTCTTTGCAAGTCTGCAAAACAAGGCTGCACCTCCTGCAGCTTCCCAGGGCCAGAATGCTGGGATTCAGAGGTTGTAAGGAAGCAGCAGTATTTATGATAATCAGTCATATTAAATAAAAATATGGCACCTGAGTACATCTGCTTTTAAAGCACCAATCAGTAAGATCAAAGTGAATGGATGTTTCTAGAATGCCAGTATTTCCATACGGAGATGGACAGTATATTCCTTTTAATTAAGCCTCAGGAGAAGAGCTGGTAAGCAACTCTAAGCACAGCTGAAGAGCAGCACTGCTATTTTGCTTCTAAAAATCATCATCCATCAGGCTGCTGCTCCCTGTAAAAGCATTATGCTTAGCCATTGCTAAACTCATAAAATCCTTAATGGAATCAGCACAAAATGCCTTGTGCCTTTGAGAGAATTCCTTTTTCAATCTGGTTTGCTTATTCTCTCACTCAAATTTCAACAACATATTTGTATTATTTTGCTTTATGTCTTTGAATCTAGCTGCAAAATATCACGCTCAGAAGTTTGGACAGCTCACTGACATCAAACATTAAGTAAACCTTATTATACAGAAACAAATTTCTGTTGCTTTTCCCTAAGCAATACCAGCCTGGGGGGAGTAGCTGCTGGTAACAGTTCAGTCCACTATTTACAGAGTTCTGAGAAGACATTGAAGGTACAACACACCTACTATGTGATACATTCTTAAAAGTCTCCTGCTGCCACCACAGCTACCACCATGAGAATATTCCTTTCACGTACATGCAGCACACAACACCGACAGTCTAAGCCTGACCTGAAAACCTGCACACAAAAATGAATATTAAGGGGAGTTGGTGTGAAAGGCTAAATGAAAATATGGGCTGAGTCAACTTACAGAATTAATTGAGCTTTGGCATAATGGCACTTCCCTTCTCCACATCAGGTCTAAACTCATCAGTCAGGGTGGGATAATGCAAATTTGGAAGAAGGGCTCTCCCAGTGTGAGGATCTCCTAACAAACATATGCCTGATGAGATAAAAATATTAAGTGACTAATCTCTGCCTCAAGCCTCTGCTAGGATGGCTACAGTGCCCAGAGCAGTTTTACAGTACTGCCTTTTGAAAATGAGATGCAGTCCATAACAAACTAGGCAGCAATGGATCCAGGGAACTATGTTGCACTTCACTTCCTACATTTGGACCATCATTACCAAAATTATGTGGTAGTTTCCATCATTTACCACAGACAAGAAACTCCCTGGTTGTGCCAGAAGCTCATTTCAGCTTTCTTCTTCCTCATGCTCCATCCTTTTAGTCACTGGATTTCTCAGAAAGGAGCTTGCATCTTTTCTGATGATGTTACAAATCCGTGTCGGCTGTATTTGCTGGGATAGTATATGGCAGCTTCTCAGCTGCTCATGGAAGCGAAAGCCCCTCTGAGAATAGAGGTTAAATCCTCATGACAACCATATGGTTGTGGGAAATGACTTAGAAGGTCTGAAGAGCAGGGAAGAGATTTCACAAGCAGGGCTGTCAGCTGTGACCGTCCCATTCGCAGAGGACTCACTGATTCCCAGACAATTAAAAAGACAACACTCAGGATTTCAGGGGGAAAAGGCTGTAAAAGACAGAATTTCGCGCTTCTAGTCCTCAGTCCACCAAAATTCAGTCCATTTCATCTTAAAAGTGTTTTTTTACTGCCATCATATTGTCTGAGTGAAGTTGTGACTACATAACTGATTGCTAAGAATGGCTGTTTTGGTGCACACTTAGACTGAAGCTGGCAGGTCCATTCCCAACAAAGTTTGTTAGAAATGGGTATTGCCAACATCCAGAATAAAAAGGCAATTGCAGTCAGAAAGACAGGCTCATCAATGTGGATAACAGGTGTGCTCTTGAAACACAATCATTTCTCAGAACGTTTAGAGTGCTTGAACACACCCTGAGTAGTTTTACTTGCTAATCTGTCCTAAAAAGGGAAGGAAAGTAGTCCTGGTTAGGACAGGCCTGCCAGCCAGGTTTAAGCTATGCTGACCATCACTGTAGCATTCCCATACAGTAGATCAGACTCTCTGCTCCCACCTCTCCAGTATCCTTACAGAAGGTAGCACTGCTTCCTGACTCCCAAGAATAAACATTCCTTCACTTAAAGGAATAAATTCCTGACTCCCATTGAAGCCAGGGTAGACTTCTACTTGGGATATTCTATATGCATTGATTATTTAGAGATGAATTTCTGGGGTCCCCCCAACCAAAAAAGTCTCTCCTGATGAAAAAGCACAGCTGCACTGCAAGTCAGCTCTTGCAGGGAACACAACAGCACTCAAAACTCGAGCTAAAATGCAAACATGAAGAGAATGGAAGCACGGAACAGGGTCAGAGGCTGAAGGAAAAGGTTTTCCTATTGTGTAAGGACAGTGGAGTGGTTTTGCTTGAGCAGGGAAAACAAATTTCAAGTACAGCATGAAAGCTCATCAGCTAATTATTTCCAGCACCCAGTATCCCATTCTGTTTTCCAATTTGATTCTTCAGCAAACCATAACCATAACAGGTGCTCTCTCTCATACCAAACCTGGGAACTGTTTGTCTGAACCTGACATTTATGCCACTAAATATGTGGAAGTTTGTTCTTTACTGCATCTCTACATGGATGATTCACCCAAGGGGGCCAATCTTCTGGTGCTAATCAGGTCTCTAATGATTAAGATGCAGTAATGCATCTTAGTTTTCCTCATGGATTCTACAAAGGGCACAGGCACAGAATAGTCTGGGACTCATGGGAGCATCTCTGCCCATGGCAGGGAGTTGGAACAAGATCTTTAAGGTCCCTTCCAACCCAAACCATTTTCTGATGATTCCATGACCTTTCCTGCATCTGCAGTAGGCCACAAAGCAGTTTAAGCTGTGACATCCCAAGGCTGGGCACAACAAACCCCTGACAGTGCATATTTGAATTTTGCTTTGTGGACTCAGTAGGGGTAACAATTCCAGCTACATCAAAGGAATGTCACGCCCAGGTTCCTGTGTGCTGCACTGCAGGCCATGCCCCACATTAGCGATCAGGATGCAGCTCCATTGTCCTCCCTCAGTGTGGCAGATGGCTTCTGAGGAAGTGCTGGGCAGCAAGTTCTCTGTGAGAGCTATCATTACAGACCATTATCAGCTTTCCTTCCCTCTTTGTGAACAGCTTTTTAAGATTCTGCTTGATAGCAAGTGTTAAATCACACACTATGAATTTCCATAGGTCTGATGTGAGCAACTGCTCTGAGCCACAAGCTTGTTATCCATCATATGTCTACAGTGCCATTGCCTCCTGCTCCATCATACTGTGCCAAATGCAAGTGCTCAGTCCAAATACAACACTTTTCAAGCAGAACAGTGTGAATTACACTGGGTTTTTGTCCTGGAAAGGCTCTCCCCAGCAGCCACCTTTTGAATTTCAAATACTACAACTCCAGTCAGGGCTTGGTGGAGTCTGTCAGAAGCGGAAACTAAGCCCTGAGCAAGACTGCAACAGACACACAGGCACAGAGAAACATATTGGGGAAGTCTGGTGTTTGCTCTCACACCTAAAAAACACTTCTTCATGCACCAGATTGGCAAAGATTGACATCGACAGCAGAACTGGGGGGAGAAGGGTGAGACAGAGAGCTGCACAGCTCTGAGGGTGTACCCATTTCTCCATACTCTCATTTGCAGTGTAGTATGGGCATGCCATAAACCTGAGTCTTACAATTCTTCTGAACTCTCCTTCTGTTTTGCTTCTAAGTCCAGGAGCACGTATATCAGTACAAGGAGATCTGGGCTTACAGCTGGCTTTCACACTAATCTGTTCAAATGTTTCATTGCTCCAATACTATTTTCTCAACCTCAGCCACCTTTATATTTCATTCATCAACTTAGAAACATACTAAACTCACTATCATCGTGGGCAGGGGTACTTTTTACTTTTTCAAGGGATTGAAAAACCTCCAAGTCTGTTGGATATATGATCAATAAGTACCAGACAATCTGGGCAGATTGCACTCATGATAAAGGATGAAACGTTAAAATATCTTGCAGTCAGGGTCTTGAAAAATGAACCTGGCATTTGTCTGACTGTCTAGACAGCTGGGACAAAAAGAAAAAAAAAGCCAAAGATTATCCCTTTGCATACGGTAAATCCTCCATCTCCTTTTTGCATTTAGCAATTCTGTGAGAGCTGATAATGGCCAAGGTGCTGGATAAATTGTACTTTATTATTGCTCTTCTTTCTCACTTTGGGGGTTCAGCTTTCATAACTGTGAGCATAATGAGGCCTCTGACACCACTGGAGTGCAGTTAAAGCTGCTGAGAAGCTGCACCAAGGGCTCAGAGGCTCAATCCGGGCTGCATATTGGAGACAGTGTGGTGACAGGGACATGCAACTGTATCTATCAATTACTGATTAGGTTTCTGCTCACTTGATGTCATGCTCCTTTAGAAATCACTTACAGCTTCAGCTTGGAGCATGGAGGACCTATATCATCTTCCAAGGTAGAGCTGACTCGATTAATTCCCAGGCAAACCTGGGCAAACATTTTACATTTTATATCTCCATCTCTCTCTTGCAGGCCTGTGCTATTACAATATCACACTTTTTGTCAGAGCAATGGGTGGCTGATTGCCTTTAAGAACATCACTGCATTCATTCAGCCAGCTTGGATCATAATTATTTAGCTGTCCCACTCAAAAGAGCAATATAATTAGGAACCAGAGGCCTGGTCCTTAAAGTCTTGAGAAAAAAAACCCAGTGTGTTTCTCAAAGGACAGCACCTAATTAAACTCCTGAGGAGATCTTCATGTACAGTGCATTGCTTCCTCAGGGACCTGTTTTTAGAAGCAGGTTATGAAGCTGAGGCACCTCTCAGTGAGGCAGGGAGAGCCAAGTACTGCTTCTTCTCAGAGTTTGCTGTTACCTGGGCAGCATCAGATGTGTGCTGAGGCTGCTGCCTTCTTCAAGCCAGGCAGTCTCATGAAACGATGTGCAGTGTTTGGTTCCGCACAAAAGTCACGTAGCACTTTCCATACTCAGGGCAGTGTTACTTAGATCAGGAGCAAGTGAGGGAACCTTCCAGAAGCAGCTCCATAACCTGGATGGCAGGACCCAGGCTGCTGCCCTCTGAAGCTGCAGTGGCCCACGGCATGTGAAGGAATGCAGTCAGCTCCTGGCTTTGTGGCATGGGGGAATCCTTGCTCCTTACTGACGTTAAATCACATTTAGAGCGCCAAGGGGTTGCAGCTTTACAGAACCTGGGTATCAGTTTGGAAAAGGCACCTGTGGTGGATTCAAGTACCACAAAGCATTAACATCTCTGGAAGGATCTGACAGAAGCACAGATTTTTCTCTGCAAATCCCAGGCCATCCAGCAAACGGAAAGGATGAGTCATCCTGACCTCCTACCCAGCATATTAAATATGTTCAGCCAGAGACTGAAAGCTCATTTCTTTTATCCATTCACCCCTCCAGCTGACAAGGTCAGTCAAATGTCACTGTATGCTTCATCAGACAGAATTAGTTTAGCAGAGTGCTGGAGTCTAAGTGTATACTTTTTATATAGTACATGTTTTTCTCTTCGGATGTGGTTAGAGTTCTGTTTACAGCAAATTAATACATCCTCCTAATTAGTGATGGTAAGCTGCATGTTGTAAAGTTTTAAACAGGCATGGCTGTCCGTTCCCTCGACCAAGCCAAGTTAATCAGCACCCAGCTCAACCCTACAACTGAGAAACAGTCATTGTGTTATAACCCTTAGAAGTGCTCAGCAGTATTTCACTGCAGCACAAACCACCCGGCCAGATCACAGAAAAGGTTAGTTCAGTCTGACAGTTTGGTATGGCCAAAAGAAGTTGTCTAGCTAAGGACATAGAAAGACACACTATGACACTGCCAGGTGCAAGCAGCTTCAGCTTAGATATAGTTTTTGTATTTAGTAACTTACCTAAGAATTCTCTACTGGAAATATCAACAAAAATAGAAGCAGGTCTCCAGCTTTGCTTATCCTTCTGAGCTCTTCCCATTCCTGCTATTAGATAGACATGCAATATTCAAATACATATGGACTATTGATTTATGCAAAGCAGCATAATATTCTGTTCAACTCCCTTTTCATACTTGGCTGTCACAGAACTCATATTTCCACAGAACTACCCAAGAGCTCATTTCAGAATGCTAAATGGGCTGAACACAGCTCATTACACGTGAAAATTAAGAGCAGGTAAACACAGGAGGTGACCACACTGACAGATTGATCATAAACAGTGTAGGTTCATATGTCCCCAGCCTAGTGCCCAACATGAACCAATTGCACCTAGTAATTTCTAGAAAAAAAATTGGGTTTTCATCTGTTGCTTTGCAGAAAATGTGCAACTGGGCTGCTACAGTAGGGCTGCCAGTGCTAAGCAGATGAAATGTAAGGCTTGGTTAAAAGCAACAAGAACCTTCACTGACTAAGCTTAGGTGTGTTTAGAGAAAACTTTCTCTGGCAAAGTTTCAGCAGTCTACAAATCGATTGCTTTCAGGCTTAAGATTGTGTCCTCCCAACAGACTTTCTTGCAAGAAAATCTACCCTTAAAAAAGCACCTAAGAATGTGGAACTCTCAAATAGCTTCTCCAGTTATTTTATTTCCTTTTCCATCTTTGCAAGGATATTGTACTCCAGCTACCTGCAAGCAGTTTGCATGAGACGAGAAACTATTTGTCCCAGAGCAAGAGCTCATGAAATACTGGGATGTTTTCTTCCTTTCAGCTGAGAGAGTTGAAGTCTAAAGTCTAATTCACAGAGAAAACAGTTTGCTTGTAAGAGTTCATCATTACCTTGGTTAGACCTGATCCAGTCAACTTTTAACACGTTTTTATGGTTTGTTCTGAGCAGACAAATGCTGAAGTGAATGTCACCCCTAGGACTCTTCAAAAGGCAGCCTGCTGATAGACACTGGGACTGGTCACATCCACTGGCACTAAGAACTCCAGTCTTACTTCAAACAGGTTAAAATGACGGCAAGAGTCTGGCGAGACACAAAAGCTGCTCTTCCATCACATGCATTATGCCAAGTTATTACAATTTTTCAGATGATTAATAAAGCCTGAGATCTGTGACAAACTCATAATTCTGTTACATCTTATTGCATCATGGATAAAAACAGGACTAAAAGTGGACCATTACTTTATGCCAGCATCAGTCATGAACCCTCACAATAACTCTGTTAACCTCAGTTGTCAAATGACCTCTTCTTGGAGAATTAACCTCTTTGCGGCAAAAAATCCTGTTCAAACATGTGCATAGTGAATTATTCCCCACCTTATGCCTCTTTGACACCTTCTTTTATGTTAAATTCCTCGTAGAGCACAATTTGGCCATTGCTGGGATGATTTCCTTTGTAGCAATGCCTTGTTTCTGTCACTGTTTCAGGTACTTGGGGGCAGTTGAGAGGAACTTAGAGCATTTTTAGCAGGTTCAGTACAGTTCAGCAACAAGACAGATGCACTTCTGTCTGATAGACATCGCAAATTCGGCTCTCCTTACATTTTGAAACACTTTACAGTACTTGCCCTTCTTACACAGAAAAAAACCCTGGTGTCACCCAGGTGTCCTGCAAAAAAAGACTCATCTTCTAAAAGCAAATGCTCGCCCAGTGCTCTGTGCAAGTGGCCACAACAGGCCTTTCCCAGTGCATTTGTATGCCAGGTATCCATGAGGTGTGCAGTGCAGGATCATAACCATTGGAATGCTGCAAGTTCATGTATGCCATGTTTTGTCTTACAAGCCCAAAACTGACCAATTTATGAAACAGAATTCATGTCTGTTTTGCTCTGAACACTTCCCAGAAATATCTAAAATCCCTTTGAAAGGTTTCTATGCAGATTGTTAGAGGAACCAACAACTTTACCACATCTTTGTTTTGGTTACTGCAATAAGGGAAGCTCCAAGTCACTCTAAGAATACTCACTCACGCCATAGTAAATTAATTGGCCACTACAGAGGGAAACTTTTCTGGGAAGTCACTTTTCACTTCCCTGTATTTCTTTGCAATGCTGTAATGTTGTTTTGGTTATAGAGTTACTTCACTTACTCAGTCCTTCCCAGTTGTTTCCCCATTTTCACCTAGAGGCTCACTTCCTCTTGGTATTGTTTTCACAAGATTTAAGATGCAGAGTTTCCACATCAGGCTTTCTGCTTCAGAAGAACCCAAAAAAGAACAGGCTGCCATGAGTACTGTAACATTTGAGGGATCCTGGCCACAACCCTAGTGAAAAGATCAGATCCTTCACTCTGCTTGGAATAGTCAATTTACTCCCAGAATGCAGAACTCACATGCAATTGTAACCTGCTGAGGCCACTGATCCTTATGAGTGTCCAGCCCCACTAGGGCTTTGATCCCCTGCCCCCAAAGGTGGGATCTCAGGCCAGGAAATCAATTTTTTCCATCCATGTAAGTTATTCAGAATGGCATCAGATAACCAAGTTTACAGGCAGGACTGGTACATCCTTGGAGCACACTCTAAACTGAACCCACAGGTTTGCTTGGACACGAGAACCATAAAGCAAAGCTCTTGATATCTGCAATCTAACTTGGCATTGATAACCAGCATCCTGAAGCCCATTTGCTTGAGATTTTACCTCTGTTAATTCCAACAGACCATGGCCTGCACCCACAGATTTATACCATTCCTAAAACCAGTAATATTTACATCCTTTAGAGTATGGTATTTCTAACAAAAGTATTAGCTTTCAATTAAACCTGTTTCCCTTAAAGAACAAAGTATAAAGATGAAATTAGCTTTTGAGACTTCTGCCAAGTATTTCATGTTAGATAACTATTCACCATTCAGACTTCATGATCTGCAAGGCAACGGCAGTTCCAGGTCTATTTGGCATGCAGAGCTCCAGCAGATGTGCACATGTGTTTGTCATCTGTATGAGGAATGAGATTTCTATCCTATTTTCCAGGATAAGACACAGAACCACTGCTGCAATGATTTATCTCAGCTTTCAGAGTACTCTACCCCAGGTTACATATATCTTAACACTACAGGGCCCACCCCAATTCTTCAGGGAATATTTAAAAGTCTGCTACACCTTTTTTAAATCAAGTAGTGAAGAAATAAAACACAAATAAACATTTACAGTTCTCAAGACAGTACACCTGAAGTGCTGCTACTGGAGAACACAGCAGAATTTTTTTCAGTGGCTTTATTAAGTTTTATGATGGCTGATTTGACTTTAAACCTTTCTGATGCAAGCAAGACTCTGCAGCCTAGTCTGGAGCAGTGAGGAGTCTGCAGTGGTAGCTTTAAACACTTCCCACACAGGTCATCAAAATTCAGCTGGGGGTCCAAGGATAATGAGGCAGTCGTATTAGTGACAGCTCAGGTGATTGAACAGGAGCAAGTAAGAATCCATGCCATACTTTCATCTTACTTCACCCAGCCTCCTCTTTGGAAAACTAGTGCCAAACTCCCCTGTTTTATGACCCTTGAGATCTGGGTCAATAGCAGGCTCTTGCATTCTGTATTGAACTGAGGTCAAGGGGCAGGGACATGCCTCCATCCTAGTTCCCTGCCTGCAAAATGCAGCTCCATCATGCCGGTACTTTCCTCAAGTCAGTTGAGTTCAAGGAGACCTAAGTCTACATTTTATCTTGCATTTCAAAGTAGTGACACAAGCTGAAACTGTAGACAAAGCTGAGGCTAAGCTTTGAGGCGTTTCAGCTTCACAGGCTTTGAAAGCAAAGCATCCTGCACTGCAGATCCGAGGTGGTTCCGCTGCCTTAGGAACACTTTCAGGGACACAGGAGCTGTCCTAAAAGGAAGAACTTCGCTTTCTTTGAAAAGTGTTGCAACTCAGTCTTTTGACTTTAAATGAAGTGTTGTGCTTAAAATACTCAAGGCTTCTTTTGAAAGCTACTGAATCACACTTGACCTCTCTTTTTAACAGTGTCCACCTTCAGATGTGGGCCAAGGGACCAGCTTGTCCCGCTCCAGGTGTCAGGAAAGCTATAACAAATAACTCAAGGGCAGCAGAAGGGATGTAAGCAGCCTCTACAAAGCAGAGGAAATGTTTTTTCATCAGACAAAATACATCTGAGCCTATACATCTGAGTCCTGGCACCAGTCTGCAGCTGATTATTTTGGAAAAAAAAAAATCTGTATTAATCTTTGGTAACAGAAGGCTCTAAAATCTCATCCTCCAGCTTGCTTCAATGGTTGCACATGAGCTAATGAGCCTCAAGATTGCTGCTGAGGGGCTAGAACTGGATATAAAAGAAATTATGCAATGAGTTTTAAAGAGGGGGATAGAAATTATGCAGGGGAAGATTCATTGTAACTTCTAGTTACTTCCATCCATGTGAAGAAGTGCTCTTTACACAAGATTTCTGGCCTTTGCTGGAAATTATGTGGATTGAATTGGTCTTCAGTGATATCAGGTTGAACACTTTGACTAGGAGCAACCTACCCTGCCCACATCACAGCATTTCAGAAAAGCCAGGGCAGGTACCCAGCAGCTCCCAGGCTGAGCTCTGTGCCAGCTCATGGCTTTAGCTCCCCATTTCTCAGTGAGCTGGAAGCAAGTGCAGCCCACACAGTTCAGGTCCAGGAAGTCCCAAAGGAACCATCACAGGAACTGCAATGCCAAAAGGAGGTTCCTCTACAATTCACATAGTCAGTAGCTAAGCATCTGAATATTTGTTCCAGGGGATTCAAACCTCTTTTTTTAATAAAGCAGTGACATCAATAGGTTTTACAGCAGTCTCCTCCCTCTGCTAAAAATGTGTGATTTAGGTGCCCTCAGTTCAACCAAAAGTTGTCTCTTTGTTAGGCAGTTAGTGTTAACGATTCTCCCTGTCTCTTAATTGCTGAACACTCTCCAGGAGCCTCATGGTGTTCAAATTATTACTGGGCATCAAGTTTCAATTCATTATACTTGTTCTCAAGTTCTTTTTTTGCAAGTGATGGAAAGTTACACTGGAATGAAAAATCACACCCAGCTTAATAAAAACAATCCCAACCTTCGTTTTATACTGTGATAACAGGTCTGCAGTGGGTACACAGGAAAGAGATTTTCCAGTGCAGTCTGTACTTAGAAGCAAGCAATTGATGAGCAGGGTCTCATGGTGCTCTTATGCTATGGAATATAAGTCTCGGCACCATAAGAAGATTGTTCAAAGCTCAGAATCCCAGAGAACATGTTTTTTTATGTTAATGTTATGATACATAGCTGGTGAAGGGCTTTTGAACTGCAATTAATTACTGCAGAGGGAATAGCCTGGCTTTAGCAGCTGGGAACGTTTCCAGGACTCCACCATTAAGCCCAGTTTATGAACAGAACTAGGTCAGACAAACCTGGTCAAACCATAAGCAAAATGTGACGGTGGAAATATGCCAGGAGCCATTCCTTGTCTCCAGACAAAGAGCCCATGGGGTTTTATTACGTTTTTATGAGGAAGCTGCAGTTACAGGAAGGGGGCATACAAGGTGATGCATACAAGCAGTGTGTACGAGAGCCTTTCCAGGGAATTCTTCCCAGGATCTTTGCACAGACCGCACTGCAGCGCAGCCACTGCCTGTGCCACGCTCCTTGAGCTGCAGAAGTGTGAGCTGTTATCTGCGAGCTGTTAAGCAGCTCAAAGAACTGACACAGACACACAGTAAATCCCCCCTGTTTCTATGGTGACCATGTCCTAGATGGCAGCCCTTTGGGGACACCCTTCTGACAGCACAGTGCTCAGGAATACTGTCCATTGGGGCTGTGCTGCAAGTCAGTCCTGGGAGAAATTTCTTACATGGGAAAGCTGAAGGGCTGGAGTTACAATACCAGGTAAATCTCACTGATTTTGAAGTTAAAAGCTCCAAAGATAGGCAAATTCAGGTGAAGCTGATGTCAAACACACGCACGAATAAACACCTCCAGTAGAAATAGAAAAAAAGAATAGAAATAATAGAAATGAACACCTTCAGCACCTTTGGTCCCCGGCCAGACCTGTGTAACAAGCAGCAGGGCTGTACTCCAAGTGTTGCTGCACGGAGCCCATAACCACCCTGGGAGCACAGGCATTGAAGCGAACAATTCTACACAGCCCCCATGTCACCCCACAGAATCTGGTGTTGGTGACAGCACTCTTCTTCTTGGACAGGCTGCCTGTTTCACAGCTACAGTCAAGTGCCTCTTATTCTCTTCTCTTCTCTTCTCCGTGGCCAGGAGGACCAGGGCAGTGCCTGTCCGGTGTGCTGGGCAGTGCTGAGGCCCCTCGAGGGCTGCGTCCAGTCCTGGATCCTCGGGGCAAGAGGGGCATTGAGGGGCCGGAGCATGTCCATCCACAGGAATGAAGCTGGGGAAGGGTCTGGAGCACCAGGAGCAGCTGAGGGAGCTGGGGGTGCTCAGTCTGGAGAAAAGGAGGCTCAGGGGGGCCCTCTTCACTCTCTCCAACTCCCTGACAGGATGGAGCGGCCAGGTGGAGGTCGGGCTCTGCTCCCCGGGAACAAGGGACAGGACAAGAGGAAATAGCCTCAAGCTGTGCCAGGGGAGGCTCAGGTTGGACATCAGGAGGAATTCCTTCCTGGAAAGGGTGGTCAGGCATTGGAAGGGGCTGCCCAGGGAGTGGTAGAGTCTCCATCTGTGGAGGTGCCCGAGGAACACCTGAACGTGGAACTCACTGCTCTGGTCTGGATGACAAGGTGAGGATCAGTCACATGCTGGACTCAACCTAAATGATTCTGGGATTCTAAGAAGCTACAGTCTGCTGCTGGCTGTTTTTGTGATGCTAGCACTCACACACACAAGTGTCAAGGGCAAAAAGAACAGGATTTGTCACCTGAAATGAAGTACCATGACCAGCCCTGACTTTCACCCTCAGCTTTGTTTTCATGCTCTTTTGCATCCCTTCATTGATCAGTAATGGCTCACGCTCCTTTTAACACCAGAGAAAATGCTTTGTTTTCTTACCAGACAAATTATTTGAAGTTGCTATTTAAACTGTGCAATCTGTCACCAAAAATCCACATTTCAGGAGATGGTGGGTTAGCCAATTGCACAATGTCATGCTCTTAAAAGAAGTCACATGGGGCCTTCACCAGCAAGGGTTTTGCCAGACCTCATTGTTTTAACTTTACTGTATCACTTTCTTATCCTGTTTGTCCATTCCTTATCACCAGATGCCACAGCATTATGCATATAACATAATAAACATGAAGGTAACATTAAGGTAACATAAACATTAAGGTAATTGTTTTAAAAGGTGAGTTTGAGCTAATATAGAGTGACCTCTCCCATTGTTGTCCTGCATTAAATCAATAGCCTGTGTTTGAAAGTTCAAAGGTAACAACTGAGCCTACAATATTCCATAACTTTTCAAGCCCTGTCAGAATGCCACAAGCATGCAAGCTGAAGTGAGACCTGAGCTTAACATGGAATTATGTGGTGAATCAAATATTGATTCTCTGTCAAGGAAGTGACAACAGCAACAAGCTTAGAGACACTTTCAGCATAATCATATTTAGCCATGATAAGAGTTCAATGAAGTGCTGAGTATCTCGGAACTGTTATATGAAACTGTCACTGGATTTGCTCTGCTATAAGATTCAGGATGTTAGCTGAGCCCTGACTCAGGGGTACCAATTGAACAATTTTTTTTTATTGTATATGATTTGAGCCTTTGTTGCAATGAAGCTGTCTAAGCTTTGGATAGCTCCGGTAGAACTTAGAACCTAAAACTTTCTTCATCTGAAAAAGACATTTACTTTCACGGAAAACACTTTAAGACTCTACTTTAAAGCTAGAGCACAGACCATTATCAGTCTCAGCAAAGCCACAGCACAACTCTAGATCTGAACAATGACTTTGGTTTAATGAAGATAGTAGTTCTGCAAATCTGTAAATATTGTAAATGGTTTTACAGTGAAACTTAGATCAACAAGGAGCCAAAATTCACGCAGTTTAAAAGATGGTTCATTTTAACATTTCAGAAGATTTCAGGTTAGTGGAAATCCAAGTCCCTGGGGCTAGGATTGAGAAGTGACTCTTGGATTCCTTTCCCCATATGGTGACCATACACAGTTATTGCTATTCATTGTTCTGCAGCACAGTGCTGCCATGTAGTTCACTTCTGATTAGAAGACCCTTAAAGTAGGGCAAGTTGACCTTGCAGCAGAGATTTGATCTGTGCACCCATCTCCAAAAAAGCAGGCTGCTTTTGCCATCCCACTTTTTTTGAGGCAGGTTTGGTATAGAACAGCATTTTCCCAGTTATGACAGGAGCTGTGGGGAATGAGCTGCAGCTCCGACAGCCGCTTGTTGTTGCTACTCCATAATTAGTATTGTTTGAACTAGTTGGCATTTCTCCTAGAACAGATTTCACACTCCCTGAATGAGGTTAATTCATTAGTTACATTTGTTTCAAAGCCTCTTGAGCAATCTAATCACTCTGTAATAGTAACTGACTGACCCAAATATTTACCCAGTAAAATAAGAGAATTTCATCCCAATTTGTTATGAGAGAAAGCTTAACCTATATAAATTTTTATATTTGCTGAAGATTATGGTAGAGATAATTCAGGAAAATCTCATGTTTCCGTATCTGTTTTTCATATGGGTTTGATTTCAGTCTTTATAGCAATATCAGTATTAGTAGGCACAAAGATGCATTTCTAACACTCTATCTCCTGTATTTTTCCAGACACTCCCTGCCTATTAAACAAAACACTGCTCACACCAACAGTAATCATAGGAACAGCCAGGTTTTAAGATTGTGAACAGACACAGTTTCAATTAAACAAAATGTTGCTCACAACCATCAGCCAGACTTCTCCTGTAACTTCTCCTGGATGGTGCAGGAGTCCTTATGTTCTCAGTTTTCTCAGTTAATCCCATTCCTGTTAGGTCTACAAACGAGTCCCTGTGTTAAGGTATCTGTGATATTTAATTTGTATTAGTTTCAGGATAGGGTGCTTGAATACCTTCTCAATTTTTCCCCCTCCCCAATCAACATTTCGGCTACTAGATTAGTAACTAAAAGCTAGTGCTGCCTAATTCCCATTTCAGCAGGAAAGCATGCTCCGCCATGTCCAAACAAAGCATTAGAGGAAGGTTCAGTGAGTGTTTAAATGATATTCCACAAGAGATCTCCATTGCCAAGATCTGTGCTGAAGTATCACCTTAATGGCTTGTGAACCCTGCCTGCAACATCTCTGTGGAACTTTTATACTGTCCATTTTTCCATTAAGGTCAAACTCTGCTGCTTGTTTTTACCAACACATTCAGGCTCAGTTCCAAAAGCAAAATATAATTGTCCATAAGCCTTGAGTCCAAGTGCATCAATTCTGACTCCTCAAAAGTCTTTCCTACACTTTCTGTAGAGTTTGGTGGACAGACTGGGAAAAGCATGAAATGTAAAAACCCTGTCATGTGATGGGAGCTAGAGCTGCTTGAGATGTTGATTCACTGCTGCTTTCCAGTTACTGATACCTTCAAGAATAAGGCACGGAAAGCAGAAGGAAACCATCCAGATTGGCTTTCTGTAGGCACGGCAATGAGTGGATTTGCCAGATGGGGAGGAGGAGGAGGAAGCCAGCACAGATGGAACTTTGTTATAGACCTAAGCACAGAACCAACTGTGTGGGAGTGTGGTGCAGTGGGAAGCTTCACTCCTGGAAAGCTTTCACCCTCTGAAAGGAAAACCAGTGACAGAAGGCTAACCTACAGTGGGACCACTCTGTCTGCTTTACTTAAAGCCCATCAGCCCTTCCATACTTGTAAAATTTTCTGAGTTTCATGACCTCCCCAGATAAGCACCAATCCTGGCGTTCAACTTGCCTTTGACAAAAGCAGACCCAAAAAGCTGTGAAGTTACCCATGCCCCAGACCAAAGAAAAACAAACCTAAATTCCTTAGCGCTCACAGCAGCAGTGCCCAAGTCATTCTCTGCCAGTTCACATTAAAGGTCGATGGAACACTTCAGGTGCCAAACTCTCCAGAGCACAGTTTGAGAGCAAGGAGAAGTATCCAGCATCACTCTGTGCATCACTAGCAGCATTTCAGACTAATCTCAGCTGCAAGCACAGCAAAATACCACTCATTAAGGACTTCTTACATGAGAAATCTATGTTAGCTGCAACAGTAGCTTATATTTTGCTGTGATTTGTATTTTACAAAGCTTACATGAAAACTATTATGTAGTAGAAGAGTGGGGTAGCAAAAGCTTCACAGGAGGACTACAGATCAAAATATTACAAAAAGGCTTTACATTAACACAGAGGCTTAATGCTTCAATTATTTGTGTGCAGTAGTTGCATTCATTTACAGTTGAGACTACTCTGGAAGTTGTTTTCCATGAATTTTAGAGCTGGAAGAACACAAAGCACACGGCAGCAGTGGAAACAATCAGCCCCACATACAGCAGAGGCTGTTGCCTGACTCTTGGCTCTGCTGCTTGTTTTGGCATTTTCTGAAAGACAACTAATGTGAGGTAGTGCCTCTGCTCCAGTCAGGATAGAGGAAGGAAAAGGGGAGAATTTTTGCTTTCATCCAGCTTTCTACATACGTTTAGCTTATTCAAGCAGTTTAAGGTAAATGAAAGCAAAAATCTTCTTATGTTTCACAAATTTTTATCAGCATCATTACTACTCTGAATGGCACTCACTACTGGAAACAGAGCCTATATAATTCCTGCCTTTTCAATTTTTTTCTTTATCCACTCAAGCATTTCCTACTAGAATTAGAAAATAAAATTAAGAAAGCTAATAAAAATGATACCAACTTCTGTTGAGAAGGAAGAGGGAAGAAGACACAGGTGTCTATGACCATATCCCCGTGAACTGTTCAAATGAGCAGAAGACAACTCTTGCAGCAGACAGCAACCACTGCTGAGAAAGCTTCAGTCCCTCAGCTTGAATTAAACACTTCCCTATCTGTTGGTTGGAATGGGAAAGTTGGCGGTGATTATCAAGGGAAAAATAAGCTCCTTTTGATACCTGAAACAATCAGCTCACTTTTACTGGTTTCAGTTTCCCCACCTGCAAGGGGATGTCACCACTGAGGCTACCCCATACTGCTGACACCCCAGGGATGCTGTGACAAGCTACTGTGTCGTGTCCTCCTCCCCCTCTACCTCGTCCCCATCATGTTCACATCTGCAGATAATGTATTCCAAAGTGTTTCTGGTGGAATTCACAGGCACAGGTCCAGACAGGGAGGTGGGGTTCCAACAGTCCTTCAGCCCTGTTCCTGTCCCCATACACAAGAACAGTTCTTTTCACATTCACGTGCGGGTGAAGGCTATTTGCTGTTAACTAGGTATGCCTGTTCTTCAGGAAACACAGTCAGGAGCATCCAAAAACTCAATCTCATATCACAGCTTCCTTTGTCACCCCTATAGTTCATTTTTTGTTGTGTGAACCATCACAACAAGAATCACAGAATGGTTTGGGTTGGAAGAGATCTTGGATCTCATCTCATTCCACCCCTTGCAATGGGTAGGGATACCGTCCACCAGACCAGGTTGCTCCAAGGCCCATCCAACCTGTCCTGGAACACTTCCAGGGAGAAGCTTAATGTGTAAGTATCACTGGGACTATTTAAATATCAGATACTAGTCACTGTGTATTGCATAAATCGGTAGAAGGCACTTATCTCAGGCATAATGGCTCACATGTGACATGCCAGAATTCCTTGGAAGTGACTGATGGATGCAGCACCGCAGACATTTATTGAAGGACCTGCCTGCATCCTCCATTCAGCTCTGCCTGGTCACCAGGGCCTTGCAAGGAACACCTGCAACAGAGCATCAGCAGATGAGCCAGGGAACAAGAGACACAAAGCGCTGTTGCTCACGACGCAGTTATGCACTGCTTTTTGTGATACTCCCACTCTTCCTCTTGCCACCAAGCCGAGATCACATGCTGTGCATCACTTACATTCCCAGACCTTCTTAAATAGAAACAAAACAAAGCAGTTTGGATTTTTAAAAACAGATCAATGAATTTGGCAGTCATAGAATCCCAGAATGGTTTGGATTGGAAGGGACTTCAAAGCTCGTTTCCACCTGCCCTGCCATGGGCAGGGACACCTTCCACTAGACCAGGTTGCTCCAAGCCCTGTCCAGCCCAACTTTGAACACTTCCAGGGTTGGCGTGGTAACAGCTTCTCATGGCAACCTGTGCCAGAGCCTCAGTACCCTCTCAGGGAAGAATTTCTTCCCAATATCCCATCTAAATCTACCCTCTTTCAGCTTAAAGCCATTCCCCCTTGTTCTATCATGATGATGCCGAAATGCATTAAATTTTTAAAAACCTTTACCTCTTCCATCCTTCCCATCATTCCAAGTAGCCCACACTCACGAAAAAGATTCCTCCAAATGATAAGATATTTTTAAAGCACAAAAATGTAGTTGCAGGTAAGATAAAATACACAACTTCACTGAGAAAGGAGTGTAACTGCTTCTCAGCCCTGCCAGGCCAGAACTCCATATCCAAATAAGAACATTTTGGGGGGAAAATTATTGAAATTACTCTGTTCCTTGCTGTAGTATATGTCAGTACAATGGGTGGATACAGTTTTCCTGAGGCTATCCCATACCAAGTTGTCCTTATGCTGTTTCCTATATCAAAGTGTGCTCCACGTTTCACAGCTTTGGAGCTTAAATCCATAGAATATTGATCCTAAAAATGGATTAATCGAGGTCAATGCCTGACAGCACACTGTTGGCTTGTGAGCAATATTGCTAATAACTGTTGTTTATGCAATAACAACACTGCTTCATTACACCATGAGATAAATATTTCTGACAATTCATCGAATTATATGATGGTTTGAGTTGGAAGGAACCTTAAAGATCATTCAAATCCGCTCCTCTGCCATGGGCAGGAACACTTTTCACTATCCCAGGTTGCTCCAAGCCCCGTCCAACCTGACCTTGAACACTTCCAGGGATGGGGCTGCCATTCCAGGCATGAATGGCGCACTTTGGACACAAACCTCCTAATTCCATAACCTACAGGCCTCCAGCGGCCGCTGGAGACAGACTCACGGTGAGGGGCTCTGCCCGGCCCTGAGGGGCTTCCTGCCCTTCCCTGCGGGATGAGCGCTGCTGGGCTCTCGTGGGAGTGGGCCCCGCATGTCCGGAGCGAGGCGGGCGGAGAGGGCGGGGGCGATGAGGGGGCAGTGCGGGGCCGGTGAACATGAGGGGACGTGGAGCGGCGCCACGCCGACCCTCCCTCAGCGCCTCTCTCCGGGACTACATTTCCCAGCGTGCCCGAGGGGGCCTGAGCGGGGCCTGCGCGGTGACGTCACTCGGAGGGGCGTGGCTTACGCGAGCGTGAAGCGGGGCAAGCGGGGAAGGACGCGGGGCGAGCGCGCGGGAGGGCGTGAGGCCGCGGCGGGGCCCGACCATTGGCTGCCGCGGGGGCGCGCGCACGCGGGGGGGCCCCCGGCCATTGGTTGTGCGGGGTACGCGCGTGGTGGCGGGGGGAGACGGCGGACCGGGACCAGGACCGGGAAGGGCTGAAGCGGCGGGACCGGGACCAGGAGCGGGTCCTTCCTCCCTCCCTCCATGGGGCCGGGGGCGGCCCTGCCCCGCCTCGCCGCCGCCGCCGTTGTGAAGTGACAGCGCGCTGCGAGGCCAAGGCGCTGCTGCCGGCCCGGCACGGGGCGGGGGGGTGTCCGGTGAGTGAGCCGGCGGCGGCGGCGGCCCGTGCTCGCCCCCGCCGCCGCCCGGGGGTCTCAGCGTGAAGGGGCCCGAGCGGAGCGGCCGCGCCATGAACTACCAGCAGCAGCTGGCGAACTCGGCAGCCATCCGGGCCGAGATACAGCGCTTCGAGTCGGTGCACCCCAACATATACTCCATCTACGAGCTGCTGGAGCGGGTGGAGGAGCCCGTGCTGCAGAACCAGATCCGCGAGCATGTCATCGCCATCGAAGGTGAGACGGCTGCACCGGCACGGCGGGGAGAGGGAGCGAGCGCCGGGGGGTGCCCCAAAACCTCCCACAGCCCATGGCACTGCGCCTCCCAAAACCTTCCCTAGTCTACGGCTCTGCTCCCCTCCACCAAATGTCCCCCAGCCCTGCTCCCCTCCCTAAGCCTCCCCCAGATAATTTCCCTGCTCCCCTAGTCCGTGTCCCTGCTCCCCCCCAAACCTCCCCAAGCCCTCGGCCCTGCTCCCCGCCAAACTTCTCCCAGCACAGGGCTGTTTCCCCCTAAAACCTCCCCCAACCCATAG